>CAMXCT020000642.1:0-90000 GCA_947184155.2 Cladocopium goreaui | reverse complement strand
TTCCTGTCGATTTGCCCGTGTAAACCAAGCCATTGATCAAATGGTGAGATAACCTATGACCCAATTCAATTGCAATTCAGTGAGATTTTCGGTAAATTTGAGTGTCATGGTTTATTATTGTTTTAATCACATTAGTATAACCACATTAGGATACATTATATAGCATTTTCCCCATTGTTTTCCTTCGAACCAGCTTCTGTGCCAGGAAGCATGGCAAATGGCTCGTGACAACTTCAGCTTGCTCGGCTTTTTCACTTGCGAGGACAGCTGTTAAAAGGCAGCGGCAAAGAAAAAAAGGGGCACCGCCCCGCTGTTATTGACTTGCTTACCTGGTGATATAACATTATATAACAACTGGGGGATTGATAGTTGATGTTTATCAATAAGTTTCTGTTGATTTATAACTAATGTCAACCCCGGATAAATAAACCCTGGTTGATTAATTGTGGTGGTTCCCCCAAATAGTGATAAATGGCTACTGAAATGGTACCCCCCAATTAAACAGCCTAGGGGTTTATTAATCCAGGCTTGCATTAATGACTTTCTGTTGATTTATAACTATATACAGTAACTGCTGGATTTCTTGTCAATGTATCTTCAGTTGAATGGTTGAAACCCAACTTACAACTGGCGGGCCCTTCTTTGTGCCGAGTATAAAGAGGACATCTATGCGGCTATGAGTCTATGAGTCGCAAAACAGATAGAACTTGTCCGCAACATGGAATGAGATTAGAGCCCCAATCAACACGTTGCAGCAGGGTTTGTGACCTACTTCAGCTAGCAAATAGCTTCAGGTAATGCATTTTTCCATATTTTTCCTGTACCACTCCATTGACTGGCGCCATCGCGGCACAGGTGAGGCCCCCTAGCATTGTTTTTGTTGCTTTATAAACTTATAAAGCATTATAAAGACATTAACTGTAACTATATCTCCCTAATCAACCGTAACCGTGAACCAAGTTATGTGCGTCAATATTATCAAATAAATCAACTACCAATCCATATACGTCCATATACCAATCCAATCCACTCCACATGTCATTTTTGCTGGTTAAATCCAACTTCTATCATTTTCCGTCATTTCTTCCATGCGGATCGAACAATGACATGCCTACCCTGAGACGGACGCACTCCCAGCCCTTTTCCTTGGTGAGACTTAGACGGATTGAGCCCTAAGAATCACAACGGCACCCATGGAGATAGCTTGGAGATATCTACCACCAAACATGGCTATAGTGGCTATAAAGCAAGTTTATGGTAGATATAAACCAAGTGGAGGTACAAGGAACTTGGTAGTGGTTCTAAAATGTTATAAACCAACATGCATAACTGGGGGGGCAGCGAACGTATAGAATAGACTACGAGCCCAAGAGCCCATCAAGCCACTTTCAAGCTGATCTCCATGAGTTTCTGGATCCTTAGGTCTGGACGGGGTGCAGTTGCTGACATCAGGGCCAGGAAAGGCCTAAACACCTCCCAACGGCCCTTAAGTTTTCCATGGTTATAGCCATGGTTATAGCCATGCCCAACTGCACCGCCGTTGGGATTCTCCCACATTTGCGGGAGCTCCGGTCAATCGCGCAAGGCCAGGACCTTGCGAAAGAGGCGATCTGCAAGGAACTGAGGGTATCATCTATTAACGGGGGATCGGAATGGGATGATTTATCCTCTGGTAATGACTAACAGTTTGCGAACTTGAAAATGGCCCAGTCGAAATAGTGGATTTACCCAGGTATAAAATGGTGATTGTCCATAGTAATGTTAGTTTACCAGAGGATAATCGGTCTTTAGTTTTTTTCATGTTTTTGATGTTCTTGGTTGCACCCATGTGTTTGATAATCCCATGTTTATCCATTTATCGATATTTATACGATTTTATAAGGTCTAATTCGGATAATATCGGGATGATAGAGGGATGATAATAGGGACATTGATGGGCTGCCC
The DNA here is from genome assembly GCA_947184155.2 of Cladocopium goreaui. Lineage (NCBI taxonomy): Eukaryota > Dinophyceae > Suessiales > Symbiodiniaceae > Cladocopium > Cladocopium goreaui. The sequence goes on along the minus strand of CAMXCT020000642.1, from coordinate 88,056 downwards.
TCTGGTGTCATGAAACATGGCGGAAAACTGGCAAATCCCAGAGCTAAATGTGCATTATGTGTGCATTTATATGAGAAAATCATGGAACTAATTGGGGGATTTTCCTGCACGCCATGTTTGATTACCAGAGGCCAAAACCCAACCAAAGGTTCGCTGGTTTACCCTGTGGTAAATTAACATAGACCCTGGCAGATAGGGGTTGGAAGATTAGTTTCCATTAAAACTAGGCTATTTTCAGGGTCTATGTTAATTTATCAGAGGGTAAGTTCTTTTCTTGCAACAATCTCTTCTTAACCTTCAAACCCACCATTTGCAAATCATTCTGCTAGTAAATCCTATCGGATGTCCAAACGTGTTTTCTGAAGGTAGGTGCAGTGGGTCGTAATTGCTTGCACCTCACCAGAAAAGGATGATTGGTAGATATCACTAATTGAGACATGTTCAAAACCCTTCTGTCATGACATTAGACTCGTTGCTCAATTGGAATTCCCGGAATGGAGATGATAATCTAGTGTATATACACTATATATATATGTAATGTTAGTTTACTTTCTTATATATCATATTCAAATATATCTATCTATACGTGTATATATATATATATAATCCCATATGTACAATTATGTAAACATATAATCAGTTTTTTTTAACACAGACTAACAAGGGTTTTGAACACTAAATTAGTATTCAAACAGGCCAGGATCTCCCAGGATTTTTGATTCATACCTATTGCAGACCCATCAGATGGCTTTTCACAGATCACAGATCAGTGCAGCATCTTCCCAAAGTCAAAAAATATGATAGACCCAAACACCAACATGGAGCCCAAAAAAAATGGGTTTGGAAAATTCTGCTGTTACTGGACATATTGGAAGTTGCAGCTTTTGAATTCCATGTTACTATTCAGAGGTGTGCTGCAGATTTGGAATCGCATAACCCTGGATGTTGGACCCACCCTGGCGCAAGCGCGCCCGCCTATGTCTCAAACTCTTTAAACTTCACATTGCGCTTTCCTCAGGTGAGACATGTCAAAACCCTTGTATGAACTCAACAAAAAACATGTTGTTGATTGGACATTCTGACAGTCCCTTCACAATGACAACTTGCTTAAAACACCATTTAAGTAAATATGTATATATATATATATATAGATATACATCTACATATATATATATATATGTACAATATAACCAACTAGTTGCAGGAGTTACAATCCCATTGTCATCACTGTTAAGGGCCATCACTGCAGCTCCTGGACTATGATAATACCCAACATCGGTAAGCCTGAACCACTTCCAGGGGGGTTAAACAAACTTCCAAAACCCATCATCCTGGAGTAAATACATATGTATCATATGTATAATGTTCTACATAAATATGTATATATATATATATCTACATATATATATATGAATATTTGATTGTGTTTGAAAAGGGTCTTAAAGATTGCTACTTTATGGCTATCCCCGATAAACCCAATCGAATAAACCATCCCAAACTCACCAAAATTTCAATGGCTAGTGTAAACCATCTCCAAATGGCAGGTTTATTATTGGGTTGTCCACATATGATATATACTGGTTGGTGGTATACCTACCCCTCTGAAAAATATGAAAGTCAGATTGGATCATCATCCTAACTATTGGGAAAAATAAAAAATGTTCCAAACCACCAACCAGTCAGTATATATATATATATATAATTCACCCATAATTTCTCTCACTGATCCCATTCTTCTCTCAAAGGGATCCTATCATCGCATATATGCTATACCCTGTTGTGTAAACGAATATCGATGTGCACAACCAGTGATTTCCATGGGAAAATGATTTACATTCATGGTGGGTTTTTTGCATTTTTCCATATCTACGTAAACGTTTACCCTCGGGTATCCAATTTTCAGACAACAAATATGATCTATTGTGGTATATGACCTATAACCCATAGGATCCATGGTGCTGGTATATATGCTAACATTGGGGGTATATTGATGGGATCCATGTTACCATATATAGCATACATGGATCCTATGGGTAAGGTATACCATGGGACCATGGCATACCCAAATGCTTTGGTTCATCATCACATTTCCCAAGAGTTGTGGCTGTTTCAACTTTTCAAAAACGTCTCCACGGTGGACCCAAGCGGCGAAAGACTTCGCGGAAGATCTGGCCGTTCTGATCACCGGCCTTTAGAGGGGGTGTATCATAGAAACTGTAAGTGCTTCATAACCAACATATGCCTAGGCTATATCTTATATTAAACATGTATATAATATGTGTATATATATATATACATATATTTATTCATTTTATACACAACCGGGTTGTAATCGTTGCCCAACCTCACACAACCACTTAGAAGGATTTGTTGAAGATCTGGGAGGGGTAATCTTTGGGAGTGTGGTTGAAACCCTATGAGAATTTAAATTGGTAATATGTATATATATATATATAGATATATACACGCTAGAGGATCCAAGTTCTTCGATACGTCAGTTTTTTTGGTGATTGGTAATGTTCAAAATTGTGGTTTCACTGTGGTAATTTGCGCATTTTTGAGCATCGGGATTGTTTTGGCAATTTGATGTTTGACGGACGTTTTTTTTCTCGTCCGTTTAAGTTGACCGACAACATGTACTCTTCATTGGGACCTCTAGTGGAATTGTTGATTTTCCTTTTTTTTGTTTTTTGTTTTAACATAGTCATGTTTATATGAAAAACAAAATTCACTGAGAAACTCCAATCAAAATGAGATAGGCCATTCTTCTATAATGGTATTTGCGTTTTTTTGTAACGTTGTGAACCGAGCGGTGTCTTGATAATCAGGGTTTTTTGTGTCTTCTACTTCCATTTCTTGGTTTTCATGTTCTCTGTGGAAGTTCTTTTTAACTGTCCCACGGTGCGCTTGCAAAGACCTTACTGACAGGACCAAAGCTTAAAGCTAACAAGAGTCCCGGGAAAGCAAAGACCTGAATTTCACGAGTCCTGGGTTTTTGTTGTGGCCGTGCACAGCCATGTCTATGTTCGATGGGATCACTGGCATTGCGACTCAAGCTGAGTCACCCCACCCCACCCCACCCCATGCGTGACATACAACATCCTCAGCGTAGCGTGATATGTTGCATCATATGTCTGCCTACGTGCCAGTGAATGTACGACTTGAACATGTCTTACAAGAGCAATTTTGTGGGAGAATTTGCAGGGAAAAAAAACGGAAGCCAAATGGAGCACCCTGAACAAGCAGCGGCCTTTACTGTTACCGTAAGATCACACTGTTTGGGGAACCAAGCGCCTAAGAAAACTTGAACGCCGCCAGGGCACAGTGGGCGCCACTTGATGCGGTGAGCGCGCGAACGCAATGGCACCAAGGCTTGCCAAGGCAAAGTTGGTTTCAAATCTGGAATGGAACTCCACGTTGTCCAAGTAGGCCTTCACATGCTTTTTTGCTCGCATATATTCTTGGGTTGCGGTGTCCTTCGAGACCTTCCCTGTTTGCCACAGATTCGTGATCCGGTCAGGTGTGATTGGAAAAGAGCACGCCCGATAGTTTGTTTCCATGCGAATGCCAGCTTCCCACATTGCAGGTAGTAGTGGCCTTGATCCCGGAGGTGAAGACCAATATTTTCCGTGTCCGCAGGTCTGAGGTGAGATCAAAACACCTTTTGTGGCAGCTCTGCTAGCGCAAATTGTTGCTCTTTGGCCATCAAAGATACCCCCTATCCCACCTCATTGTAGTTGGTTGGTAGGTTTCCCTGTGGGTTCTGTGGCTTGTTGCAATCCCCAATCAATGAGCTAGTAACTAGTAAAAGTCTCTATATCACCCAATCAACCAGGGTATATCTTTATTGGCTCATTGAACGGGGGTTGTTGGGGTACACCACTAGGCGCCATCCCCACCTACACTGGACATTGCGTCATCACACCCGGAGCCTGGAACTCGGGAATAGCAAAGTGAACAGCTTGATATAGGCGTCCCAACCTGACGCAGCTGACAATAATGCGAGCCTGAAAGATTCTTGGGTGTGTGTGGTTCCATTTGGGAAGTGGGCATAATATATTATAATATATTATAATATATAATTATGTATAATTATACCTGGACTTTTATGCCGTCAGGCCTTGTCTGTCAGTCACACTTAAAGTTTCACTCATCAGTCATCCCCGCCAGAACTGCCACTTAACCTACACTGGAAATTCTTGTTCCACTTATAGATTCTACTTGCCAGTCATCATCGCATTGCCAAAAAAAACACGCACAAAACATGGCTCCTTTAGGGGCCTCGTTAACACATCGGCGACATCGGATCCAATTGGATCAAACAAATCAAGCGGACTGCGAAGTCCGTCCAGGGACAAGTTTGGACTTGCCGAAGTGGCGACAACTATTTTTGATTTCGATCATTTGACACAGCCCAAAACGGGTGTGAAATAGTTTTAGGATTTTTTTTTTGAGCAGGTTTGGGATTTTTTTTTTGGATTTCTTGGCTGGTACCATTTGCCTAGTGTTTGCAACGGTTTGGAACTTGAATTTGTCATTTTGCATGGTATTTGCTACATTTGGGCATGTTCACCTTCCATTTTGCATGGGATTTACTACATGTGGGCATGTTCACCTTCCATTTTGTATGGTATTTGCCACATTTTGGCATGTTCACCTTCCATTTTGCATGGGATTTCCTACATGTGGGCATGTTCACCTTCCATTTTGTATCGTATTTGCCACATTTTGGCATGTTCACCTTCCATTTTGCATGGGATGTTCTACATGTGAGCATGTCTATCTATCTATCTATCACATGTAATCCTGTCAGCTTTCCAGAGAAGGTTAGTTCGCAAAAACCAACTAATGTAACTTGGGTTTAAGTTTAAATTAAAAAAGCGGGAGGGGGGATTGGGGGGAGGGCTGAAGAGGGGCCCTAGCGTCTACTTCAAGATCAGCTAAGGCGTCTTCCCCAATGACAGCACTCTTTTACTCAGCCTGTTGCCGGTCTGTGCTTGTCTACAGGGTTACTCTATATACCTCTTGAGCCTTGAAGGGCGCATATAAATGTGCTCAATACTCATGCATGTACCTATGTAGGTATTAGGTCGAAACAAAAACACAGGCACAAATTCAAAAGCAATGAGTAGAGCACTACGCCTTGCCGTACCCAATTGGTATTAAGAGTATCTTCCTGACTTCTCTACACAATGGCAAATAGCAAAAGAAACCGGAGTTACGCAGTGGCTTCGAATTGAAAAACACGTGAAAGCAGCGAATGTCCTAAGGACATGTCGAAAAAGAACAGCGGATTCGCTAATTTTTCCAGTAGCGACCAATGGTGCTTCGCGCACGGTCTCTCCATAGGCAAAATGCCTCGCTCTACCGGTGAAAGTTCGAATTGAAAAGTTCGGGTTTGCAAGATTCAGAAATTCAGGTCATACGAAAAACAATTGACCAAATCACGAAATAAACGGAAATAGCGGATCTCCAAAGTTGCTCATTCAAGCGAACAATGGACTGAAATCGAAGTTGGTAATTTTTGGAGTTCGCTCCATTCGGAATGGTCTGCTCGCAGGATGGTTCATGGAGATAAATGTGTATAGTATCTCTATTTACAAGAGTATCTATTTTACATTAAATTGAAGTTCAGACACTTGTGGCATTATCTCTATCTAAAAGAGTATATACCATCTGTGTGAAATACGTTGATGCACAGAAAAACTGTACACGGCCTCTCATGCTGTGTTATCTTCATTTAAAGAAGTGTACACTCACTCATAGCCAAAAGCTTGTTCTCCATGGTCTGGACGAAGAAGATGAGGATCCACCCCAACTTGCGTTGCCCTGATACGTTGATGCTTGATCTTCATATGCCTTTCTCTTTTTTCTCCTTCTGTCTTTCCTTTCTTGTATCTGCATACTGCTTCTTCTTGAAAGCCTGTTTGTAATGATGTCGTTCATTCCATGACATATCAGAAGGATCAAGATGAACAAGAATTGGATTGTGAGCATCACGATCATTTGGGGCAACCATGAAGATGTTGTGATCACCATGTAAGCAAGTTTCATTTACCTTGAAGTAAAATTCACCCACATAGTTCATGTGATCTTCATCATCAAAGTCTTCTGGGTGTTCCTCACACTTCAGACGTGAATGACCCCACTCAACAACTGTTAACATACAGCAATCACCTTTACCATTTGTCTTGTTCATGAGCTCGTCGGTGTATGTTGCTGTTGTAATGCCATCCAAGTGCGTTGCAAGAAAATCCAAGTCACGATAACTGCAAGAAATGAAATGCTTGACCCTGATTGGAGGGCAAGATGGATCAAAATGCTTGCGCATGGCTTGTGTTGCAACACCTACCATTCTGTTAATCCAGAATTGGATCAGGCTGTGTTGATATGTAGGGACGCCTGGAGATTTTGGTGTGCTGTAATAGCATGCCTTGTTTCCATCACCTGCGATGAAGTCAACTTGATATCTGGCACACTCAAAAGCCATAACAGCTAAGCACTCACCAACAATACCAGCGGAGTCTGATGCATACTTCTGTCCGACGTGATAAACGCACACACGTGTCATCCTCATCCTAGCTCTTGTCAAGTCAACAATCTCATCTGTATCTCGATCCTTTGTCTTTCCCCAAGATACTTCGAAGATTGCCCATGAGACTTGTCGAACTCGTGTGTCGTTGTCATCTGTTTGATATCCAGCAATTTGCTTGATATAGCCATCCTTTCCAAGGCGAGCTGCCACCATCAAGTCATGATAGTCATTGAAGCAAGTTTTAAAGTCAACCTCGTCGAGTCTTTCTCTGTGAGGATACAATGAACCAGCCTCGCAATTCATGAAAAGATGTCCTCCAAAGTTCTTGATGACATTGATGAAGTAATTGTTGAACTGTGATTTGGTTTCATCAAATTTTTCATGATCCTCATCGATAGTGTAGTCAATGTGTGGAATGAATTGTTGAAATCTTTCTGGAACCGGGCATTTTTCAAATCTGTTTCTGCACCAGTTTCCCAAATTCCAAAACATTGCTGTTATCTGTGGAGAGGATCTGTATGGAAATTCGGCATCCTTGTATGTTGGGTCTGATAGGCCTCCACCTAAATATCTGTAAGCCAAGCTATGCAAGATCATACAGTAAGGCAAGACCTTGTGGTCCTCAACGTAATCTTGGAGTACCTTTGTGAGATTTCCAAAATCGTCATCAATCCTCTTTTCTGCTTCTTTTGAGGATCTTTCTGCCTTGTCTTGATGAAGAGGATGCATCCTTGGATCACTACAACCATATTCAATGTGATTATTGAGTTCTTGTAGTTCTAGTTGTGGATTTTGATCCTTGTGTCTGGCAATGTACTCAATCATCAACTGGTCATCTGTAAGATGGTACCAATAATCTTGATGTGGAGACATAGTCTTCCTGTACTTGACATGCCAGAACATGTGTCGATGCTTCGAAGACGCTGGATAACCTTTATTGTAAAATCCTGCCCATTCACCATGGTAACCATCTGAAAAACAATCCTTCAATTTTCGAAAAACTGAATCATCTTCGTTTCCAGTGATATCTTGACCATAGTAAAGTCGAATTGCAGGTTTCACTTCAGGAGCTGCTTCATCATCTTGAATGTCTGCTTTCTTCTCCCCTGATTCCTCCTTTTCTGAGGAGCGTTCAGGTGGAGCTGATTCCTCTTTTTCTAAAGAGCTTTCAGCTGGGACATGTGGCTCCTGTGTGTCTTTTTCTTCTTCTTCTTCTTCGACAACAATCTCCTCTTCTTCATCTTCTTCCACTTGTCGTTCTTCTGGTTTGACAAAACTGTCTTTGATCTTTTGCTGAACATTCTTGTTGCACATACTGATCCATTTCAATGTACACTCAACCAATTTGTCATCATCAGTTTCCAAAATGATATGCTTGTCCTCAATGTTCAAACTTTCAATAGTGTGCTTGTACTCAGGATCACCAGCGCTCTGTCCTTGAAGGTCTGGAAGAGGTGTGTTAGGATCATCGTCCACCAAATCTGGATCCTCTGCTCCCCAGAAATTTTCTGCGCCGAGGTGTTCATTGTCCTTGAGAACTTGGTCAATATCCAGTTTGAACTCATGATACTTGTCGTAGGAGATCTCATAACCCATTATAGGTGCATACTGCTCCATAAATGTTGAAAAAGAAGCATCTGATAATGCCGCCATCATCAACCATAATGAAAAGTAGCTTATGTCACCACGTTCAAGGGGTTGACCTCCTTCAAGATCATCAATTGGAAGGATTCTTTGGCCTGCGAGTGTAATGTCATGGAGGATCTGTCTGTGCTCTGGTTTGAGTTGCCTGACTAAAAACAGTCCCTGTTTGTCTTCAGGATTTCTTCGAGGATTTGCATCTGATAATACTTCATCTTCTTGTTGTGGTTGTGTTTCCTCTCTTTCTTGAGAGCCTACACCTTCTTCCTCTCTTTCCTGAGAGCCTGATGCCTTTTCCTCCTCTTTCCTGACAAAAACTTGTAGTCTTGGCAAAAACTCCGGTTCATCTTCAGCATCATCATCATCATCGTGATCTTCCATGTCCACATTCTGTTGCTCTGATTCTGGGATGTGAGCAATCTTGTCCTTTCCTGCTACCCAGATGTAGCCATCGAGCTTTGTAGATGTGTGGAAGTCACCTGAACCGCATTCCCTGACCTTTGTCCTTGCTCTTGCAGATTGATGGAATGCTTCATGCTGAAAGAATTGATTGTAGGCATGTTCAACAAAGAATCTGTAAGACTGAGCAGTCAACTCCTTTCTGCTATCCACAAAATGTCGAAGCTTGTTGAGAGCAAAGATGGTAAAATGGCAAAAGTTAGCCGGTGCTTCATCTTCATACAGATCGATTGCCATGATCATCATTTTTGTGGAAAACGAGAAATGCCGTTCAGGATCTGGGATGACTGTTCTCTTGTTCATGGGAACTGTAATTCCTGGGATAGTCATGTCATACCCACGAGTGTCCAACTCCAGTGCATCCAAAATGTTACCATCACAGTCTCTCTTTCTCTTGCAGAAATCTCCCCAGAGTTTGTTGTTCTCTCTAATGAACTGATCAAGATGCTTGGTGTAAAAGACAAAGACTGCTTCTGAGAGATACTCCATGTCCTTCTGTATTGCTAAGTCTCTTTCGTATAGCAAGAACTTCTCTCTCCATTCGTCTCTGCTGATACTGTGTCTGTCTTCCCAACCTGCTGGGGCAACTTGACCTCGCATCCAGTCTGTCCAATGTCGTCGACAAGTGTCCAAATAACCTTCCATGGCTGCACTGTTTCTTTCTCGATGGAAGTGTGCCAACATGCGTCCAATCTCCCAAGCTCTTGTGAAGAGTAAGCATAGATGTCCTGTCCATGGTAACTTCTCCCAGTCTGAGCGAGTGATCGATTGTCTACGAAGTGCTATCTTTTGTGAAGAGAGTAGTAGGTTCCATTCACGCAGAACTATCACTTTTTCTCCTGAGGAGTTCTTGATGAGTTCACCGCTCTCTTCTCTTGCACAGACAATACCTGCCTCATACAGGACCCAGGGATTCGATGCAGAAATTGAACCTTTGGTAGCCTGTTCTACAACAGGGTCTTCGATATCATCTGGTGGATCTTCTGCTTCCCAGAGGTTGACAGCTTCTTCACCCATTGGGTCGTCATGGACGTCCACTGATGGCTCCTCTTGTTGATTGTCTTGAGCATCTTGTTGAGGATCATCATCTTGTGGTGATTCTGGACTTCCTGATGAGGAGCGTTGTTGCTCCCATACATCTTGAGGTTCCTCTCTTTCTGGAGAGCGTCCTCTTCTTGATGGTTGTTCATATGGGTTTTCCATGGTTTCATCAGCCTGCGCAGTTACCTCTCTTTCTTGAGAGCTTTCTGCTGCAGCACCATAGATTGATTCCACAATAGGGTCAAAATCCTTCTCATTGCATAGTGGTGTACCAAAAACCAATCTTCCATAGTTTTGTGGAACCTGTTGACCCATGAACTCCCATGCTGTGATTCTGACTTCCTCAGGAATGTCTTGTCCAGGAACAAATGTTGGACCTTTCTCCTTCATGACATGTTTCCATGTGGTGTCTCTGTGCCATGAACCACCTGTAACCGATGGAGGTAGAGAGTGACCACGTCCTTGATGAACAACGTTGCATGCAATAGTAGGGAGTTGTTCCTTGACGTGGAGGTACTGGAAAGGAATGTCACCATGAAATAAAATGACACCATTCTTTGTCAGATAGAGTTGGTTGTCCACAATAAAACTTGGATCCAACACGAGGTACACTGGTCGCCTGTAGTTTCTTGGAGGCTTCGTGCCCTCTGCCATCCTTATGTAGCCCTGACCATTGTCATTGTGATACATGAAGTGAACTGCATCCCTTCTGCCTTTTCCACTTCCTTTCACAAAGGTCTTCAGGCCTGATTGTTGAATGGAATCTAAATTCATGTAATCAGTGACATGAAAAATCCAGCCCAAACTCATAGCCTCATCATATGTCAGTTGGTGGTGTGCCACAGTAGGATCGACAACTTGGTTGCTATGTCCTTGAAAAGCACCAAGACGAACGTCGAATGGATACTCTGCCATTGGGCTATATGGGTACCACTGCCATCTCATGGAGATCTCGACAAAGAAACGTTGTTTTGGATTACACAGTAACATAGCAGCAAAATCTGCTCCAGTCATGTGATATTCCTTTGGATTGTCTCCTTGCATCTGATCAAACAATAAAGAAATGTTCATAGCTCCACTGGCAGTGAATAACGTTTTGTCTCTGCAATGTCTCAACACATTGGATAGCCTCTTGCTGCATGACATATAATAACTTCTCCTTTGTTGGCTAGTCATGTCCACGTGGAAATCATTGCATCGTTCATCAAACCAGTTTTCTTCTGCCCGAGTTGTAAAGCCACAGAGATACTTCAGAAAACTTGAAGTCCATTTCAAAGATTCATCAAATTCTCCATGACTAGTTCCCCAGTGCAAAATCCAAGCTATTGCGTCCATGAACATTTCATGTCTGTCAGTTGGTCTCATGTTGTGTGGACCCATCAATGTATGTAAATTGCGTTCTCTCTTCTTCCTCACTCTCTCGTGAGCCTGAAACCAATCTGTTTTGCGCCTGTAATCATAGCAAAATGCTAAATGGTCCTCATTGGGTAATGTCGATGGTGTTCGAAATCTGTCATCTGGGATTTCCTCTGATCTTCTCAGAGCATATCCATCAGATGAGTGTGTTCTAGTAGCATCATATCCAGAACTTTGATATTCTTGACCTCGAGTGTTCGATTGTGCCTGATCACTAGATGCTGCGGCTGAGGCCCTGTTCCACCGGCTAGAGCTCGACATGTTGAAGAAACAGTACGATCCTCGAGACTCTGCCTTTTGAGCCGCAGGCACAAATTCAAAAAATAGTCAAGAATCCCTCAAGGTGTCACCTAACAGAAATACATCATGTCTGAAATCAACATGACTGCAAACTGTTGGCAACCATGACCTGAGGTAAGCTTTGTGTTCCAGTAATGATCTGAATGGTGGATGAGCATCAACTTCTTTAAGAACACCTTGTCGAACAGCATCAATAAGATTCTGAGGATTAGCAGACTTCTTGGTCAAACAATCAGCTAAACACCATTGAGTTCTGATATGTGACAAGTCAGCAATGGAACCCGAACATGCTTCTTTCCTAAGCATCTGAATCATATGAATGGTCTCTTGTTGTTCAGGAACATGAGTAGTGCTGGCAGTAGTCACAAGATTGTTTGCATCGGTCCTCATATGAATCTCACTTGAAAGTCCAGTGATGTCCTTGATCAGTCCTCTCAACATTTGACATGTACCATAACACTTCATGAGTGCATACAACTCTGCAACAGTTGTGCTCAAAGTGGTTCGTTTGATTTTGGTAGATTCAAAGAAAATAAGAGAACCTCTGGTGTTTTTGCTCTTTTCCTTTCTTGGTTCAGCCATGAAAATAACCATCGCGCGCTGTGAGGATTTGTCGCTGTTGTTCCTAAACGCTGCATCTGGCATTGCAACTAATCTAGGATCACCTTGAAGTGGCCAGAACATAAGTTCCATCGGATCACCTACAATTTGCCTGCAAAGTTTGTTCAGCGTTTTGCAATCACCTATGGTGGGGGAAGCAGCGGCAGAAGCACAACGTGAAAACTGATAACATGACTGAAATTGAGTTCTTGATTGTAACCAATTGATACTACCTAAGAGTGACCTATAGGCAGTGTGAAGATCCTTGTCACATTTGTCTTCATCCTTCAAGCCTTTAGGGATGACAACCTCAGTAAGTTCACTGACACACAGTGATTGTTCAACAGTGATGTGTGATTTCTTCTTGGTCTTCTCATCAATGATCCATTTCACACATTGACCAGTGAATATCAAGTCATTCACATCTTCATGACCAATCTTGAATTGTGACTTGACAACTTTCTTGAACTTCTCCAGAAACTCTGGATTTCCAGTAATGAACAAGTCGTCAACATGCAAACAACACATACCAATAGGTTTTCTTCCCTTGGCATTACTGCCATTCACAGGGTCCATGAAGTGTTCCAAGGGTTGTTCAACAATCTCTGGTGTCAACTGTGGTGTCGTGGCAATATAAGTACGCTCTGAAGGTAAGAAGACTGAAACAAGTACTTCAGCTTCTTCTTCCAAACTTATGGAAACATTGTCCTTGTTCATGTCATGATTCATCTCAAGCAACCACCAAACTCCTTTCCTCTTCACAATAGAAGTTCTCAAGTGAAACTTCTTTCGATCATAATGTGAATCAGGAGTTCTCAAAGCTTTTGCACGATAAGCAACTTGAGCATGACCATTTTCAAAAGGATACCAACCAGACTTGTGTTCAACAGATTCCAAAACTTCAACAAGGTTTCATCAACAACAGGAGTCCAAGCACAATCTTCAACCTTCTTCTCCTTGAACTCTTTCCTCTGTTTCCATGTTTGGGTTTGTTGATAGCAAGCTGAAAACAATCTTTCTTCAACCAAAAGAGACTTATGAACTTCCTCAGCAATGTCGGAGGATTCATCACGCGTTTCCTCACTGTCTTGTGAGCTTACGTAGTATGTCACAGGTGCTGGTTCTGTTGCCTCAGAGTCAGCAAAGCTAACCTGTTTTGGCTCCTTAAAAGCACCATCATAGCATACATATGTACACCTGTCAGCTCTTGTTGGTTGTATACCAAGCGAAATCAGAAATTTGTCAAGGCGGTTCCACCATCTACGTGGTGCATCCGCAAGTCCATAGACGGAACGAGTGCACAAACCAACCAAGTAAGGAGGCAAACCAATGTCAGTAGGCAACTGAACATGGATAACGCGTCGGTCTAAGTCGTATGTTTCCCCCTGAAGGAAGGCAGTTTTCAAGTCTAAATGGAGTAAATCCCAGTACATCGAGGCTGCATGCTGAGATGCCACACGAAAACCATACCTGGTAGCAGTAGGACTGTCAGTCTGTAAGTCATACTTTTGAGCATCTTGAAAGCCTCTACATACCCATCTAGCCTTGAACTTTTTGAACTGTCCATCCTTATCAACCTTGATGGTAAGCACCCATCTGCCAGTGACATAGTTATCAATCTTATGACGTCTCTTGTCTCTGAAAGTCATGGCAGTGAAATCCAGAAAACTTCTGAATTCTTCAAGCTTGGCTTGGTTGATCTCCTTAGCATACTTTCTCAAGACTTCTTGAGTAATAACTGATTCTGCCTTCGGCTGCTTCTTTCCATTCTTGGCAAGATACTGTTCAAACTGCTTGAATCCAGTAACATCGTATGAACCAAACTCAGGTGCAGCTTGGATCTTGGGTCCTAAAGGAACAAAAACAGTACCATCAACATTGACAAAATGAGAGTGGTCTGATGTGTAAGGTTCAGTGTCCACATCTTCTTCCTGAAGCTGAGCAATGTCATCCTCAGTCAAAACAGGAGTGTCGTCTGATTCATATGGTTCTGTATCATCATCATCATGTTGTGATGATACCAATTCTGGTGTTCCTTGTGAAGACTGCTGTTGCGCTGGCTGCGCAAAGTCACCTGGCGCAAACGATGTTGGTGTAGTAGTAGGCAATGGAATTGTATTATCATGTGAACTTGAGGCAGTAGGATCATGTGAAGGTCCTTCATCTTCTTCATCATGAGGTTTCTGAGTCGGAACTGAAATTGGCTGTACATGACCTGGTAATTGAACCTTTGGCCTCTTGATAATCACCTTTGCCTTTGCCTTTGCCTTTGGTAAAGCATCAGTAGAATCAGTTGAGATCTGTCTCTGTTTCCTTTGAACTCTGATAGGCTCTGACGTTGGATCAGGTCCTGGTGGAGAATCGTCATCTTGTTCAGGATCAGCAATCTCTTCGATGGGAATGTCAGGATTGGAAAACGGAGTTGATGGTGAACTTGGTTGATATGTTTCCCCCGAGTCCTGTATTCCTGGCATATCCAAATCATCATCAGGTGGTGGTCCATAATCATCTGGAATGATATACTCTTGATCATCATCATCATCTGGACCAGGTCCAGTATTGTAATCAGGTTGATTATCATCATCCAGAGGATCTTCTGGTTCATCACCACTCAACATCTCATCATCATTTGGTGGAACATCACCATGCTGATCTGGATGAATGGGATCGTCACCATTTGGTGGTGTACCTCCTTGAACAGGAGGATCTGCTACTCTCCGCTTGATTGCACCAGTCGTTTCTCGTGAAAAGACGATCATACTCCATTCATGGATTTTGAACTGTTCATGATGTGGATACAACTGTGACACAAACATGAAGTAAACATGATCATAGTCACCAGGTTTCCAAATGAGTAAGACAGCATCTTCAGGATGTTGAAACAAAGGATTCACTCTTCCATAAGTTCCTCTGAACACACTGCAATCTTCAAAGTACATTTGAGGCAATGTCTTTTTCCTGACATCTTGAAGTCCAGGAATCAATTCAGTGATTCTGGTGTCAGTTGACTCTCTGACACTAGCCTCTGTACTCCTTGGTAACTGATCAATCTTTCTCAATGTTTGAACAAGTAACTGAGTGGTAAACCTCTGTGGATGGATGTGCTTCAACGGCACTGGAATAGAGGTCTCAACATGATGCAAGTCTTGCAACAAACACGAGCACTCAGGTTCACGATCCAAAAACATTGAAGTGCCACACAATGCTCCATCATCAAAATGTTCCAACAGATCTTCAAACAAGAAATACTGTCTCGTGTCCCTCAAAGGTACAAGCTGTGTGAACTGTGCAATGAATGAACACAAGTAAGATGGTAAGACCTTCCATTGCGGATCATTCCACAGCTTCCCTTCTCTACTGAGGGCATGCTGTGGTTCCAACATAAAGTCTTCATCATGATTGTAAAACACACGCAAGTTTTTGATTGAAGGATCACAACGACAATAGTTTGTCATATCAAGGTTGAAACAACCAATGTGATACTTGATTCTGTCCTTCTGAAGTTTCTTCCAAGCCAAGAACTGAGCAAATCCTGAATCAGGTGGTGCAATCACCAAGAAACCCTTTCCTCGGTCAACTTGCCATTTCATCACATCAAGGCAAAACTTGAATACCGAGTGTTTCCAGGAATTTGGTGAAGGATTTGTGATCAACACATATTCAGGATCAAGCTTCTCCAGCTGTTTCCAAACTTGATTTTGTTTCTTTTTACTGTTGTAACTCCAACCATGCTTGTGGTCGATGGGTTCACCAACCTTCATGTTCAATCGTGCCATGTGCCAACTAAGACCTGTGTTGCTACTGAAAAGTTCCACAACATCACACTTGCCAGTTTGACAGAACCAGTGAGCCTGTGCACCTAAGTAGGCTTCAGCATATTCAGCTATATCTGGCTCATAGTCATCTTCATCTTCAACTGCAAGTGGAACAGGTTCTGATGTGTCAAGTCCAGGAACGGCAACATCATGCCATTCATCATGGTCACGTCTCACCTTTGATTGATTGACACGCATGACTGCATTGTCAACATGAACATTGACCATAGCACCTTCCTGAGAGATAACAGTACCTCTGATCCATCTTTCCTTCTTCCATGCCTTTGAAGCAATAGCATTAGCATTGACAGGGGAACTCCAAACGAAAACCTTGTCACCTGGTTTGTAAGGTCCATCTGATGGCATTGTTCGTTTGGCCATGTCGTGTCTGAGGTCAGCAGCTTGTCTGGCTTCCTGATGTGCCCTCAGTGCTAACCTTTGCAACTCGAGTTGTGTTTTGTCTTCAGGTAAAGGATCAACACTAAGTTGAGCAGGATCAGAAGTCTCAATGTCCAGAAGATCTGGTGGTCGTCTACCAGTGGCAATTTCCAAAGGAGAATAACCACTAACAGTGAGTTGAGTGTTTCTGGCCCAAACAGTACGCTTCACAGCTTCTCTGATGGTAATTCCTTGAACCTATCATCTTCAAGGTTCTTGGACATGATTTGCCATTGTCGTTTGAAAAGTCTGACAGCTGATTCAGCTCTGTTAGGCCATGGGGTTCTTGAACCACAGGGACATTCCTTGATACCATGAGTTCGGTAATAAGTCAGAAAGTCTTCTTGGAAGAATGCTTCATCACCTACGATGGCTTTCGGCATACAATTGTGTTCATCAGTCCACAACCTTAGAGCCTGAATGGTCTCCTTGTTGTTCAGTGAGTTTTGTGCCGTAGCCCAAAGTAAGTTGGTTGCACCATCAAGAACAAGCAACACCATGTACTTGTTCTTCCTCAACTGAATTTCAGCATGATCAACAAAGATAACATCTCCAAAGTTGGTGGATCGTATGCCTGAAATTCTGGCTCGCGGCGGTGGTGCAATTGAAGTACTACACACACGACACTTGTTGTACATCTCTTCATACTTCTCATAAACAGAGTCAGGAAGTCCTAACATGGAAGTCCTTCTTCTGAATTGAGTAGGAGACATGTGATAGTGTTTGATATGAAGCTTGTAAAGTTCCACACTATCCTCCAGTTTCCTGAGCATCTTTCTGTATGCTGGTGTCATGGCTTGCACTTCACTACCAGGCAGTGGAATCGAATCTCGCCTAGGCTCAAGAGCATCACTACCTAGTTTCTCAACTTGACTTTCTGAATCTTGCTTACCACGGTTGCGCGCAGGTGCAGAAGGTTTTGGTTCAATGACTTGAGGTTCATATGAATCAATTTTGTCCAAACCTAACTCCCTAGCTCTTATGTCAAGTTCATCTTCCTCATCAAGCTTGGGATAGGAGACAACAACTTTCTTTCTTGATGAACCTGATTGAGAGTCATCGACAACATGAGGTTTCTGCTTACCTACGTGTCTCTTGGCTGCAGGTGGACCTACCTCAATCTTTTTCGAGCTTGGTCCCTTCGAAATCGGTTTGCCTTCCTCCTTCTGTAAGGAGCGTGGCTTCTTCTTCTGTACACCTGATGGCGCTGAAGAGGCTGACTCAGGGTGAAAAAGATCATCAATGTTTCCACGAAAGGGCTTTGCACGATCAATGTCACTTCTGACAATGTCATCTGGGATCACGTAGTCCTCCTTGATCTTGTAGATGGTCTTTCCTTTCCAGAACTCTTCACTCTGTTCAGAAAACCTCTTCCTGTCTGTGCGCCAGTTGTCCTTGTGAAGAACCTTCTTCTTGCTCTTCTGGAACTCTTGGTGTGTTTCTCTCTCATCAAGAAGTTGGTCTTTTGGAATTGGAGTCTCATCTGATCGATTCATCTCATGTAAGTTCTTCCTCTTGTCCTTGTGGTGCCTGATGAGTTCACGACGTAGTGGATCAACTTGCCAATAGTCACCAGTCACCAAAGCTTCTTTTTCATGAACATCTTGTTTGACAGCAATCTGGCTGTACTCAAAGTGATCGTGTTGTGAAAAGAAACTCTTGACTTGAGGAGTCTTGAAATGAACTTGGCTCATGTACCATGCTACATCTTGTAGGTCGAGAATGAGATGAGTACTGATGGCTGTCTTCAAAACCATTTTTCTCATGCCAATACGTGCACAGGACAAATAAGCCTTCTCTGGAGTAAGTTCAAATTGAAATCCAAGGTTTCTCATCTGTGGAAGTGACATCAACAATGGGACATCCCCTTCTTCGACAATGTCGAATTCTGTGAACTGAGTGTTCCATCCATGATCATACATGAATATCACGAGCTTCTCAGTACATTTGGATTGTTGTGAATTTGCAAAGAAGAATCTTGAACTTGTTGGCTGAATTTCATACCAGAGTCCACTGTTGGGATGTGAGTCAACATATCTGCAAAATGCATCAAAATGCTTCAACTGCTCGTCGAGAGCCCATAGCTCTTGTACATCCAAGATCCAGGATACATACAGTTGGTGGTGCAGAATTCTCTGTGTGAAAAGCTAGTCCTTTCTCACATGCCAGATCAGTCTGTACAGTATGAAATGAAAAAGCACTCTGCTCTGATGGTTCCTCTATCTCTGTAGAGCATCCATATGAAAACAATGATGTGCCTTTTGCCAATGGCTTCCATGAAGCCTCACCTTCTTGAAGGCCCACTTGCCTGGGCACACGAGCTGGACGTCGTTGTACACCTTGTCGAAGTGCATCAACTTCTCCAACCAGAACCGGGAATCTTTTCATTTCCCTTCTGTTTTGATGTGCTGTTGCATCACGTTGGTTCTGTCCTCCACGACGAGTGCGTCGTTGTACTTCTTGTTGTTCATACGTGGATGTCAAAACATCAACACGTGCTGGCTCTGTCTCTGCAACATCAACACGTAATGACGTAATGGTTCAGTTCTTCCAAAAGCAAAGAAACCATGACCAGAACTTGATGCAGCAGAAGAATAATGAGCTTGTTGGGTTTGTTGATTCTGTATGGCAGGAATTGATGTGGTCTGAGGTTGAACATAGTTTGACTTGCCTTTTCCATCTCCTGGCTTTCCTCCTTTGCCATCATCATCCTTGCCTTTCTTGCCTTTCTTTCCTTTTCCTTTTCCTTTTCCTTTCCTCTGGAAGTATCCATACTCATCCATAGAGTACAGATCATCATAGGCCCAATAGCCTTCATTCCAGTTTTGATCATCGGCCCAATAGCCGTCATAGTTTTCATTCCATTCTTCTTCTTGCCAATCTTCTTCATAACCTTCTTCACTCACCATGTGAGAGCGGCCTTTCCTTCTTCCTTTTCCTCGGCCTTTTCCTTTCCTTGATCTGAAGAACCTTCGTCCTCCCTTGCCTTATCCTTTTCCTTTTCTCCTTCCTTTACCTTTGCCTCGTCTGATTTGTTTGCCATGGAACCTTCTCTGATACCATGTGTAGTCAGCGTCATCATACAAGGTGGTACCCCCTAGTTATGTTGAACTTGGGGGATTTATAAGTAACGTAAATTAAGTTATGTTGAAGTTAACATAAGTTTAGTTATGGGTTTTATAAGTAAGTTATATCTTCTTTTTAACTTGGGTAAGTTTTTACTTTGTGGAATTTTGTTTTTAAGGTTAATTCGATTAAAACCATGTTTTCTTTGTTTTCCGCAACAGCACGGTGTATAAGGCGGTCTTTTTTTGCTTTTTGTGGCCGAGTGCGTAGATGTTCTTATTGAGCATTGAAGAAGCACTCATTTTATTTTGCAACTTGAGCTGGAAAATATGAACAGATTTTTTTGGTGGAAATTGATATGGTTGGCACCAGACACATACGCGTTTGCTATACACTTACCAAACACATACGCGTTTGTTGGGTTTTTGAAGATATTTAGTGGCAAACACATAAGCGTTTGTTGTTCAGAAACCAAACACATACGCGTTTGCAGTTATATATACGCGTACCAAACACAACCCACACACATTCCACACACATTCCACACACATTCCACACACATTCCACACACATACGCGTTTGTCCCCCGTAGCCTAGCAAACACATACGCGTTTGTCGTTTCCAGGCACCAAACACATACGCGTTTGGAGGTCTTTTCAAATATGTCAAGCAAACACATACCCGTTTGTTGTAAACCTTGAACAATGGTCCGAAGTTTCCAAAACCCACCCGTCCCAACCGGAACCCCAGCAACGGGTGCAGAAGAACTTTCTTAATTTGTTTGAGAACAGCAGCAGCAGCAGCAGCCATGCTTCGACAAGTCCGTTGGATGGCCTTGAGTCGATAATGCCTGCAAAGGTCACCAAAAGCTTACATATTTTAGCCCAAACAACATGAAACAAAAAAACACATCATGAAAGTTAACTTGTATAACTTTTTACTATCTCCTTTTTAACTTGTCGCCATGAAACCCCTAACTTATGTTATAAGTTCCTTTCTTAGTTACAACTCCAACATGAGTTATGAAACTTACAACGTATGTTAGCCCTGCTTCTAAGTTAACTTGTGAACGTTATAACATAGCTTATAACTTGGGGGTACCACCTAGTATACCCAGAAAACATCTTCTAAAGCATCCAGGAATCCTTCTGCGCCGTCTTCATCATCTTCGGCCCAATAGCCGTCGGTTCCTTCAAGGTCACCTTCATCAAGAACGAGGAAAGATCTTCTCTGTGCCATGCCAGGGGGTTGCATCATTGGATTGTCAACTGCTGTTTTGGTAGTGCAAAACATTTCCAAAAACAGATCACGTAGTTCTTGTATGTTGTATCGATCGAGGGTTCGTCCACGATGTGTCATGATACTTGTGAGTGTGTTTCTCTGATCCTGTGTCAGGTCTGCTAGACTTACAAAAGTCAATGCTAACAAATTTTCACCCAGTGGGAATGCCTGTCTCTGAATTTGTCTACGATGTTCTTGATACTGTTTGAATGCCACCAATGCCAGTTCATCCGACCAAGGAACAGGTACATGAGGAGCTGTTCCTGAGGCTGCTGCTACTTCAGCTCTCTCTTGTTGATCTCGATCATGTTCTTGACGTTTTTGTGCAACAAACAGGATTGCTTCAGGACTAGTCACTGTTGCTTCTGGAAGTAAATCCATCCAAGACTCAATAAGTCTATTTCCAGTGAGTTGAAATCTAGTCATCCACTTCTGAAGATCCATAGTTCCTCTGTTGTACTTCATGAACTGCATGAAACGGTATAAAAACACGTTCTGGGCACCTTTGATGAAATGAGGTCGTAGAAATCTTTTGAAATAGTTCACTCCTTCATGGGGATCCCTGAGCATATCTCTATCCAATAGCCTCTTGTATTGTAGAGCATCTCCTTCCAGTCGATTGCGCAAAGCTGGACCACGTTTCTCAGGTTCTAACTCCGTGATGTCACACCAGTCATCAATTGCATCTTCAAAAGCAAAGAAACTAGTTCTCCCATCATATGCTGGAGCTACCTTTGTGGTTATTTGTTGCGTCATGTGAATTTGTGTCTGCTGGGGTGCTCTTCTCATTGCATAAGAGTCATATTGGTTCCATCCATCTGCATCGACAATGTCGAAGTCATCATCATCATAGCCATGGCGTGCCATTGCTTTGGGCTCTACCTGGAGCTCACCCTCGATGAGGGATCACAGCTCCGCTACCACTTGAAGAGGGGCCCTAGCGTCTACTTCAAGATCAGCTAAGGCGTCTTCCCCAATGACAGCACCTTTTATACACAGCGTGTTGCCGGTCAGTG
Organism: Cladocopium goreaui; assembly: GCA_947184155.2. Taxonomy (NCBI): domain Eukaryota; class Dinophyceae; order Suessiales; family Symbiodiniaceae; genus Cladocopium; species Cladocopium goreaui. The sequence continues at coordinate 66,448 of CAMXCT020000642.1, read as the reverse complement.
CTCTGTCTACAGGGTTACTCTATATACCTCTTGAGCCTTGAAGGGCGCATATAAATGTGCTCAATACTCAGGCATTTTACTCTGAGGTATTAGGTCGAAACAAAAACAAGGGGGGTTGCATAGGGAACAGGGGGGCAGGGAACGTTATGGGGGAGGGGGGTCGCATAGAACAAGGAGGGAGTGGGACAGGGAACGGGGGCTCAATATAGGAATCAGGGGGGGAAGGGACACAATAGGGGAAAGGGGCGGTGCATTGGGAACAAGGGGGGCAGGGGGTAACAGCAAGGCGGGAGGGGGGGAGGGGAGGGGTCGCATCGTCTAATGTTTGACATCCTCCCCGAAGTTTTGGAATCCCCCTTTGAATTAAGTGAGAGTGTTGGTCTCATAGATTTGAGTGTCAGATTTGTCTCATAGATTTAATGCTCAGCAAATGTGGAGGGGGTAAGAATTTTCAAAAGAAAGAGAGAGTAATTTTTATATGTTATAATATATGTGGGAAGGGTTCATCATCATCATCCATCTCTGTAACTGGCTTCGTTTCGCCAATGTTCAGAAACAAACAGGTCGAAAAACCTAACTGTTTGTGGTTTCTGCAATAAACTAAAAAACGAGATAAGACAAAGCCATGACACCAATAAGGGTTGTTATGACTAACATTTCAACAACCAGGTTCAAATGCCTTTGACAGAATTTCTGTGTGAAAAACTCACAAGACAAGTTGCACATACAGCACAACAAGAGACCAGTCAAACTTGACAGGCAAGACTTTTCAACCCTTAGATCAAACCCGTATTGACGCAGCAGTTCCACATGTTTTGCACTAACAATGCCAAAAACCCTAGACCCCAACAATAATACAATCATTTTTGTACCAAAGAGGACGTGCATGTCGAAAACTAACACGTTACTGTGCCCCATGGCACAGGAGGCTTGCATCCGAATGGCATCGACAACAAAATCATAAGTGCACAAGCGAGGAGAATCGCAAGTGCACAAGCGAGGCAAATCATAAGTGCACAAGCGAGTGCTCGCCACAGGGTCATCTTCGCATCCCGTGTGCGTAGGTGAGAAATGAATTAGCCCGGCGCTCAGAGTCCTCTCATGCGTGTTCTTCCATGACATAGACCATGCACTTCTCACTCTTTGCGCCGCTTCTTCTTCTTCTTGGAGTCCTTCGTACTTGACGTAGCTCCCTCCTCCGTGTTCTGGGCGTCGGCGACTGCTCGTACATATTCTCGTGCGTTCTCTCGTTCAGAAGGATCAAGCGATTTGAAGCTCGCTTCCATCTGCGCCACACTCTGTGTGACTGCTGTCAATTTGCCTTCCCATACTCGTTGAAGTTGTTGTGGAAGTGCAAGTCCAATCTTGTTGAGCGTAACGAGAACCGAGAATGTACGTGCCCTCTCTGTCACTGCGCACACCAGCTCCACGGGGTCGATGTGGATATGATCATCTCGCCGTGGTGGGTTGACCCTAAAATAATCATAGGATCGAACAGCAAATGTTCCAGCGATGATCTTGCGGATGAAATCTGATGCCTCTCGTCGTGTTTCCAATTGCCACTCTTCATCCCCTTCAGTGATGTCTGCGACTTTTGAATAAATGAGTTGAGGTGTAACTCCTGTTTGGACGAGGTACTTCATGATCTTACAAAGAACCTTAATGCCCTTGACCCCCTTTAGGTAAACTTCCATGTCCCTGCCGCCAAGCTTGCCATTCTTCGCGTGGATGTTGAACGACTGCTTGAGTTGTTCCTCGGTGGATTCCTTCAGCTCACCATTGGCATCCTCGCCGACGTAGGGAATGTATCCATCAAACTCAGGAAGAAGGTTGATTTTCTTCACGTGGTCATAATACGCCTGCGCCGAAGCCATTGAAGTCCAGACATGAAATCCACCGCCCTCGCCGTGCTGTCGATCGCGTCCTCGTTCTGGGCCGTGTCGATGCAGTGGATGGTGGGTGCTTGAATCGTCCTCGTCGTCCATAGAGGTAGCCTGATTCTGGCCTCTCTTTGTTCCTCATCTCGTTCTTGTTCCTGGGCGACTCTTTCATCTTCTTCTTCTTGTTGTTCTTTTGTTTTGCTGCCGAACGCCACTTTGGGATCTGGTGCTGATCGTTCACGCCCACTTCCTGATCCAGTCTGCGGTCTGCTCGGCCTCGTATCTGACATTTCAACATCGTCCTCTGACTCCTCTCCGGTCGTCTTCTTGGACTCTCTGACTAGCCGGTCGATTTCATCTTTGTCCATTTCGACGTCCTCATCGTCATCTCCAGCGTCGTCGCCACTCTTCTGGCGTTCACGTTCTGGCATACCAGGGGCTGCGCTCTCATCTTGCGTAGCTGATTTCTCCCCCCGGCTGACCAACGACCCGTGACATCGAATGCAAATGGATAAGATGTTTGGAGTCTCGGTGAGGCATGCAGGACATATGGTGTGTCCGGCTTCCCTCGGAGTGTAGTTCTCGGCGATGAATGTCGCGATTCTGTTTCTCAACTCGTCCCGGGGGTCTATAACACTCCGATGGCTTTCTCGAGCTTCTCAATGTCTTCGACTCGTCATAGAACGGAATGTCGTCCTCGATGACTTCGCCGTGGCAATCTCCTTTGGCTCCTGGCAAGATCTCATCAATTGGAACTTCCCGGAATCAACAAGTAGTCGTTCCCAGTCGTGGTTGTTGGCCTGATACCATGCTGCAATCACCTCAGAGAACGGGATGTTTCCATTGATCACCATCTGGCCAGAAGCATTGACCATGATTCCTAAGCTCATGAGTCGGTGCACACTGAATGCCAGGACCATGCGTGGTTGCCCGAGGTGAGTCAATTGTCCCCCCAGAATCTTCTTGCATCGTTCATCCCATGGTGCAAATGGATTGAGGAACACCTGTGTTCGTCCTCCTTTGTGACCGCCTGGTCGAAGACCTTCTTTGATGATGCCGTTCACATTCCTGAACTCACGTGGTAGCAAAAGTGTAGATCATCCGCTATCTTGGTGGTGATCGGGTGACAAATCCTGCTGTAGTCAAGGCGAAAGTCATTCCCCTGGGCTGAGAACCCTCCAGGTGATCGCACAGCAATCGGCGCTAGGAAGACTTCTCCATGTTGGGCATAAAGTTGTGAATGTCATCGCCAGCTTTCATGACGTTCCTGAGGTACTCATCGGGCTTGTCGAATGTTGAGTCCAAAACAATGCACAGGAACTGGATGCGGATCTTGTTCTTCTCCTGGAACTCTGACCAAACTGTCTTGATCATTGTGTTGACGCGCTCTTCTCGGAAGTCGACGTCAATGAGTCCGTCATCCTCAAGACGAATGTTCTCGTGTTCGAAGATCCATGGGTGGTGCAGGAAGTCCATGATGTCTACCCATCCGGCTTCATCACACTTGAGTCCGGCGAACATCGTCTTTCTGCCACCGTATGTCTTCTCCCACACTTCTTTTCGTCCAATGTGGTGTCGCAAGGCCTTGTTGAAGTAGTAGCCGTAGTTATCAATTCTCCAAGTAAACCCGGTTTCTATGGGTTTCGGTCGGCAGGGGAAACTCAATCCCGCTTCCGGCATAACTGCTGGAATAGAACTTGCCGCCGTTGGTCGGTAGGATCTTCAGCTTTCCGATGTCGGTCCCAATTTTGAGTTTCTTGTACATCTTGTGATCGGAGTACAAGAGGGCCGATTTCATCTCCTTGCAGGTGAGGGTGATGCCTTTTTGGCTTGCCATATCGACGATGTGATTCAGTGCATCCTTCGTCATCGGTCCCAATGACTCTGACACCGTTGACACTCTTCTCACCATGCAACGGGATGGATTGGAGATACATGTACTCTCCCTCCCTTGTGGCCTTGTAACCTTCTTGTCGGAAATGTTCCTGATCTTTGTCTTCAGTTTCTTTGGGCATTTCTTCATCTCCGACTTCATCGCCCTGGAGCTTCTTCCTCAGGTTGATCAATGCAGTCTTGACTTGATCATCACCTTTTGTTGGACATTCGTAGTTGGGATGTCCGTTCTCACCGCACTTCAAGCAAACGTTGTTATCATCAGCCAATGCAAAGAGCGCGTCGATGGCCTCGATGACTGCTCCCTTGTCTTGAGAGATCTGGAACTCCTCTTCAGGGTTGGATGGAGACTTGGTTGCATCGTGCATGTCCGGAGCCGCAGATGTGCTTGCTCCTTCGGCACTTGCTTCCGCATCTCCGGTTGTCGGTTCCTGGGCCGCAGATGTGCTTGCCCCGGTTCCGTGACCTTCGTGTTCCATGTCATCATCATCGTTGTCATCGGCCATAGACCTCTTATAGTTCTCGCTGATGACGTTGATTTCTTTCTCCTCAATCAAACAAGCATTTTGCAAACTGTGCCACATTGGAACGTCGCGCAGGATCAGGTTCACGACAGCCTCTTCATGGTTCATGGGTTCGGTTATCCTTGATCCACCTCTTTTGGTGTTGGGAGTTGTAGTCGATCTTGTCGTTCCATGGAAGATGTTGAGTGATGCCTCCAGGCCCGCAAGCAGCTCGCCCGGATCTGCCTTCGTCTCCATGAACGTGATCTGCGACTTCGTCATGTTGGCGAGGTCAAGCATGCCAAGCCACATCTCGACAACGTCGCCGCACTTCTCGGCTGCGATGTCGGGATGACCCATGACGTCAGTGAAGTCATTCCCAAGCACCATTTTGAGGTAATCTTCGTAGAAGACGTTTCCATAATCTTTGGAGACACAATATGCAAATCGTTCGCAGGTGCCCCTGCCAGTCTCCAATGAGAACTCCTCTCGGATAACGATGTATTGTCTCCCACGTTTTCCAGTGAAGATCTGCTTCACGCGATCCCTGGGAACTCTAACGGTCCCGAAGTGCGACAGCGCCTTCATCAGGATCTCGCCGTGTTCACATCCCTTGTTGCCCACCATTGCGCGGGTAATGTCCTGTGGGTCCATGCTTACGGTGCCCACATCATCCATGATGTTGAAGAATGCGCGAATCCTTGCCGCCGTCTTGATGATCGTCTTTCGTTGGTATTCTGGAGGCCAAAGGTCGTAGTCCCTCGACATCTCACTGGCTCGGCACGCTATGCATTCTTTCCCACATCCAAGGTCTTGGTTCATGACATCGTGTGGCATCACTTCATCATCATGCCCGTTGAAATGCTTTTGGCATAGAATCATCTCATCGCGTCCATGGTTGACATAGAACCACATGTCATACATGTTGGCTGAAGATTCCGGCAGCACTGATCTCACCGTTGCCTCAATCCATGGCGCCTTCTCATATCCCGCATTGATCCTTCTTCCACCACCAACCGTGCCTGGGCAGTCGGTTCCAGCGCTTGCAGTGTCGGGAACTCCACCTCCGGTCCCGATCTCAATCGTCGCTGGCTCCCTGAGCACTTTCTCCATCAGCTCCAGGTTGATGCCAACTTTCATGGAAGACTCCTTCACCATGTCGTTCAGCCCCTTCGCGGCTTCGACGTTCAGAGAGCACATCAGCAGTACCCGTTGTCTAAACAAGAACTTCTCAATGGTGGCGAAGACTCCCAGTCGATCTGGCATGTTGTGGTTGTTCATGTAGTGATTGCCGGCATGACCATACATCAATCTCCACATTCCATCATCAGTGGTGACCATAATTCCGAAGCTTCTCAAGATGTTTGCCGAGTCCATGGCAACGTCTTGGATGCCAGATGGAATACCATGAAATCTGGAATCCTTGCAGAGTGACACAAAGATTGGTCTCGTCGCCATCTTGTTGACACTTCGAATTGCCTCGGCCAATCGCTCAGCGAAGTTTCCCTCAACCCACACATGATACTGAGACCACAAAATGCAAATATTTGCACTTTAGGCACTTAATGAATTTATAAGTATACTATAAGTTACTATTATCCTTCTAATATCTTGTTCAAATTGTTTTTTCAAAAATATTTTGTTATAAGTTCCACTAAATTTTTAGGTGAACTTATAACATAATAAGGAAAATATAAGCAAATATAGTAGAATATTAGTCAAAAATAAGCCAAAATAAGCGAAAAGAAGTGATAAGAAGTGAAATTTGATTTTTATGTGTGTTTGATAGATTCGCAGGAATGTTGATTTTCGACGAAACAATATTGTCTCAGAGCACTACTTTTCTGACGAAACCTTCCTGAACAGGAATATGCTGCTAAAGAACAATTCTCTGAAGGCGCCTATTTGGAAAAAAAATGGTAGGAAAAAAAATGTAGGGACAATTTCTCTGCAGGATACTTCCTGAAAAGGAAAAATTGTGTGGGGAATAGTTCTCTGCAGGATACTTCCTGGAAAGGAAAAAAATTGTAGGGAATAGTTCTCTGCAGGATACTTCCTGGAAAGGAAAAAAATTGTAGGGAATAGTTCTCTGCAGGATACTTCCTGGAAAGGAAAACTTTTGTAGGGAATAGTTCTCTGCAGGATACTTCCTGGAAAGGAAAAAAATTGTAGGGAATAGTTCTCTGCAGGATACTTCCTGGAAAGGAAAAAATTTGTAGGGAATAGTTCTCTGCAGGATACTTCCTGGAAAGGAAAAATTGTGTAGGGAATAGTTCTCTGCAGGATACTTCCTGGAAAGGAAAAAAAATGTAGGGAATAGTTCTCTGCAGGATACTTCCTGGAAAGGCAAACATTTGTAGGGAATAGTTCTCTGCAGGATACTTCCTGGAAAGGAAAAAAATTGTAGGGAATAGTTCTCTGCAGGATACTTCCTGGAAAGGAAAACTTTTGTAGGGAATAGTTCTCTGCAGGATACTTCCTGGAAAGGAAAACTTTTGTAGGGAATAGTTCTCTGCAGGATACTTCCTGGAAAGGAAAAAAAATTGTAGGGAATAGTTCTCTGCAGGATACTTCCTGGAAAGGAAAATTTAGAAAATTCAGAAAATTCAGAAAAAATCAGAAAATTCAGAAAACTCAGAAATTTCAGACATTTCCGAAAATTCAGAAAATTCAGAAAATTCAGAAATTTCAGAAAATTCAGAAAATTCAGAAAATTCAGAAAATTCAGAGAATTCAGAAAATTCAGAAAATTCAGAAAATTCAGGAAATTCAGAAAATTCAGAAATTTCAGAAAATTCAGAAAATTCAGAAAATTCAGAAAATTCAGAAAATTCAGAAAATTCAGAAATTTCAGAAAATTCAGAAAATTCAGAAAATTCAGAAAATTCAGAAACTTCAGAAAATTCAGAAACTTCAGAAGTTTCAGAAAATTCAGAAAATTCAGGAAATTCAGAAAATTCAGAATATTCAGAAAATTCAGAATATTCAGGAAATTCAGAAAATTCAGAAATTTCAGAAAATTCAGAAAATTCAGAAAATTCAGAAAATTCAGAAAATTCAGAAAATTCAGAAAATTCAGGAAATATTTATAGAGAAAAAAAAGGATAAGTAAGTATTTATAATAATGTCAAGTTAGGATTAATAATTCCCTGCGATTAATCAACCACCAAAATCTCAGCAAAAAAAACGTATGAACAAAGTATGCGAAATCAAAAGAAAGTAAATTGTAGAACAATATGAACAATAAAACATAAATAGCAATTATAGAAAATACATTTTCAAAACAAAAAGCAAGCCAGCTAGCTTTAAATCTTTTACCAACAAAAAAATATAATAGAATATTTTCCAAATTAGGTATCCATCTTCATCCCTGAATTATGTAGTTTGGAAGTAGTAACCGAAGCCTCATGTTGTGAAAGATCTCATTCTGGGCAGTCGTATACAATTGAAGAAGACACATCAAAAGAGCAATTGTTCTTTCCAAGAACATCCTTTATATGTTTTTTCCTTTTGCCTCTGAATGATTTCTCCACAGATGTACTTCAAGATTCTTTGTGTCACTCGCAGCCGCGCATATTCCTGTAGAAGAACCATTTCCTGTAGAAGATAACTCCTGAAAAGCATTGTTCCTGAAAATGAAATCAATCTGAATAGAAAGATTCCTGTTAAGGATAGTTCCTGAAAAGGATTCATTCTGAATAAAAAAATCCTGAAAGGATAAGTCCTGAAAATGATAATTCCTGAAAAGGATAAATCCTGAAAAGGGTGATTTCTAAAAGGATGATGCCTGAAAAGAATGAAAAAAAACAATGAAAAAAGGCAAGAAAAAATATTCCAAAGGAAACAAAAAGGTCGACAACTATTTTCAAAAAATATATAACAGAAAAATGCATCGTCTATAATCAATTCTGATCATCAAAAAAACATTGAAAAATAAGTGAAAATAAGTAAAAATAAAGAAAAAACACTTCTATGATAAGTTCATATAACTACTAATATCTTCATTAAGTGCCTAAAGTGAAAATATCTTCATTTTGTGGTCTTAGTATGGGTGGTGGTCGGTGGTCGGTGATGAGAAATGCAAATGATATCCAAAAATGGATTGTCACATTCTCCTCCGCCGCGATGTTTGGCATCACGTTCCTTTTCAAGTGTTCGACTGCGTCGAGGAACTTCTGGGCCCTGGTCACGCTCTTGAAGCTGTTGATGTCGATGACCGTGACGGCATATCCCATCTCATCAAGCCCATATTGAATGTTGGTCATTCCCCTCGCATTCGAGCTGCACTTGCAGACGAGGTCCGTGATCAGAATGGTCTTGCCGAACCTGAACTTTCCTGCCAGCACATCCTTCTCTTTGCGCACCAATGGTCTTTCTTCAATGGTTCCACCGATGCCTGACATCAGGCCTCGCTTCCATTTCACGTACTCACGATCAGTTGCCTGCAAGTCATCGTTCATGTTGACCATGACTGTCATTGACCCGACCGACAGGTAGTAGTTCTGATGCAGCATCCCCCCACGCTTCACGGCTGCGTTGTAAATCCTCAGCCATTCAAGATCACTGTAGGTGTAGGAGTTGTCTGCAATCCCCCTGGCATTTGCGAGTCCAAAACATAGGCATGTGTACGTGGCCACCCTCCTGAGGTATTGTCGCCACGTGGATTGAGCACTGTTCGCCATTGGCCCCTGGACATGTGACAGGGCAAACTCGTTCATGGTGTCTACATGAATGTTCAATGTTGATCTCACCGGCGTGCCCGTGTAGTCCATCCACACTCTGCTATAGGTGACCACATTCAATGGTTTCTGCGCTGGGACGTACTCGGTCTCGGGCATGTCACGCCTTGATGGCATTGACTTCGCCGCCGGCTTGGGTGCAGCTTGTGGCGGAGGTCCAGCTGAACTAGACGACTGTACGTGCTCCTGCCGCACTCGATCGTGGTGGTGCTGTTGGAGAAGTTGGTCTTGCCTTTGGTGGTGGTGCTGATGGGTAAGGCTGTGGTGGAGCTTATATCCAGGTGGTGGTCCAGGAGGTTGCTTGGGCGCAAACCTGTTGACCCTCGGCATTGGCACTGTCGGATCTGAGATCGTGACCCACTCTGGTACTTGCCCCCCTTGGAGGCTCTGGCGGCCAAACGCCGTCGCCAAACCTCAACACTTTCTTCCATCCACTTGCAGCAACTTGAGTTCCCGCTTGTCCTCCTCCAGCTTGAGTTTCAGTGAAGATTGTCATGACATCCCTCAAGGCTGAGAAGCATTTGTTGCGCTTCTTGATCTCCTCGTGGTTGCCTTCCTCAACATTATATAATGACGTTGTAGCCATGATTCTCCAGGATCTCCGATGGAAGCATCAAGGACTGTTGAACTCGTCCGATGTACCCTTCAATCTTGGACATATTCTCCTTGGCCATCGCGGAGAAATTGACGAATCGAGGCAGCTTCTTCTTCCATCTGTAGATCGCGGGAGCTAGAGCCAGGATGCAGGTGAAGTGATTCACCGCCGCGGCCGCTCGCGACCCAACTTGGTGTTCTGCTCGATGAGGTCAGTGATCGTTGTCTCCAACGTCATAGTGTCCATGTTCTCGCCCTCATCGTCCACCTTCTGGTTGTAGCATTGCATGTCCCAAATTTGAATCACCTGGCGCTGCCACTCATCGAGGGTTGCGTTGAACATCTCCTGGGTTCCTTTTGTTTGCCAGGTCGTGTCCATGTCGAAGTAGTGGAGCTCGCGGTGAATCGCCCTGACGAGATAGTGATGGGCGCGTCGGGATCGGACGGATTGGGAACCCCGTCCCTCTTCCTCGTTGCACTCAACCATGTGTTCTCGACCGGGACTGATTGGTTCACACCTCGTAGATCACCCCCATATGGTCGAAGCTTGAATTCACGAAGGTGATCTCGCAGCATCGACACAGTAAAGGTCGCATCGTTCCGAATGGGGTGAGGCACATGGAAGTTCTTGATGTACTCCCACATGTTTCCCAAACTATTGATGCATTCTGTGGTGCAAAATCCGAGGACTTTGTGGTTGCTTCGAGACGCCAATTGAACAAAGGTCTTCATGTAGGTGGTGCATCTGTCCAAGAATCTTTTGGCTCCTTGGTTCAGCTCTGGGTTCTTGATCAACTCTAAGATCTGAAGGAACAATGTGATGGCATTCACTTCGGATCGAGTCGATGGTACTTTGCCATACTTTGCCCAGGAAGCACGCTGATGCTGCAGCGATCGGACTAATCCCGATCGCGTGCCACCTGTCGACTGTGCTGTCTGGCAAACTGTTGCACGTCGGCTCATATATGTACATGACGGGAATAACTCCTTGTTTCCCGTTGTCCCGCAGCGTCACGAGGATGGAGCGGATGTCGTTAACGTCATGCTGCGCCGAACCGATGATCGGCGAGTAGTTCGACATGGCAGTCGTACCGGAGGGGTCCCGTACTAACCGGTGTTGATAAACTCCCGGCTTTCCGTTCACCCAGGGGTCACGTACTCCCTGCCGTGGATACACGTGCAGGTTTCCGATCGCCCGTCCGGTGATGCACGACGAAGAGGAAGTCGTAAAAGTCGTGGGCAATTGATCTTCCATCCTTCGGAATCCTGAGATATCAGTGCAGGCGTTGACTAGACATCCCCTCACATGATACATCATTAACCACATAAGGTCCGCTGCTATCTCATCAATGTCATAGGTGATAGAAACCGCTGTCTTCTTTGCTGAACGTCTGTCATGCTCGCAACTTCTGCATGTATCATCCGTCTTTGCCAACGACTCCTTGAACCGAATAGACATATGTCGACGTACTGATTTGAGAATAATGTCGACAATCTGATTGGTGTAGGTCTGTGTAACTTTCGTCTCTCGACCTTCACATTTTCCATGATCATGTTTCCGATCACACTTCCTGTGTAAATCAAACTTGGCCCCCCATGATACAATTCTCCATGACTTCTTGATTGGAATGCGATGACCACCAAACTGTGTTGTAAGACTGTGCATGCATCCATCGAAGTCATGAATATGTGATTCAGTGCCGTCAATCATGCATCTCATTCTCTCATCATTCCAGTAGTCGCAGCCCCTAGGCAGTTCTAATAAGGCCATGGCATCCAACTTGATCACTCTCAATTTGAAAACTCTTCCCATAACTTCCAGTAGAGACGTGCTTTGGCATGAATCATATGAGCTGTAGCATTGCTAACCCCTTTGTTCAGCCTGTTCCACGGAGATCCGCCCGTGCAAGGTCCAGCGAAGAAGACGCAGTCCTTGTTGCTGCGGAGGCATCTCCTCCACTTCGCACTTCCATATCTGGAGAGAAGGTCATCATCCTCTGTGATCAGTTCCAGACGAAAAGATGTATCCATGATTTCTCTGTACCTTTTTGTCATCAAACTTGAAGGTTCGGCACACATCAATACCATAGTGGGTGTACTTTCGGGCAGTTCTTGCATTGTAATAGTGACGTTCTTTCCCAAATACTTTGTGTTGTCAAGATCATGAATCGATCTGGTGAACGAATACTTCATGCATTGCCTGTTGTCACGAACCAATACCAAATTGATCAAACTGTCCGCAAATATGTTCAACTCATTCTTGTTCTTGTTCTCTTCGACCACCATCCGATATGTGTGAGGAATAAACGTTGGTTGGGAGAAATGATGCCCAGACCCATGGTGTTGACACAAGCCATCAGATTATCATCCATAATGCAACTCGCAACCGGAAGAACCTCCTGATGTCTCAAAACACGAAAGATAGACTTTCCAGTCCAGAACTCATTTCGATTGTTTGACCTTTCTCCATTGTTACCTGGGAGACGCCAATTGCTCTTGTCCACCCTCACATTCGACTGGAACTTCAATTGAGTTTCTCTCCAATCTTGAATCAAACGATGATCACACGGACAATCATCACAATCACTTGGAACGAACATCTCTCTTCTTGGTACATTGTGGATCCTTTCCAAAATATGGTCTCCTACCCACTTCCATTCATCACGAACATGTACTTCATCTTGACCACATTCTGTTGCTGATGCTATTTTCTTGATATTTCTTCTCCGTATAGGCAGCTTCTGTAACTTCAACAAGTCTGAAAACGATTGGTTGAACTTCTTGGGATCTTTGAATTGTTTCGAATCCTCCATGCCTCTCCCCCCATGAACAAGGTGTACCAGGGCATTGATCACCCTAATAGTCATGGGATTCCCTTCATATAACGAATACGGAATCTTCTGATGACGTTGAGCTTGTTCAAAGAGTATTTCAGTACCGAATGTGAGGCTCGGATTGCTCAGTTCCGACGTCGACGTACGTTGGAACCGAGAACTGGCCGCCGCGGATACGCATACGGGCAGTGAGACAATCTGAGCGGAAGTGGGGTGATGGTACTGGAACCATGCCCGTTCAATCCATTTGTCAAAACGTGATTGTTGTAACAAAGGTGGAACACGATCCTCAACTTGTTCCCACTTCCCGTGGACTAAGATCCAGGTGCTCCGCAAGCAATCTGCAGGATCGAAGTTTGACACCAGCTGGTCTTGTACTGAACAGTGTAGGACTTTTGACCACAAATATTGGATCCATACCAGGTAGTTCTTGAAGCTTCTCTCGACTTGAAAGACCCTTACGATACACCTCAGGTGGCAGTATGGGTGTTTCAGTGTATGGAAAATTGGGAACCTCATCTGTCCTTGACTGAAAAACTTGCCGAACTGTAGTCTGTAGTGTCAACATCCGTAGTGGGCTGCACTAAGTCTGCCACTTGCTTCTAACCAAGGTCTTCGGGTTCCAAAAGATTGATCAACATACAAGCCTTCTTCCAGGCGAGGGGGTTTGTAAAACCTTTTGTGTGGATGTCCGCGGCCATCTTCGCTGTGATCTCGTACATGAGAACGAGGTGATCTTTGCTGAAATGCTCATGTAATGACATAAAAGAAATTCGATGAGTTCTTTCCAGATGCCGCATTGTTGGATTTCTTCCAGAACGAACCACACCAATCATCCCTTGATTGGGAGATGAATCTGTAAGCGTTTCCCAAATACTGAGTGCGAAGGGTTACATCAGCGGCTACGATCTCAGCTTCAGGTGTAGAGTGGCTCACACACCCCTGGCGTTTGCTTCCACCAGCTAACGGAAACCGAGTACGTTTCCCCTGAATATGCATATGAGAACCTGATGTGGACCTCAATGATTGTGCGCATCCCGCAAATTCTGCATATAACGCAATGGATAGATCTTTCATATCGTTTCCGACCCATCCAATCATTCTCTTCCCTAAGGTAGAGTTGACATAGCACATCAGATGGTATAGTTTAGCATCATCTTGAATGGACGATTTCGTCACATTGCGTGCTAGTATTGATTGATCTCAACAAATCAAATCGGGCGATCCTTGCTGCATACAAGAGCTTCATCAAGATGCTAGCAGCATGAGGAGCGAGTGCACCTCGTTGGACTTCAACAGATTCCGGCCGAGAATCGGAGGCATCGGGCTGCAAGGCAACCGACGATCCAGGATCGAACTTTGTAGAACACCAGGGACATTGAACTGCATGCTTGGGATCCCCAGGTGCTGGTGCTCCAGACTTATGTTGTTTAAGTCTCTTCAGGGAGACTAGGTGTTGAGACTTGTTTTAACTTTGTATCTTTCCCCACAAGTTCAATCTTGATACTTTTCAACAGAGAGCTTCAAAAGACCCTCCATATTGTAGGTCATAGTAGTGACCTCTGTGCCATCATGCAGGCGATTGGTTCCTTTGCTTAGCAAACAAGCAAGGTAGAGACCCAAATCAGTCTCAGGTTCAATTCGTAGCTTAGACCTTAACATTTCCCATCCCTTGGTGAGATTCTGTGCTGGTCCAGCTAACTTCAGATCATCAACGTAGATGACTAACAAAAGTTTGAGTTCCTTATGGAAATACATTGATGGCCATTCCTCCCCAACTGGCATGAACCCAACTTCACGGACATGTGTATCAGTATCACAATGTTGTTCCCACATCGTGCCCGCATCAGGATGACCATAAAGTGCTTTGACAAGTCGCACTACTGGTCTTCTGAACTTCCGGATGTCAATGTCATCCGGCCATGCATCTTCGGGGAGTTCGACCCAACAAGGAGGTCCCGTGAGCCTCGCTTGTATGTACGCCTGAATGGCGTCTGCCAGCTTCACGTTGTGACCGGGGATGCAACCATAGAAATCTGCCCATCGGGAGGCTTCAAATGTCGCTGGGGAATTGCCGAGGTCCTGGAAGAACGCGGCTTCCCAGTGTTGATTCTTCACTTGGTTTCCAAGAAAAACGCCTCGACCTTTGAACTTTCGTCCAGGGCTCCCCTTCGGTAACTGGTAGTTCTTCTCGACACAAATGCCGTGAACTCGTGCCATGTGAACTTCTCTTCCTTCACGTTTTGCTTCTGCCACAACATCATCGTATTCACGAACAATGGAGAAATCATAGGCTCCTTGCTTGTGCTGCCCCAACGACTCGTTCCTCATAGAAGCCTTGGCGTCCGGGTCTTCCATCATCTCTTTACGACCAACTGGCCGTGAAACCATCGCGCTGTACAACTTCCCAAACCTCATCTCACCTTGACCGAACTTCTCGCGATGCTCAAGATCTTGATGAACACAAGGCATACAAGGAATCGAACTCACGAAGTGGTCGACCTTGGACTTACCGTCGGAGTCTTTTGGGGTGGAAGTCGTTGGTGCAGCTTTAGCAGGTGTCACGATATTCCCAGTGTTGAAGTCATAGTGAACATCTTCCCAGTGAGCTCTTGGCCCTTTACCAACTTCATGTTCAGACCATTTCTCCCATTCATTTTTGAACTCTTGACCATCCTCGTCACTTGGGTTGTTTGTGCTCGTCTCGCTGGGAGTTGCAGGAGAGACATTGTACTTCTTGAAGTCGATGAGATCATTGGCATCACGGGTCGCTGATAAGCATACCCGATCGCCATGATCCCTGGCATGCTTCAGCTTCCTCGGTTCATGGGTCGTAGGTATACGTACCCATCCTCGGAGCGTTCCCACGCCAACAGCAGTGTCTTTGCCGCCATCTTTGCCTGAACTCTCCTTCGAATCTTTATTACTCTTTTTCTTCTTCTTTCGTCCTCCATCTTTTGGTGGATCTCTGTGTGAACTTGCCTCGGACCTCTTCTTCTCAGCAGCTTCGGCTTTGGCCTTTTTCTCTTTCTCCTTCTTCAACTTGATCTTCTTGAGTTTCTCGGCCTCAGCTTCTAGCGGTCCACGACGAATGATGACATCCCTCTCCTTGGCGGACAATGACCTCCATTCTTCAGGACTATAACTACTCTTTGGCCTTGGTGATCCTCGCACTTCTTTGCGACCATCCGGACCAACTCGATAAGGTCGTCCTCGTTTGTCGAGCTTGACGTGCTCGCCAATGTCGCTGAGGTAGATGATGCCGTCAGCAGGTTTGCCCATAGAGTGATGTTCGGGTCCATCATAAGGAGGTTCGCCATCAGGAGGAGGAACAGGAGGTTCACCAACAACTTCAGCTTCATCGCTTTTCTCCTTGTCAAGCTTGATGTCCATCTCTTCCATCATGCGGTTGAACTCCTCTTCTTGGTGTTCAACACGGTTGGTGATCTTTCCTTTCTTGGGCTTATCATCACCTCCATCTCCGTCATCATCGTCTTCTTCATCATCATCTTCATCCTGTTGATCTTCAAGGAAATCAGGTGATCCTTCAAGACGATCTTTCACAGCCAACCCTTCCAATGTGGCGTTCACCTTCTCATAGATGTCAATGGCAAATGTACTTCAATCTTCTCAGTAAGATGAGGATGGCGTAGCTTGTCGATAATGGTCTTGGCATTGAACGAGTAGTTCTGCTTTGTCATGTCCGACAACGCCCAAGCCATATATTGCCTTCGCCAATTGACGCCCGGGGCAATTTCATAGCCCGCAAAGACACCAGGGATACCTTTGGGGTCGAACTTGTGAGCTTGTTCATTGACTCTAGCCCCACACGGCTTGAAGTAAACCAAAGCACCAAATGGGATCTTTTCGCCTTTGAACTCGGCGCCATGGAGCTTACACCATGCACTCACATCGTCTTCACCAGGTTCCACATTGAGTAGATGACATAAACATCGTATGGCAAACTTCCAGAAACATGCTGGTAGTCCAGCCTCGAGTAGGCATGTGGTAGTAGTTGCAATGACGAACTGGTTGTTGCGCTCGGCAAGGGAATTCGTAGATGGTCTTCCCGGCAGGGCATGATCGAAAGGTATCTTGAGCGCTTCCATGCCCTTGACAAACTGTCTCGCTTTGTCGGAATAGGCTTCTCTAATGGTTCGCCTTCCCATGAAGTACTTCACCGCCCTCACAACATCTTCATTGTTCTTAGTTGGAGAGGGGTAGCTCTGAATGATGCCGGTAAACCTGTCACGAATGACAAGAATCTCCTTGACCGTATCATAGCCCAACTTGGTCGTCTTGCGAGTATCCATGAAGTCGAAGGTGATGAGGTCGCCGAACTTGGTGAGCTTTCGACGGAATGCACCTCGATAGGTCTTGTGGTGCTTCATCTTGGCCCGCACACAAGAGTTGCAGTACGGATTCTTGTATCGATGTGTCAACAAATGTTCCAGAGTACGAGCTTCAGGTTTCAAGGTACCTCTCTTTGACCATCGTACTCCTCCATCGGGATCATCGACGTCGATATCATCTTCATCATCTTCTTCTTCATGCGGTCCATTTTCAACACCAACTTCATCTTCTTCAGGTTGATTACAGTACCTTCTGGATCATCATCAGCTGCTGGGATTCGATCATCATCGTCACCGTCCCCATCTTCGTTCTGGCCAGGGACGTCATCAACGTGGACATCTTCCTCGTCCGGATTCTCTTCAAGGATGGATGGTTCATAACCGTCATCTTCATCATGCTCTTCACCAGCTGCTGCAGGAACTGTCTTTCGTCTAGATCTTTTCTTCTTCTTTGTCTTCTTCGGAGACTTCGTTGGCCCGTCGACGTACGTACCAACTCCATCATCCGATTCGGACATTTCATCACCACTCTCGCCATCAAGGAATATCGTCCTCGACGCTGTGCTGTTGCCCATGAGACCCAACACCTTCATGACCAACTCAGCCTCATGGTCAGGCACTGGCCGATAGTCCTTGGCCCCAAGGTAGGCATACGGGATGAGATCGTGAACTTCCATCCTGATCTCGTCACCTTCGGAGTTGATCATGTAGGGTTCTCTCCCATTAGGCCAAACAAAGGTATAACCTTGTTCCATGCATCGTTTTCCCAATGAGAGAACTGATGGAGTGTCCTCCAACACATGTGCCTTAGCAGGTTCATTGAATGTGTCAAAGTCCAGATCCACCATAGTAGAAGTAGATGTGACACCATTTGCAGTGTGGAAGTTGACTCTATCACACTGGTACGTGTCAATGTCCATCTGATCAACTCTCGGTGATGAAATGAGATCATGACCACTGCCAGAATCCATGATGAAACGTCTGTCCTTGAGCTTGATCGGCATAGTGATGCACATGATGTTGTCACGACGACCATACTTTCCTTGTACATGAGGGATGATCTCCTTGGTAGTTCTGCACGTTAATAATCGCTTCTGAGCTCGAGACAGATTTCTTCTTGGCTTTCGGTTTGAGCATTCCACAAAGTCAGGCTTCACATACTCAATTATCTCCACGTGATAATTGAACTTGACATCCATCTTGTTCTTCTTCTCGCTCGGCACAGCGGTCACGATGAAATCGTCATCGTACTCTCGGACCAATGCAGGAGTGGCTTTGGCATCGGATGTTTTCGCCGAAGGGGCAGCTCTCTTGCCTTTCATGCTTGGATCATGCTTGAAAGTACATTTGTCACCCTTCTGACAGTCACCCTTCAGCCACCCGTAGCAATTACGGTCCTTCTTCCCACCAGGTGTCTGTGACCTTCTTGGTGTCGCCGATCTACTGTTCTTGCCCTTGCCACCTTTGTCCTTCCTTTTGTCCCAATGGTATTGAGAATGACTGTACTGACATTTGTCACCATGTTTGCAAGTCCCTTTGTTGAAGTGAAAGTGACAAAAGGTCTTCGAAGGATCGGTAGAAGGTGATCTAGATCTTCGGCCACCCTTGCCTTTTCCCTTGCCATGACTCTTCGGATTGCCGGATGGGAGAACTGGAGCCCCAGGCTTACCCTTGGGTGCTGGTGCACTTGGCTTTCCGGTCTTACCATCCTTCGGCGCAGGTGTTGGAGCCGCAGGCTTTGGTGCAGGGGCAGTTGGCTTACCAAGATTGGTGTAGTCTGTGGCGAACTTGTCTCGGGCTGCAATGTTTCTGTCCTCACGCACACGAGCAATATATGTGCCTCTTCAAAATCTCCAGTAACTCTTTGTAGGTCTTCTTCTTGTCGTCATTTGAAGATGGTGAGGTCGACATGCAGTGCCTGAGATCCATCGATCTTCCTCAGGAGATGATCACGTAGTGTGTTGTCGGATGGAATACCGCAACCTTCATATTTGCAATGATTTCGATCTATGCGTTGAGGAATTTGTCCATCTCTTTGTCACCACGATACTGTAGCTTGTAGATGTGGCTGGCATTGAACAACACTTCATCTTTAGATGTCGTTCTGAAATGATCAAGTATCATTGCTAATATCTCTCTACCCATCAGGAAATTGCCTTCTTTTCCAAGCACTTGACTCCTCTGCCTAATCTGAACCTTGACTTCGAACGCCGCTTCACCAGCGGCATCCACCATGTTCTGCAAGGCAATGGACAGCTTGGAGTCGATGGATTGGAAGCGAAATTCACCTGAGTCAGCGAGTTCAGCATAATCAGGATCAGGTAGTTGGGCAGGAGTCAGCCTACCTGTTGCAACCAACTTTGGTACTCTTTCATCTCATCATAGTTCTGTTGAGCTCGTTCTTCAGATAAACGAAGCTTCTCACGAAGATCATCCATCTCACTGTTGATCTTGTTGTCAATGGCGCTATTCACACTTGGAGGATGTGGTAGTGCAAATCCATGACTCCTTGTAGATGATGAAGCTTTGGGAGTCCCTTTAGGTGTCGAGATCGATACTGCGAATGAAGGTGTCTTGGCTGTGGATGCCAACGCCTGCGGAGCCAAACTTGTAGGAGGCAAGCCTGATGGTGATGCAGGCACAGCAGCAGTAGGAGCCACGAAGCTGGCATAGACTTCATAGCCCACTTGGCATCATGGAGTGATAGCTTCAGAGAGTCATTCTTCCTAATTGTCGCATCACGCTCAGCACAAGCCGTCTGATACGCAACTTTTTCCATCTGTCCGCTTCTGCTTCTTCTGCGTTGACAAGTGCTTCCGTCAAGTTGGGGTTGCACTCGATTCCTTCTTGAAGTCGATGAATCTCTTGATTCGCTCTGTGAAGTTCTTCCTTCAACTCCCCGATCACCTTGATATTGGCCTCGTCACCGCCATTGCCGAATCGAGACCCAATGAGTTCGGCGATTCGGGATCGTAGTTGATTGTTCGACTCGATCAACTTCATGTTCTCATCCATGAGTTCATCCTTGACAGCCTCAATGTTGACCTCTCTATCTTTGAATGCTTGAAGTTCAGTGTATCTAAACCGTCGGTACTCGGCCTTCTCGTCCGTGAACCGATTCTCATACCATTCCTTCGAAGCAATCTCGTTCTCATTCAGCCTCATAAGGTTGTTGATCTCCACCTGTAACTCGTTGTTCTTCCAAAGGTGCTCGACCTCCTTGTGGGTCAGATTCGCCATGTCCCGAACCTTCGCGAAATGATCACGTGTTGCACTGTCCTTGGCGGCAATGATGTCATCCTTCCTCGCTAGACTTGCTGTTAGCTCATTGATGGTTGCTTGCATCTCCGCCACTCGTTCATCTCGTAGTGCGACAGCTCGTTGACCATGTTCCATGACCATCTCATTGTTGGCAGCCATCATCTGCGAACTCTCTGCCAATCTCTGTTTCAAGAGTTCCATCTCCTCTTTGTTTGCCGTCTCCTTCTCATTGACGTACCGTGCAAATGCTTCACGTAGTTGTAGCCCATCTTGACGATAGTGACTCGCCATGGCTTCAGACATTTCTTGTTGTTCTCAAAGAAGTTGTGATGCATTCTCCAATTCAGAGTGATATCGTCTCCTCATAGCCATACTTTCCTGAACGATGTGAGCCGCACCTGCTTCCGCAAGTTCACCACGTTGTCCAAGCTCGTGGATCCTCCGGGTTGATCCTTCATCCATCAGATGCGCCTCAGCCAGAGCATTGGATTGTTCGTCCAGTAATGAGGGATCTTCTCATGAATTCCATCTCTGAGTTGACATGTTCCTGATATTCTTCATGATGTTGATGAGAATAGACCTCTACGTTGTTAATCATCTGATCGCGATGTGCAAGAGCATCTTGATACAAAGTCAATCTGTTTTCCAGTTCAGTCCTAGCTTGCTCACTTCTGTCCAGCTTGTCGATGTTGTGTTGAAGTTGACGCCGAAGTCGTGCCTCGCTCTCGTTCCTCGCAGCACTGCCAGATGACTTGCGCTTGGATGAGGTTGCAGATTTGCTCACCTCACCCTCCCGCGTGGCCGCGCCCGACGGGCTTCGGCCACCAGTGTCACCACTGTCCAGAGCACGGGTCCTCGTAGAGCGTGGAGACCTTGCTGACGTCGATCTGTTGGCACTTCCCCGTAGGGAACCAATTTGACTGACCACCATGAAGCTATTTGAAGACGCTCCACTTTCAGGTCCTCGGTACGAGACCGTACCGCCGCCCCCGCTCTCTGCAGATCCAGGCGTATCGTTGGTCGCCTGAGCAGGAGCTGCATTTGCAAAGGTAAAGCTCGTGCCGTTGCTGCTCGAATGAGGTTGTTGCGACATCACTTCACTTTTCGGCAGTCCACCTCCGTTTAATGCAGGTCGATGACTTGTAAAAGGGCAGGAAGACCGGGACGCCGAAGAGGATGTTCTTGTGGGACCACCGTAGGCTCAAACGGAGAGCCTACGGCTGATAACTTGTGAATCAGCTGTACTCTCACCCTATCCGTGTAGTGGTCAAAGTCAACGATCGTTTTGATGTTAATGTGCTGGTCTCACGAGGCAGCCGCAGCATACTGTCTGCATATGATTCATATTGTCCATAATCTTGATAATGTCTCATTTCTTTTTCATTTAATTTTAAATCCATTTTATCATCTGAAAATTCATTAACTAAAGTATTATAAACGTATATTTGAATTTGTTCATCAATATCATCATGGTCACAAGGGTTAATATCAATTTCAATTGAATCAAATTGACTCATTCTATTTGAGCAACTTTTACAGGCTACATATTCACGTTTTTTATTACCAATACCATCGGTAAACTTATTTTTGATAATTCATTTTATTGTTGCATATTCGTTACATTTACAGCTTAAGATGTTTTGTTTAATGTATTCTTCTTGATTGATTTCACGTTCACTACTTGTATCATTGAATGACATTTCACTAATATATATATATACAGATAAGATTCCTTTAAGTAGATTTCCTATAAAGGGTAATTTATATGTTCAGCAATTCATGCCTCAATAGTGGTCTATTGTATCCTTCTAATGTATAATATATAATGAATATGTTTGATTCAATTTTTCATCAATGGACTCTGCTGTATACTCACGTTTCAAAAAGTGTGAGGTTCTCTCCTTCTCCGTTGTTGCTTTCTTCCTTATGATTTCTACTCTGTCTCCCACAGATAGTTCAGGATAGAGCCTCTGTTTCTTTGCTTTCATTGCTAATGTTTAATCTTGAGTTGAATTCATTGTCTTTATCTCTGGCTTTATACGGTGTTTGACCCGTAGCGGAATGCACATCTTTATTATTGTAAGTTAACATAATTTCATCTATGTAGTCTATCCGTTGTATATTCGTTTTTAAATTCTTTTCATCGTTCTCAACTCTTTTGCATAATTTGTCTTTAAAAGTTTTTATAAAACGCTCGGCAAAAGCAGGGTGGCCTCTTGTCCTATACAATTCAATGCCTTCGCTTTCTACATATGCTTGGAATTCACCACTTGCTACAGCTTTCTCGTCGTCGGTGTATATGATTTCAGGTTTCTTGCCCATCTTCTCTATCGCTTTCTTTGTTCCTTGAATAACACTGCCTGTCACTTTCCTTCTTACTGGGACTACGACAGCATACTTACTCAAACAATCAATACAGACTAATCCAGCTCTGTATCTTTGCTTTACCTTTAAATCTTTTTTGGAAAGAAAGAATATATCAACTTGGTATCTATGATTGTTATAGTTATGTGGAGCAACAAAGCTATTATAGCCTCTCGGGTTCATTTTTATCTCTACACTCTTTTTGAAAAAATCTTCAACATCTTTCATAGTCATGGATTTGTTTTTCTCTCTTGCATCCTTCAAAGTAGTGTTTTTGGAACCAAACCCTGCTTTATCGAAATATATGTTTCGTATGATTTCTTGCTTACTCATATCAATATTTTATTAAGTTTACCAGTAGTACCGCACAAGGCGGTGGCGGAAGTTTCAAAAATAGGAAACCTATAGGAGAGGTTGGTTGTTGTGAATCACGGATGGCAGAGCGAAGCCACTGATGGACCGAAAGGTGGTTGAGGTCTCTTCTCTTTCTCTCTCTTTCTGTCTCTTTCTCTGACCATCTACCTACCTACCCACCTATCTATCTATGCATCCATCTATCTCTCTCTCTCTGTTGTGTAGTGCAGTGCGGTGTAATTAGTGTAGCGTAGTGTAGTGTAGTCTTATATAGTTGTAGGTGTAGTTAGTGTGACGTAGTGTAATGTAGTGTAGTGTAGTGTAATGTCATTAGTATAGTGCAATGTAGTGTAGTGTAGTTGCAGTTGCAGTTGCAGTTGTAGGTGTAGTGCAGTGTTATTCAGTGTAGTGTAGTGGAGTGTAATGTAGTGTAGTGTAATTAGTGTAGTGTAGTGTAGCGTAGTGTAAATGTAGTATTGTTGTAGTTGCAGCTGCAGTTGCAGTTGTAGGTGTGGTGCAGTGTTATTCAGCGTAGTGTAGTGGAGTGTATTGTAGTGTAGTGTAATTAGTGTAGTGTAGTGTAGCGTAGTGTAAATGTAGTATTGTTGTTGTTGTTGTAGTTGTAGCTGTACTTGTAGTTGTAGTTAGTGTAGTGTAGTGTAGTGTAGTGTAGTGTAATGTAGTGTAGCGTAGTGTAATGTAGAGTAGTGTAATTGAGTGTAGTGTAGTGGAGTGTAATGGAATGTAGTCTAGTGTAATGTAGTGTAGTGTAGTTGTAGCGCAGTGTTATTCAGTGTAGTGGAGTGTAGTGTAGTGTAGTGTAATTAGTGTAGTGTAGTGTAGCGTAGTGTAAATGTAGTATTGTTGTAGTTGCAGTTGCAGTTGCAGTTGTAGTTGTAGGTGTAGTGCAGTGTTATTCAGCGTAGTGTAGTGTAGTGTAGTGTAATTAGTGTAGTGTAGTGTAGCATAGTGTAAATGTAGTATTGTTGTAGTTGTAGTTGTACTTGTACTTGTACTTGTAGTTGTAGTTAGTGTAGTGTAGTGAAATGTAGTGCAGTGTAGTGTAGTGTAGTGTAATGTAGTGTAGTGTAATTGAGTGTAGTGTAGTGGAGTGTAATGGAATGTAGTGAAGTCTAGTGTAATGTAGCGTAGTGTAGTTGTAGTGTAGTGTAGTTGTAGTGTAGCGTAGTGGAGTGTAATGTAGTGTAATGTAGTGTAGTGTAGTGGAATGTAGTGTAGCGTAGTGTTGTGTAATGTAGTGTAGTGGAGTGTTGTGTAATGTAGTGTAGTGGAGTGTAGTGGAATGTAGTGTAGTGTAGTGTTGTGTAGTGCAGTGTAGTAAAGTGCAGTGTAGTGTAGTGTAGCGTAGTGTAATTGAGAGTAATTGAATGAAATTGAATGTAGTGTAGTGGAGCGTAGTGTAGTGAAATGTAGTGAAGGTGTAGTTGTAGTTGTAGTGTAGTGTATTGGAGTGTAGTGTGGTGTAGTGGTGGTTGTAATTGAAAATGCTACAAAACCCTCACGTTTTGCTCACTTTCGACAAGATCGACAATCCCTTGCACCTGCCACGCGGAACGACATCTCAACGTCCAAAAGTGGTCCGAGCCCCTGGTGTTTTGTACATTTTGGCTTCGAAATGTGCTTCGCGCCACAACGGCGTGCACTTTTTCGACATCTCAACTTCCAAAAGTGGTCCAACAATGGTGTGTTTTGTACATTTTGACTTCGACATGTGCTTCGCGCCACAACGGCGTGCACTTTTTCGACATCTCAACTTCCAAAAGTGGTCCGAGCCCCTGGTGCCTTGTACATTTTGACTTGGAAATGTGCTTCGCGCCACAACGGCGTGCACTTTTTCGACATCTCAACTTCCAAAAGTGGTCCGACAATGGTGTGCTTTGTACATTTTGACTTCGAAATGTGCGTCGCGCCACAACGGCGTGCAATTTTTCATCTCTCATCTGGCCAGCTGGCTCCGCACCCGCCGCTTTAGCAAGCCTACTTTTCGACCCTCCGGAGCCTCAAATCATTGGAAAAACACCGTGTTTCGCGACTTTCCTACCTTTTCGCGCATCTATCTTCTTTCTTCCTCTTCTACTCTTCTCTCTTCTAATCTTTTCTCTTCTCTCTGCCTCTGCCCTACTCTGCTTTTCATCTGTCCATATTGTCGGAAGTTTGACTTCTAAACTTCCTTCGATTATTTTGACACAAATCTAATGTGAAGAAGAATTGCAGTGGCAACAATAAGCCTCGCAGTTGTCAATAGAATGGCACAGTTCATTATCAACTCTCTGTGCCGTAAAGTTACTTGACAATCTGCCACCTCTGGTATCAAGATTAAATTTAACTCCACAGTTTGCACAACAACCCTTGAACATCTTCAAACATGTTCATCAACGTATTCATCAACTATTTCTCTTCCTCCTTTTCTGTCTTGTCCTTTGTAACCTTCAACCTTGTTTTTAAAATAGTTAACTACCAAATTCTTAACATTCTTAAACATCTCTTCGTCGGCTTTATCATGTTTGAACAACTATATATTATTGAAATCTGTTGCTCTGGTTACAGCACACCATAGCCATTCTTTGCTCACCAAATAGCCGTTGTAATTGTTGTTTCCAATTCTGAACTTGTAGAGTTCATCACCACTCTCTTTCTTTTTAAGCGATTTCAGGTTATGGTTCAAAGTGTATATGTGGCTGTTCTTAATCAATCCGTTGAACTTATGTAGCTATAGCAGTTGAAGTCGACAGGGTTATGTTTGTAAATCAAGTTGCTGTCAATGTCATATAATCTTGCTTGGATATTGAAACGTTTAAAAACTTTATCCATTTCATTGATTGATGACTCTGCCGCGGCCTCAGCCACTCAGCCGCTCTGCCAGAGTGGCTGATGCAGCCACTCCGCCACCCTGCCACTCTGCCACAGTCGCTGCCAGAGCACTCAGCCACTCTGCCAGAGTGCTTGGAGCAGCCAATCAGCCTCTGCCAGAGTAGCTGGAGCAGCCACTCAGCCACCCGGCCACTCTGCTAGAGTGGCTGGAGCAGCCACTCAGCCACCCAGCCACTCTGCCAGAGTGGCTGAGTGGCTGATGTGAAAATTTCCGCCATTGCGCGTTCAATCTAACGTTTTGAATTTACCTACTTTGGCCCTGGGCAGGAGCCCTTGAAATTCCTGTCCGTTTTTTGTTCCCCCTATTGCTCTGGTTGTCTGCGCACCTGTGAGACTCCAGAACCGGCAGTGCATCCCTCGACTACAAATTGTGTTACTTTTTACCTTGGCTTTTGCCAGACTGCTACAATTGCTCCGCGAAATGTTGGTCCCAATTATGCTGCCAAATCGTGCAAGTTCCTTTACTTGTCCGGTAATTCATCAAATTTGCCAGAAATCAAAGTGTCGACAAAATGACAAGCGTCTGCTTCTGTGTTTGGACAACCTGCAAACGGTAGAAATGGTAAACAAAATTGGCAAAATGTTTTGGGGAAGAATGAGAAAGAATCAAGAATCAGTCAAGAGAATCTCAGCAAAACAAGGGACATACAGCAGGTTTTCTTTCGAACCATTTCGAACCTCAAGACGAGACAAGTACCGGCGGACAAATGCCCCATGCCACCCATTCCACCTTTACGCTCTCCCCGCTCTCAGAGTCAAAGTGAACAACACACAGACGAACAATGATCACTTTGACGAACATTCGGGAAAGATGATATAAAAAGGGCCTGGCCCATGATCAACGCAAAGCCCCAAATATTTTTTTCAAGCAGCAATAGTAAAACCACGTCAGGTAGCCGGTTCCGATGGCGGCCTTTCTTCCTTTTAAACCAGAGAGTGTACAGCCATTCATAGATCCAAGAAATTGTGACAAAACATCCCATCTTTCCAGTGCGTCATCCTCTCAAAACAAATGCGTGTAAAGCAGTCGTCCAGGTGTCAACACTCCCCTCCTTTGAAACATAGAATCAAGGCACGCGCGCAAGTTCAAGTGAACACGCCCCACCCCATCTCCGATATAGCATAGACGTGCGCAAGTTTGCGCGAACTTTGTTGACCCACACGCTGAAAGAAGTTAAAACATTCACGCCCATCAGTGCCATGGGCCCGTGGGACGACAGCAAAATTTATGCCAAAACAGCGAGATCAGCGCTGTGAGATCAATTTGGAGCAGCATCTTGCGCTGTACCAAGTGCAACCTGGTCCAAGCTGGGACGGCACCAGGCTTTCCACGCAACGGATGGATCAAGGAAACTGATCGACAAATCAACGCATGAACAAATGAATGGGCAAACCAAGTTTGCCGAGAAAACAGACAGCACGTCATAAAGTCATGTTTCTTTCAACGGCTTGTGGTGAACAGGATGCCCACATGCCTCGTGGAACTGCCTTTTGATAGTCATACAGCTGTCTTGGGCTTGGGCCAAACGGACTGCAAGACCGGGTCTGGTTAAATCTCATGTCACCAACCTGAAAAGTTCGGCCATCTCTTTTGGCTCATCCCCCGGTTTCATGGGTTTTGACATACCTGCATTGAGGCCCTCAACTTGGATTCAAACGAAGAATGATCCAAGCCCGAACGGTGCCGGCTCGTGTCCCTCGAGCCTGGGTCCCGCTGGAGTCCTGGGTCCCGCTTAAGTGATACAACTAAAACTAACTACGTGCACTACGTGCACTACGTTCCATGTCAGCTGTGGATTTATGGTACGCTGTGCGCGGGTGCATCGATTTGTTTCTTTCTCAGGGCGACGCTTATCCTGCCTGTCTTTGGCCAAGCTGGAGCCAATGTCTGGACAAATGCTCCCTCCCACTTGGCCCAAATGTAGTAAACTAACAATACACCCAAATTAGACATTTTGGTTTCAAGAAGCCTCAGATGTGGAAACTTGATGTGGCAAATTCTAAGGTTTGCTGAACGAATTCATTCCGATGGCCAAGCTGTGTCCAGTGAGGGAAGCCGTAGGCCATGGTGGGCCACGCCAAATCAATGAGCGCCACTAGGCGATGCCCATGCCCCTAAGGGGCATAGGATGGCCTCTAAGAATCGGAGACCGATTGAAACCGGTTGAAAGTTGAAACCGCTTGAGCAACAGATCGCACCACGGCCAACATCAAAATGCTGAAAAATTGATCAAGCTGAAAAATGTGACAAGTGAGTCTGTAATAGCTGTAATAATTAACGTTGCATTTGCTTAATTCAATCTCGAAGAATACCTACTTGCAAGGCCGGACACGAGATGCCAAAACAATCATGGTCCTCATCACTTTTTGCAGCCTCTCGTCCCGATGTGGTCACAGCTGTTATCTCCTCAAACTGCTGGGTGACAAGACTATGTGGGCCATGATGGTGCCAATGGGTCAGCCCACCAAATTTGCGCACCGTTCAGTTTTGAAGTTTGCTCCGTTTACGGACTCAACTGATCTCAATTGATCTCCCGAAGGCCCAACGTGGCAATTTCACGCAACTGATCACATGACCGATTTGTTTCACCAGTTTCCGTTTGCCATTTATTTTTATTCATGTCTCTCATCTGTTCATTTCGCCTGTTTGCCAAATTGCATGTTGTGATGTCGAATGTCACCGGCCTTTGCGGGAGGGCGTTGCTCTTCACCAGAAACCATGCCTTAGTTTTTGTAACAAGAAAGAGGAAGACAGGAAGACAAAGGAAGGCTGAAATTTATTGAAACGTAGAAAATGTCGTGAATGTGGTGCTTGTCACTGCATTTTTTTGGTTTCCGAACCTTCGAAGCTTCGAACAATTTTCGGAATCTGCGATTACAGAAAAATGTCTTTGGGACGCAGAAAAATGTCTTCTTTAATGTATTTTTCGGAATAATGTCTTTTCGGAATCTGCGATTATTCATACTGTGAATTCATACTGTTTTTACTGTGTCATTTTGCCGAGCGACGTGTTTCAGGGCCTCCTCCGCAGTGGGACGGTCGCCGGGCTCGAAGGCCAACATCTTGGCGCAGAGCTCGGCCTAAAGTCGAAAAAATAAAACGATTTTATGAATAAATAAATAAATTAGAAAATAGAAATTAAGTTTAGATATACTGATATACTAGTATATATTAGAATTATAAAACTTAGTGTATATTAGAATTTACTAGTATATTTTTGTTAGTAAAATTGAAGAAGGTACTAAACTGATTTTTAATATGTTGTTTACAGATTTTGATCATTGTCAATAGAAATCTTGTTTGTTAACACAATTGTTGCTTCATAGATCATTACAATTCATTTTGGCGAAATTTCATTAAAGAAATTTTAATATGAAAGAGAAAGTAATACATTAAACAACGTTTGAAACATTGAGTAGTCCTATTGCGAATGACACTTATTAAGAAATTTTCAAGAATGAGAATTAGTGAAAAAAATGTAGATAATTTGACTCTACATAAAACCCTTCACGAGAAAGTGGAACATGTAAATTTAGTTGTCGTATGCAATTCGACTGTCAGTGCTGTCAGTTACTTCGTTAGAGACCAAAGGAAAAAAACTCTGAAAATCATGTCTTTCCATTTTTTGGCAACGAAAGAAATCAGTTTTGTTCAAAAGAATTCATATTCGACCGCGATAAAACAGGAAAAACGAAGTCGAAATAAGAAAGACATATCGAAAAATAAATCGAAAATCAACATATGAAAGCTAAAAAATATTCTAAATTATCGGAATTAATAATGTTCGATTCTTTTCACTCCGCTGATGGGACTGTCGCCCCGTGCTGTCTTGCAAAAGTCTTTCGTGGTGAAAGCGACCCTCAGCCCCGTGGCTGGTAGCCAGGCCGCCAAGCCAAAAGTGATCAGAAAAATTGCGTGCCGAGATGTTGGCGATCCGAGGTGGGAGAATGATCGCACAACCGATCCCTCACTTCGATGGCGCCTCAACAGCCCAGCAAGCAACGTGATATTCTCTTTGGCGCATTTTGAACTGGCCAGTCATCTCGTCAACACCAGCCAAGAGTCCATCAGGGCGCCGTAGACCTGCAGTGGCTTTGTCATGCAAGGTCATGACTCTGATGATTGTTGGCTTCTGATGCTGCAGTGCACATCATCTTGACCACATGCCGATTGCAAGGGTTCTGCTGCATGCTTATAACGGGCGTCTGTGTGCACAACAGGGATCTCAGGAGAGGGGGCTTCAGGAGGTACAGCCCGATGTAAAGCTTTTAGACGATCAATCAAGGAACAAACAGGCACATCATCTGCAAGCTGTAGATAGTTGTGGTTCACTGCTCAACTTGCAGTCAATGTCCTCCATTCGCTCAAGCTCGTCATAGAGTTCGCCCCGGCCCCACAGCACAAAGGCCCACGTCACATTGCCTGATGATGAGGTGGATCATCATCATCATCATCATCACCACCATCACCATCACCATCACCATCACCGTCATCACCAGGATAGGCATCGACGATCTCACACCATCGTAACTGAAGGTCATGGGCACACAGCTCTGAGTGCGCAAGGGGTCATGACGTGCAACAGGTAGGAGCCCGTGACCTTCAATGTAGCGTTCCCTTCGCAACTGTGGAGCACCATAACCAGGCGAAGTCCAAAGCTTTTGACAACTCGATGCATGGCTTGCTGGGGCATCGCACCAAGTCCATGGGCTTCAACACATGGCAGTGGCAGAGCAAGGTCGTCGACGCAGGCGACAATGGGAGCCTGGCAATTCAGGAAGCTGTGGGTCGTGATGCATTTCACCTTGTAACACCTTAAGCAAGGACGGCATCAGGATATTGTGGGCCAGGTCGGCAAGGGAAGCTTGGCCAAGACCCTCGTGTTTTGAAAACAAGCCTGTGCCTAGACAGTCGTACGAGCCTGGCCAAAGCGGGATTGACCGCCTCAAACACTTGGGCAGTAGTTGATCAACGTCAAGCCCTTCAGATTCGAGAATTCGCCGCCATGGAAGCGGAAAGTCTGCTGTCGTCACAAAAGCATGCTGTCACAGCTGGCCATGGAAAGCTTCTTCGCTTCAACAAATCTGGAATAGCTACACAAGAGCAGAGAGGCGAAAATGGTCCGCTTCCCTGTGAAGCCACCGAACTGCGTGGGAATTCTATTGTTTGCGGCCCACGGGTGAAGATGTCTCCGAACAAGCGCAGGTTAGAGTTTCCCCAAGGCATCAAGCAACATTACCCCTCGCATCTCTAATGCAGTCACGACTCCATGCTTTTTGGCTACAGTACAGATAAATCCGCCTTACATTGAATGGTTCAAGACCCAGATTTTGAACATCAAAGCATGGAAGACTTCGGAATGATGAACCATGTGTTGTAGCAAATGTTCAGCTTGAAGGCCATCAAGGCCAGGAGCTTTACCACGCTTGGCCAACTTGCAAAGCTGCTTAGACCAGCAAGGCGCAAAGAAAGAGGTAACTCATCAATTTGTTGTTGGCGGGGGGCGCATCTTCAAAGTAAGTCGCAATAATCAACCTCATGTCCAGCCTCCAGGGAACAGCAATGCGCGTTGAGCTCATTAACATGTGGGCCTGTAAAAAGAATGTTGGAACGTCCTTTGGCAATGTTTTTGGCAGTAGGTACCGAATTTGTTTCCATAGGCCTGTCAGCCCTTCATCAGCTGCAACATCGCTTTGGCGATTGGCTAGCTCACAATAGAGTGCTGTGTCATCGTTTTTTAACCGCCACAGCAACCTGAAGACAAAGCCGATCATATTGCCACCGCTGAAGAGCTGCAGCTCGATCAGCTATAGACAAAGCCAAGGTCGTAATTGCAGTCTCATTGAAAGAGTGACCAAAGCGCCATGCAGCAAAGAGTTCACGAAGGCAGCTTTGTCGAACCATGCGCTTCAAGCTTCGAAGACGATTCCAGCGAAAGCGTTTGCAGCGAATCAGGCGCAAGGTCTCATCTTGCAAGTAGCTCTTTCGCTTGAGGCGCTCTCTGCTTCATCCATGCCTGGATGTGTGCTGCATGCGTGTGTACATCAATCCAAGATCTACGTGGCTCCTCAAGTCCAAGCTGAATATCAATGATGCTGGGGCTGGTGGCATCGGACCTTCGGGCTCCAATTCTGCAACTCTTCGAAAGCACCAGGCCGTGGTCCTTCTCAACAATTGTATATGTTGCAATCTGAGTCTTGGCCCCTGAAATACGCAGAGGGTGATCCACGGCGAAGTAATCAAGACCCACTTCCTTGCCTGAACTGTGCGTCCATGTCACGTGGTCACCTGTGTGCAGCTCCATCAGTTTGTGGCAAGAACAACGATCGGGCATGCAGCCATGTATGAAAACACTCGCCTGCAAGATTTTCCTCTTCTGCTCTATGCGCCCCAACTGACAAAGAAACAATGGATCCAATCCTAGCACTGGCATCAACGAAGGCTATCAATGGCCAAGAACGATTGGCAAACGGAATGTCATTTGACAACTGGGTCCAAAACGAGGTGGCTGCTGCATAGGACAACGCTGGGGCATGGGCAACGATCAGCAAGCACAGCTCACCACGACAAAGTCGGACTATCATGTGTCGGGGAGACCTCCAGGTGGTGCAAATCCAAAATTGTACTGACAGAATATGTGAAATCCTTGGCCCCTCATTTCGGATCTTGTTTCCTGTGCTCCAATGATGTGAATATTTTCCTCATCAAATGCACGTAGTAAAGATTCTAATCTGGCTGCGATGCCTCCTCCAGTCTCAGCTTTGTTTTGGTAAAGCGTCAAAACATCTGCGGTGGCAGATCGCAACACAAACTCGAAGAAGGTTGCAGCCATTGATTGCTGCTGATGCTGTGCTTTGCGCATCATAGGATGGGCACAAGCATCTGGTTTTTGACAAAAACGCTGAAACAGATTGATCTTCATGTAAACATCATGCACACACGGAATGGCCGGATGACCCATCTGAAACATTTCAAACATGCTCCAATGCAGAAGTGACCTCAAATCATACTGCATTGCTACACGTGCATCTGCTTTCCCAAGGCCCTGCGCCGCCATGCCTGCAAACATGCAGTCCACATGAAAGCAAACCTCCAGAAGAAATTCATACCTTTGATTGCACAGCTGACAAGCCCAAAAAACTGCTGCAAAAAAAATCCTGACAACTCAGCGCGCGGAGCATGCATGGCTGAGGCTGAACCTGCGTCGAATCATCGAAAGCCGCCAAGAAAATACAATGATGCGCATGGACAAGAATGACAGCTGCTGCAGAACGACGAACATCTTTGATCACAGCCGACGAACCGTCAGTGCAGAGATACCAGTTGGAATTTCATATACCAAGAGGTAAAGGCAAAAGCTGCTCGTGTGGCTGGATGCCATTTGACTACACCATCTTCGAAGAGCACTGGTCCGAGATCCGCTTCAAACAACTGGTGCCACAGAGCAATCACTGGTCGGAAATCAATTGACACAATTGTTTGAAGCTCAATGAGCTGCTCCAAATTGATGACTCGAGGACACACCCGTGGCCGGTGATCGTGAGCCACCAATTCGCCTGTTGGTGCGCTCTGCGATGTGATGCCTGTAGAACAATGCGTCCCATGATGGGCTGGCCTGAGATAATTGGAGCAGTTCCCCACCATGTGTGACATAGGCGGGGCACCAGGAAGCAAACATAACTCACCATATCCAGCTTGCTGGACAACGTGCTCACGATGGATGTGCTCCACGGTGATGATTGCACTTCGCAAAAGTGGACCAATACCAGGGTGCCGTTGTTGATCATAGATGCACACAAGAGAAGTCACATAATGGTCATGCGGGAATTGCATCACAATAACATGCGCTGTGGTGCCATGCTTGAGGTGTGGTGGAGCAGGATCAACCATATGAAAAGTGATCGGCGCACCATTGATGAGTTGATCCCTCCACGCCCTACGAATAGTATCTTTCCATGTGGTCACATCGTCAAACAACGGACTGGTTCTGGACAGAAGCACCGTGGAAAAGGTAAATGATGACTGACAAACCAGGTGGTGATCCGTGGTTCTGACAGCCATGCGACAGCAATGCGACAGCAATATGATCCCGTGCATCAAATACTATGAGCACCCCAGGTCGTTGCACTTGAAGGTATGGAACACGCACTTCAAGACTGGTTCCAGGGGCAATAACCTCACAATCATGAAGTCCAAAAGAATAAGGCCAACATGAACTGAAACAAAAAGGAAGCAAATCAAGCTCATCACGTCTGTTCCTCACCAGACATCCAGCGGGCACCTTTCTTCTGGGATCGGCGACGGTGCGGGCTGCGCAGCGCAGCTGGAAAACGCACAAGCACCAAAACAGCTTGTGGAAGGATCTGTGCAGATCCGTCGCCTCAGTTCCATATCTTGGTGCCATCACCGGAAGCTGGCCAGCGGCCGTTAGAGAAAACACGAAACAACATCACAAGCAACAAAAGAAAAATCACAAACCAAACCGCTTCGACAGCTGGAAATTATGCATCTGCTCGAAACTGGTGATCAAAGCTCTGGCAGCAGCCTGAGCAAATTTAAAAGGATATGGCTGAGCAAGATGCGTCCAAAGCTGACGACTCACAGGATCTTGGCCTTTAAGAATGATGTGATATTTACCAGACGCACAACAGATCCCGTGACGACCGCTGCACGTGTGGGTGAGTTCAGCCGAAGGTTGCACAAACCAACCTTGAATCCGAGTTCGCTTCCGCCACCGAGTACCATACTGACAAAAATCACAAATGAGGCTCCTAGAACAATCACGACCACACAGCGACAACAAAGGGGGAGCCAACCAGAGCATAGAATTACAAGAACTCTCGAGAAAAGTAGGCACATGGTGATGACAAGCAATTCGGATCACATTGGCTGTAAAACGCATTGTTTGGTTCCCAACCCGTACCTTGTTGACATCTTTAGGGGACAAACCAGGAATCCCATAAATGTGTTGGTTGGTGCGGATTGGGCCACAACTAGAATTTGCTGGCCCATGTCGAGCTCTGCTCCAGCTAGTGCGTGGCGTGGCGAGCCAGATTCCTAGTACACTACCGCTCTTGATCCACCCAAAGATAACAGCAGCAACATCATGATTCAAAATGTCAAAACGGGAATCATCACAAATGTCAATAGAAATAACAGGGTAACCAAGACGCGACAGGTACCTACCAACGGATCCATCCCCAGAAAAAATGTCAAGGAAAACACCATAGAAATGAGGCCTAAACGCACGTGACATGTTCTTGAAAATCCGACGCAAAAGCTGTGCACCGGTCAGTGATTTCGGACCGCGAGAGGGTTTAACCGCTCTCTTCCACATGCGCTTGGTCACATGATGATTCCATTCCCTTTCTTTGGGACTAGGGATGGATTTTCCATGAAAACAGGCAGATTCTGCAGCACTAACTGGCCGAACTCCTTGATTGACCTGGGCACCTTGGAGAGCTCTGCTTGAAGCCGGGCCTCTTTGACGTACCTTTTTAGGGAACTGTCCGACGACCACCTGCCGCACTGCTTCACTTCCAAAATGGGTCTCCTCCGTGCCGCAGAGCATACAAGGTTAGACCCAGTGGATCTAATTGAAGCTGACTGATGATCTTGTTGAATTGATCCCTGAAAGTTCCGTGGGGAATTGACCATAGGGGCTGCAGTGGATCCTTCCCATGAACCAACCTCTCCAGAAAAACGTTGACCCAAAGATCGGAATCCAGAGCAACGGACCCGTCGAAAATCCCTGTCTTTCCGGGGGTGAGATCTTCCATGGGATGGAGAAGGATCGCCCAAAAGTTGAAGGACTGATTCACGCTCCCCTGTGGTCTCACTAATTGCTTCACCAACAACTGACTGCATTCCACAGGCCTCATGTATGTCACAAACTGGATGAAAAGTCTCAGAGCTGACTCCCGGCTCCCCCGCTGCAGAAAAACGCCCATGATGGCCGACAGCACCTCGATTGGCACTGGCATCCGCTGTTGAGGCGGAGCTGCCAAGTTCCAACCTTTCAGTGCCCGGCTGGTCCGGGGGATTTCCTTTGCTAAATGGGGCCAGAAAAACTTGATCGCTGCGATGACCCTCACCCCGTCGTTGACACCCTGATTGGCCTCGAACAGGTCCTCGAGGAACTCCATTGCTGCAGAGTCGAGGTCCGGGGGTGATGCTATGTTGATCTGATGCATGTTCATCCAACCCTGAAACTCCTGAAGCCTCTTTGTGTAGTCCAGAATCGTTGGTGTTCTCACACTTCGGGACTCCAGGTATGTCATGCCAGGGGGAACTATTGCATCCTGTCTCACCACTTCCCGCCTCCTCAAGGTCCTCTCCCTGGCCCGCTCCTGGCTCTTTGTCAGTGTGCCCTTCAAAACGGGGCGGCGAGCCAAACTTCCGCCTCGCCCGCTCAAACCGCGATCCCGAGGAACAATCATCCGAGAACCAGCTTTTCAATCCTCGTGAGGACCACTGATTGAGCCCTCGCGATGGTTGGTCCGCCACATTCCATTCCGAGGGGATCCACCTGACATGAATTCTTGAACCAGTCGCCAACGCCAGGGCACAATTTTTTCTGAGAGGACGGGTGAGAAACGATGACTTGGCTCTACCTTTGCAAACGCTCAAGGTCAACGGAAGATTATCAGCCAGAAAAAGAATACGTTTGCCAAAATTCCGATTCGCCCTAAGTGCATGCTCAATGGACCAAACCAAAGCCAACGCTTCTGTATGTAAAATGTTGTCTTGATGTTTCCATGGATGAGACCAAACTACTGACCAGTCATTGGGATTCAACAACGCATGAGGGACTTTGTCGAAAATACTGTTATTGAAACCTTCATCAAAAATGTGATTGACATGTTCATCTTTGCAAACTTCTGCATGGCCACCATTACACTGTGATTTGCTGAGCTCCTTGAACCCACAAGTTTTTGCAGCATGGCGCCGGGCATCAACGGCGTCCTCAAATCTGAATCGCCATCTCTCACTCTGAGAACCAACAGCCTGGATAACTTCCCGCTCACCTTTTCTGTGACAAATCCCATAGCCAAAGGGGGATGAATCAGAAGCACAAATATCATCAGACCATCCAACATTCAACTTGGTTCGAAACAGAGGTAAGAGGGATGCAATCAGGTCCAGCTCAAACCGCACTGAGGGCCAAAGCCGGCAAGCTTTCGATTGGTTTTGATGAACAAAAGCATAGCAAGATTTCAGAATAGACAGCCCTTCTCGCCGACACATCAATGCCCATGTGATGTGGCCCAAAATGAGCTGGAGCAAATCACCGCTCGCAAAGTTTCGCAGAAGCAGCTCACGAATGGCCTTCTGTAGGTTAAGGATCCTTTGAGGTTTAAGACTGACAACACCACTTGACCCATTAAAATCCAGGCCAACAAACGTGGCATGCAGCGAAGCTGGTTCCTCTTCATGGACCGTCAACCCTAGCGATCGCAGCCTATCACTGATTCTCGCCAGGCCTGCGTTCACGGCTTCAGGGTCATTGCCGATGATTACAAAGTTGTCAACATAACCACCACAAGCCATGTCATCTAAATTGCTGATTCTGACTGGGGCCCCCTTGTCACTGATAATCTGTTGACTGCAAAAACCTGACTGTGAAATTGCATGCATCATGACGCTCTGACACAAATGTAAAGCCCAAGACCAACCCATAGGTAATACAATAAGATAAGGGCAGACCATAGTTCCTGGCCTCAGTGTATTCCCATCGACCTCGTCAATGCCAATCCGATCTGCCCTGACGGCAGGCAGAGCGAACATGCGCCCAAGATCGTCTGGAACACTGAGTGTGTAAAATGCATTGGCCAAATCCCCCGACCCAATGTAAAATGGCCGGTTCTCAGGCATTTCAACACGAGTGAAAGCGTCAGCTGATGGAAGGTCAGTTGAAGGAGGGTCCAAAAATTTGTTGTTGAGGATCCGCGTGTCAAAGATGAGTCGCTGTGATCCATTCTTCTTCCGCACAAAAAACATCCCCAAATCACCAGCATCAGAAGTATCAAGCTTGAACTTAATCATGTGTCTCTGACGGAGTTCACGTATGAAATTTTCATAGTCGTTTTGTTTGTGTTTCAAAATGGGATCCATGTAGGGCCGTTTGGGGCTATTTGGGTTATCACAGCTGCCCTCTGGCTTGAGCATGTGCTGCCGCCAAGTCGCGAGCCATTCAATGTCAGCCACCGGAAGACACCGCTCCAAAGGGATAGGAGATGTTTCAACCTTGGGCCAAGAGACAAGCTCTCTGGCATACGACACAACATCACTTCTGTCAACTTGATACAGCCGTGATGAGGAGCACAAATCATCCAACGAAGAACGACCAGGGTCACATTCGTGAACAACAGAAACATCCTTGAAGGCATCAGAGATGTGCTGGAGGGCCCTACGCTGAACGCGAGTGGGTTTCTTTTTGGAATTAGGTGAATTAGTGCACCCAGCAAGAACATTGAGTGCGTTGATCCCCTGATTCACCATCGAACTCCATCCCAAAGAATGGGGCTCTGACGGAAAATCATCAGAGATCGGCGGCAAGGGGAAGATGTTACGTTGGCGATCTCCTCCAAGAAGGTCAGGACCAGCAACTTCCACACCCGCCACCTGGAAAATGCAATTGAAAAAGATGATCAACACCAGCGGCCAAGTCAAAGAGCAACTTGATCTGGTACAAGAAGTTCTCGTTGTTGTCTTCACTTGGACGCCGCTCCATCCTTGTCCCCCTTCCTTGCCAATGCCCTTTCCTCCCTTGCCTTTCTGCGCTCTTTTGCGACCAGAGCCTCCTTTTGCATCTCGGAGCCAATCCACTCCGTCAGTTTCGGGCAGATGATTGATCCAACACGGGATCCACTGCTCGAGCCCATGAAGAGGGCACCCTCTCCTGCATCGTCCACCGCTGACAGTTTGAATTTGTGCTTCTCCTCGATTCGCTGAAGGGCCCTGACTATCATCTCTCCACCTGCCAAGTTGGTCACATCGACCTGATCGTAGGTCATCAAAGTCTGCAGAACCTTCGACCAAGCCTCGTGTTCCATGGCTGGTGCATCCGTAGGTTGAAGCTTGCAAGCCACCCTCCAAGCCTGGTGATGCCCCATCGCTGAGCCACCATGGTCGAGCATCTGACTGAGGACATACTTCACTGTCCTTGGCCCGGAGATCGGCCAGTCGCTGAACTCTGTCGGCTTTGACTCCTGGACCGCAACACGGAATTCTTTGAACCTCAG
This sequence comes from Cladocopium goreaui, assembly GCA_947184155.2. NCBI lineage: Eukaryota > Dinophyceae > Suessiales > Symbiodiniaceae > Cladocopium > Cladocopium goreaui. The sequence goes on along the minus strand of CAMXCT020000642.1, from coordinate 27,537 downwards.
TCCATCGACATCCCTTGAAATGGCCAACGTACGGGCATCGTCGGCATGGGCTGCTGGATCTGCTCCTTCCACATTGATTGCAGCTGCGAGGGCTGCGTGACCACCTGCTGCCATCGCAGGGCCGCTGCCTCCAGCCAGGTTTGGGACGGCAGGTCCACCGCCACCTCCTCCGACCGGGACAACTGGTCCACCAACTCCCATGACTCCTCCTCCAGCCCCATGAGGTGCTGGAGCCGCATTGTTGATCCCCAGGCGCAGTCTCTCCTGATGAGCATGATGGCAACTAACCCTCTTGGAACAGCTGCTGCAGCACGGCATCGGCCGGGGGAGGATGGAAATCGTGGATCAAAGCTGGATCGACACCGAAGGGGACTGGTGAACCCATAGGCCACACCCTCCATGCCGACCGTCCATGTTCCCATCTGAAACCTCCTCGGCGTAGATGTCGCCGTCGGGCGTTAGTATGACCCAAAGGTTCTGGTCGACCAGGGCTAGGAGCAGGCGAGCATGCCATACCACGTCAGTTTCGTAGAAAGCCAACAACCTATCCCCTTGTTTCAGGACGCCACCCAAGGGATTGCCCAAGGGCGCGCCGGCCATCAACTATAGAGCTGGTTTTGGAGTAGGGTTGGTGTCTTTGGGGACAGTACCAAATCGGCTCACCCACCAAGACAAAACAAAACTGATAGCAATCAGCCCAGCCACCACCAACAGAGAAAAATTGCCAATCTCAATGTGGCCAGTCGAGCAGCTGTGGGCCGGGCAGCTCACGCTGCCACAGGTGAGAATGCAGGCAGGACTCTCAACAGCAGGGGGGCTAGAACTGATGACCCACTTGGCAAGGAAACCAATGGCAATGGCAACCAAATGCGAAGTGATGGATGATTCGGGCATTTGATCTTGAGCATTAAAAGACACAAAGTGATCGGCTATCTTCAGTCACACGTGAATCACGTTCGGAGAACACCCATGTTCATGCATTTCGGCGTTGCTCAAAGCAGCATACCATGACAGGATGCTTGGCACAGACTTGGCAAACTGTTGAAGAGAGACTTGCTGCCCACGTTGGCGAAATACTGACAACACCACTGCCGCAGAGGTGACAATGCTTGCTCCAAAATAAGATGGGCCTCACACGTCTGTGCACGGTCTAGAAGATCCTGCCAGGCTTCCACAATTGTGGCCTCCCATGTCTCTGGCTCATTGCTCAAACGAACTGCGCGAGGACTAAGACTAAAACAATTCGGATGACGTTGATGTTTAACAGCCAAATTTTGACATACGCGATGCTGCTCTCGTCAGAGTTCTCCAACAACGCACCGTGCACAAAAAGTCGCTCTAGACTTAGTCGCCATCGAATGTTGTGGCAAAGAGGTCTGCGAGGGTCTGTCTGGCGTATGCCTGTGTCGTGGGGAACCTGCAATACAAGGTGGGTTGCTACCATCAAGTTGACACTTCTGCTGCACATCAGAAAACTGTTCATCAAAATGAATATGCCAACGGCAGCAATCAATGACAGTCTCCAATAGTCACATAGGCTGGCTTGAACTTATAGATCCGCGTGCAGCGGACGCACGCTTGTTGTCTGAGGTGCGCCCTGTAGCATCAAGGAATCTCTTTCGCGTGGCCAAATCATCTTCAGAGCAAACAGGCCAGTCAGCAACTTCAAGTGCAAAGTCAGTGTCAGACGCGGCACCAATCAATGGAGGAAGAATCACTTGAACATAAACACCATGGCGCACTTCACGTTCCTCATGTGTTCCAGAGAACCTGACAGGTATTCTTCTGTTGCGTGACACACGAGTCTTGTATCTGAAGTTGATGAAGAAACCGAACTCTGCTAGTTATAGCTGGCATACGGCGCACTCGTCTTTCAACTGTCCTTGTAGACAGCTGATACTAAATCTCGACATCTATCAAGACTAATTTGTCCGTGGTGTCAACATTGAAGTCATCAAAATACTGTATATAAAGTGATGCTTTCTTCCGCATCGTGTTGGTCAACTGTGGGAACTTCCAGGTAGTGGACGCCAATGACACCTCGAAGAGGAACTCGCAAATGTTGAACAATATTCAGCACAATGCTGTCCATCTGACAAAGAAGTGCCGTTCAGAACGATGAAGGCTGTAAACTTGAACTCCGTCCATGACATCATCATCAGTTGCAAAAGCAAAAGGTTCAGAGTCAGCCTGCTCAGGGGAATCTGAAGCAGTGGTAGCCAGCAGTAGGTATTGGGCTCTTTGCTGGGGGATGCTGAACACACTTCCAATCACCAAAGTCCTCTCCAACCTCACGCCAAGCCGCAAAGACCACAGAGGTCTGTTTTGCCAGCGCCACAGCGCGGAAGAGCTCCAATGGCTCAGGTTAGGTCAAGGCCTAAAAAGGGGCCCCTGAAGCCGGTAGCATCGGTGGCGGATGGAATGTTGACTGACTCAAGTGCCAATGTTGCAGAATCATCGTTTGCTGGCGGTTCTTCATCAGGCTGCTCAGAAGAGACATTTTGACCTGGGACATCTTCATGGCTGGCTCTGGCCACCTGAAGCGGAGCAGAGGTCACTGCACCTTCCACATCTGTACGGTGCCCTGCAAGCATCGCAGCGAAAGAATGCCCATCTTGCACATCACGGGTGGGGACTGCAGTCGGAAGAATGTCCTGCCAATCGATGGTCAAGCAAGTATTGATCTGCCCGAGCTCCAATCAAAATGAGATGACCACTAAGCCGCCGCGGGAGTGACAATGCAACGCGGCAAATATTTCCACCATTGGGAGGATAAACTGTGACAACACCTCCTCGTCCAGCAGCGTGCCCTTGTGCAAAAACCACGTCAGCATGGATCTCCTGCCCAACTGGCCGAAGAGGTTCAGGAAGTTCAGGAAAGAACCAAATGAAAGGCCTAAAAAGGGGCCCCTGAAGCCGGTAGCATCGGTGGCGGATGGAATGTTGACTGACTCAAGTGCCAATGTTGCAGAATCATCGTTTGCTGGCGGTTCTTCATCAGGCTGCTCAGAAGAGACATTTTGACCTGGGACATCTTCATGGCTGGCTCTGGCCACCTGAAGCGGAGCAGAGGTCACTGCACCTTCCACATCTGTACGGTGCCCTGCAAGCATCGCAGCGAAAGAATGCCCATCTTGCACATCACGGGTGGGGACTGCAGTCGGAAGAATGTCCTGCCAATCGATGGTCAAGCAAGTATTGATCTGCCCGAGCTCCAATCAAAATGAGATGACCACTAAGCCGCCGCGGGAGTGACAATGCAACGCGGCAAATATTTCCACCATTGGGAGGATAAACTGTGACAACACCTCCTCGTCCAGCAGCGTGCCCTTGTGCAAAAACCACGTCAGCATGGATCTCCTGCCCAACTGGCCGAAGAGGTTCAGGAAGTTCAGGAAAGAACCAAATGAAAGGCCTAAAAAGGGGCCCCTGAAGCCGGTAGCATCGGTGGCGGATGGAATGTTGACTGACTCAAGTGCCAATGTTGCACCGGTAAATATTCTTCATCAGTCAACAACTCTTCATCCACACAAAAATTACCTACTGCAATCGATCCAAGGCTGATTTGCCAACACGTTTGTTACGTTTGGCTGCTGTGAAGGTGGGATCAAATAAAATGGCCCATTCCCATGTTTGGAGAAAACGCTGCAAACCTAGCCTGCACTCAGGTCGCTTCTTCGTAAGAGCATCAGCAAGATCATAGTCTGAGGCCAGCCATCTCAATTCGCTGCCGCAGCGTTTGAGGTTGTCCCTCAATTGGAAGGCGTGCAGTGCTGCACGAAGATTGCTCAAACCAAGCAAAGGGCTCTCGTTCACTTCCACCGCGTCGAATCCACCTCTCGAGTCGGTGCATAGGACACCTCGCACCAAAAGACTCAAGCGCTCGGTCACATCGACCAAATCTTCTCTGTACTCTCCAGGGTTGCCTAAGCGAGCACCATGAATTTCAGACCAAAGAAGACGAGCTCGGAAGTTGACATCCTCAGCTTCCAAGATGGACTGGACCTCTGCATCGTTGGATCCAATCGCACGTCGCTTCAACTTCCAGGTGCGCCAAGCGATGAGCATCATCTTGCTGACGCGACCATCCAGTGACAAAGGACCAGAGATGAGGTGGATCATACCACCTGTACTACCTCCTTGGTTCCTATTGGCATGTGCCTGGTCACCCATGCTGATGAAAACCATGTCATCCCACTTCTTGACATCTGGCAAAGGAAAAAACTCCAAAACAGTGGCACTATTTCTCACCTCCCCTATCATGGCCTGAATCTCGCGCGCGTGCTCGAGAGTGCCGCCCATGGTGATCTCGGTGAGCAAGAGATTGCACCTGGCAGTCAGTAAGGGTTGAGTTTGAACAGCAAGCCACTGCAGTGAACCTAGAGCTGTTCGGCAAGCGCCAACTTCTTTAGGAGATAGAGGACCGTTAGAACGAAGACGTTCAGGTTCAATATCCACATCGGCAATGGTTTCAACGTAAGAAAACTGTTCGACACGAATGCTAAACTTGCCATCTTTGTGAAAAACTGTGTGAACATCACTGCCAGCATGTCTATATGAACCCTTCTTGATGGTGCCCCACTGATATGCCGAGTCAATGTGACGGCATACTTCTTGCCACTCACTGCTTTCTTGATCACCACACCTATGAAAATCATCCACGTGTCCTCCCATCAAACCGATGAGACGTGGTCCATGTCCAGATGGGTCTCGTTCATGTTTTGAATACCAACACCACAAACATCTCTCGCCTAAAGTGGGCACTCCTCCCAACTCGCACAAGGTCTTGTTGAGACTCAACCATAGACCGCGAGGTGCAGTTGTAGAACCATAGATGTTTCGGAGAATTCTCAAAACAGAGTCTGGAGGTGCTTGAAGTGCTTCACAAAGCTCTGGCACACCAGTGGTATACAACTTGTCATCAGCTTCCGTGGGCATCGTTTGGAGAAATGCTGTGGCTAAGTCCAAACCATGCAGTTCCCATTGATGTAAAGTAGAAGCTGTATAGATCAAATTCTTACCTAAGGAAGAAATCACTGGGGCGCGCTGGTTTTGAAATTGCGATCAAGAAGAGATGGATGTTGAAAGCCCAGAAGAACTATGCGCGCCTTGGCCTTCTTGGTGGCATCCGCGTTCACCTCCGTGTTCTTATTCTCAGACAGGCCCTTGAGCGCGTCATGTCTCTCATCTGGGGCCACATTCTTCCAGGTGAGAACCCACCTGGCCTTCAAGATTCTGCCAGAACCAAATGCTTCGGACACCTCCTTGTCATCGATGCACTTGCGAACTGCCGCATTCTTGAGGAAGGAGTTGACCTCTTTCCCTTTTGCTCTGGCAAAAAGTTCACGTTCAGCCGGAGTCAAGTTCTTCAAGGAAACTTCTGAGGAGTTGAGCTTGCGAACAAGGTATAGCACAGGATCACGCTAAAAGTTCTTCTGCTGACGGTGGGAGCTAAAGTCCAAGTCCAGCTCGAAGCATAGACACTCCCCGTCATAGGATTGTAAACAGCTGAGAACATCATGCTCAGTGATCTCATGTGGTGCTTCTTGTTCCAAGGTTTCAACCCATTTGAAGTCAAGAACTCCAGCTTCTGCTTCTTGGCCTCTGATGCAGTCAAAGGTGGTGAATCGTCAACCATTTCCGCAGTCTCTCCACCAGCACCATAGTCATTCACCGGCAAGCTGGCGCCTGCAGAAGTTGCAGGGGCAATCGCGCTAGGCTGCGAGGTCGCCGAAGAGGTCGCCGGAACGATCACACTTGGCATCGCACTAGGCTGCGAAGTCGCCAAAGAGGTCACCGGAGCGATCACACTTGGCTGAGATGCCGAGCCAGTTGCAGGAGGTACAAAATGATGTGGTGCAGGTACGTCTTGGCGAAGTCCAAGTGGTGAGCTGCGATGAACTTGTCGATAATCCGCATCAGCCAGTGTTTGTTTGCCTCTGGCTCGTCGGATTGGAGCATACGTAGTTGCATCAGGTGCCGTTGGCAAATCTGGTATCTCGAGCTCATCAGGTGATGGGATCTCGGCCGTGACGTCAATGAACTCTTTCTGAGCTAGCATGTCTGCCAAAGTGCGCCATTGTGTTGGGTCATTCTTCTCAAAGAGCTCATGTTGCAGACGCTCGATCTCATTGACAGGCCGTACTGAATGCGCTGAGCATCGCCAGAGCTTTCGACCCATCAAAACCCAAATGATGTGCTCTCTGGTGTCATCACCTTCTTGGTGTGGTATAGCTTCAGCAAAGACAACTCTGCCAAGACCAGCCCAATGTGGACGACTGGACTTCTTGAGGCCACCTCTGTTGCCTTGGTGGTGTTCCCCAGTCTGGACACGTCGCCAAACCATGACGAGGTCAGTAATGGAGAATTTCCTCAGGGGTTGTCTCACCGTGGTGTTGGACAACTTGCTCAGAACTCGCTTGGCACGAGACTGTCGGGCTATTTCTTCAGCATCTTGTCGGGCCTTGGCCACATTGACGAACTCTTTGGAAGGATCCACCAGCCTGCCAAAGTCGCACATCTTCATCAGAAATAGAATAATGAGAACCAAAAGCCCATTGATGCGCTGAAAAACCTGCAGTGTATTCTGTTGAGTTCAAAGCTGAACATGCCAAAGCAAGAGTCATTTCTGGAGTGTTGTCCAACGACTCAGTCTGAATCGCCGTTGCCACATGCTTCACATCTTTACCAGCCGCTTCCACAATGCCGTGACTCCACGGTTCCTTCTCCGGAGGAAAATGAAGCCTTGGGCCAGCACAAATTCATGAAAATGAGCAGATGCAAAACTTGAGGCACTGTCAGGAATGATGATCTCGGGTTTGGGATAGTGAGCTAACCAACCAGAAACCAAAGCTTGAATCACCTCCTCACTGGACTCCCCATGCATGGTGGTGTATGTGCGGATCAAAACCGCTGATCTCAGCTTGGTAGCGAGGTCAATGATCAGGAGAAATCTGGCCTTCTTCTTTAGGCCAGGAACTGTCCACTCAAAAGCATCTAGGCCTATCACTTGCCACGCCTTCGGCAGAGCATGAGTTGCCGCTGGTGGTACTTGACCTGAGGAAAGACTGCCAGCCTTCAAGGACTTGCAGGTCTCACATGAGTGCTCCAGGGCTACACGGACTTTCCAATCAGGTGCTCCTGAATCTTTGATGACCCTCGCTAAGTTTCGGTTGGTGGGATGTCCCGCCGCCTTGTGAAAGTGGGAGACTCTTGTCTTCCACTGCTCCAGCTCATCAGGGTTAGGCTCAGCAGAGCCAAGAAGTTGTTGAACTGGAAAGAGATTGCCATCGCCCTCTTCAAGGACGTTCAGCTCCTCCTCGATGGAGACCATAGATGGTTGATCATCAACGGCAAAAAGAAGTCGTTGATTGCGATCTGATAGGAGTTCTTGTCGCCATGCATTGGCAATCGCCTTCACCATGCGCCAAGGGTAGTATGAACTCTTGGCAGTCTCCACTCCAGCTACATATCTATGTCGATGACCGCCAGGACAGGTCTTGGTCTTGAACTTCTGGTGAAAGGTTGAGCTTGTAGTGCAAACCATCCACTGCTTCCTCAAAAAATCACCAGCGCCATCGTTGGCCCGAAGACCATAATTGCAGCCATCAATTCGACATGGCCGCCATTCACGACCATGAGCATGTAGAACTTGTTGAAGACGAAGAAGAGGACCTTGGCCCCAGCCAATGCAAGGCCACGGCCGCTCCCAGTAGATGTCGATGTCGGGGTCCTCCTTCAGGGTGTTCTCGATGAAGTGCACGGCGTTCCAAAGCATTCTAATCTCCTTGCGACGATATGCAATCTTCTTCTCCGGGGTGCTGTAGTTGATGTACGTCCACTGACACCACATTGCGCATCGCAAGGAAATCCAAAGTCGCTTGGGTTTGTGTTGACGCCGAAGTTCTCGAAGATGAGCCCATGTCTTGTCCTTGTACACATCAAAGCCTTGATGCAGATTGATGCGTCGTGGTCGTAGACCTTGTTGAAGGCATGCTTCTGTCAGCTAGGAGTGTGGTGCGCAAGCAATCTCCCAGACGCCATCATTGCCGCCAAGAAGAAGATCAGATGCCGCAGAGGCCATAGAGGTCAGCAAGGTTGTAGCCATCAGCAGAACCTTGGCAGCCATAGATCTCGTCAAGGGCGTAGAGCTCGATGATGATGTCGAAGTCGAAGAGGAAGACGTCGATTTTATAGTTGGTGGTGATGTCATAGATCTCTTCGACGCCATCGGCCGGGTAGAGGATGTAGAGCCATCGCCATCGTTGAACCTCACCCTCTTGGACGTCGTAGAGCTCCGCAAGGAAGATGAACTCAAGGCTCGACCCACCCGGCCTCCTCCACCACTTGCTCCTCCTCGGGGTTCATCACGCCGAACTCCATGTTGATCGCCGCCTGACGATTTGCCACCAAAGTTCGCACGTGATCCATCTCCTCGGCGGTCAGGAAGTTGTGGAGGTCGTGTGCCAAGTTGGCCATCTCCTCCTGCTCCTCCACCATGTGCGTAGGTGTCGCAATTGAGGTTGACACCGGATAGGCCTTGGCCTTCGCCTTGGCCTTGGACTGTGTGCTGGAAGGTTCGGCCTTCAAGCTTGAAAGGTGCTAAGGCCAATCCCTTTGGACAGTGGATACAGTGCCGTGTATGCAATCTCAGGTTGGAGTACACGCCCCGTCGGGGAGCGACGGCTCAAGCCACAAAAGTGGAGAACGAGCACCAAGTGATCCGTATGTTGCAGGAGCTGGAGACTATGCTGGACGGAGTCCCACCATCTGCGGAACTTTGCCTGGCTATGCAGAAGAAAGTGGACGCGGAGACTCAGTTGGAGATCATGGTGTGGTTTCGCTGCTTGATGGTTGCCGTAGCACGGCCACTGATGACGACGCATTCTGGGGTCGCGAAGATCGGGACCCACTTTCCTTGCCTCGTCGAAGGGTGGTGGCGAGGCTTTCTCTGGCGTTGATTGCTGAATCTCGGTCAGCTTCTCCACCTGTGATTTGGTCAAGGACTTCCGCTGCGCCATTGCAGGGTAGATCTGGTGGACTCGAATTTGGTGTCACTGTCGAAGCGATCATATGAGCAGAAGACTGCTGGGAGGCACAAAATCTCAAGGTGTTCCCATGCAGCTTCAACAAATTTCGATGTGACTTCTGCAGCTTCTCACTTCTATATATGTGTTGTGAATCATGAGCTTCTTGTATATGTGCATCAAACTCCAAAGGCATGAACTGTATGAAATGGTTCTCCTCATGTTGTGTAGTGGCAGCTTCCATGACATGTACCCGTGGATGACCAGAAAAATTGGCGTGACCCCTCGTGAGAAAATAAACAATGTATAACAATGTCCAAAACGAAGTGTCCCTTTCGATTGGAGGCCAACTGGTAAACCATGGGTTCAATCTCATGTGAATCTAACACCAAACCAGTCATGAAATCGATGGTCATTGCCGAAGATGGACTAGACAAATGATCCATGCCAATGAGAATGGCAACCAGGGAGTTCATGTCAAAGTCAGGGCTATAAAGTTCAGCAGGATTGGGAAGAGCATATAAACCAAACTTTCGGGTCTGACCACTGACACAGGAGTTAATCTCCACCTTGTAGAGTGCCCTGCCCCACCGTCCATTCCCAAAGCGAAAATATGGACGATCGCCTTGGCGGATGTCAATCTGCGCTTGGCTGTCTTTGGACAGGACAGCAGAAATCAGCTTTTCTACCGCAATTTGCGGTCCAGCTGAGGCTGTCGCTCCGCAATCAAGAAGGCCATGGGTGCTAGGCAAACTCTCCTTTGTGGAAGCTTGCAGCTCATTGGGAATACGAAGCATCTCCAGGCCGCCAACAAAAAGCTCAGAGTGATACGCATTGACTGGTGGTCTCAAAGGACCCTTTCCAGAGCCAGCATGTCGAGGACCCTTGCCCTTGAGCCATGCTTGAGACTCTAGCCAGTGGTGAGACTTGCCCTTCTTGCCCTTGGAGCGGCCCATGTAGAAGTCATCATAGGCCTGGTAGTCCCAAGGTGAAAACTCTGCAGCATAGCCAAATTTGCCCTTGGACTTGCCCTTGGTATAGTGTGCATGTTGCCGGTCAGGACAATCACGTGAGAGGTGCGGACCATTACAAATCCAGAAGCCCTTGCCCTTCTGACTGTTGCCAGACATGGAGTGTTGACGAAAGCCTCTGTCCTTTCTCAAGGCTGCGGTGGCACGCTGTGCCTCACTCCAAGTACGCTGGGCCTCAACTGCCAGGCTTTCGGCCACCTTCTCTGCCTGCTGAGCCTCTCGGATGGCCGCATCATCTTCAGGATTCTCCTGTGGTTCTTCAGGAATTTGCTCTGCAACATAAGTTTCTGGCCAGTCCCATGACGAGTCATAGTATGACCAGTCCTCAGCATAGTTGGCATCTTCCCAAAACTGATCTTCATGTTCATCTCGTTCTGCAGCAAAAGACTCCTGAAAATGAGCCTGGTGAGTCTGATGGCGTTGGCCAGCAAATTGTTCGTCCCATAAGGTCTGCAGTGCTTTAGTGGTCTCCTCAAATTCCAGTGATCCTCGTGTAGATGACAAAATCACCCGTCGCTCATCTGGCGTGAGACCAGCAGCTTGAAGAATTCTAAAACCCCGCAAAACGCCTAAAACAAAGGAGTCAGCAAAAGTCAGCTCGTTGATCTCAGTTTTGTCCTCAGCAAAGAAAGATGGTTGGACGCCAGCAGATCGCCGACTTGGTGGTGAGTCACGAGGAACTCGTTGATACGCAGGCGAGCCGCTGTCCCCAGCTGGTCCAGCAGCAGCTGATGCAGGAGAAGTTTGAACCCCCACATCATCTTGATCATGTTGCCAAAACCAACCAAGTCCCCCATCATCATGTGACCATTCATCATATTCCCAACCAGCATCATCATGAGGTTTCGGTGGTAAACCAAAATCAGAAGTCTCAGAGCTAGAACCCTTCTTCTCTTCTGCAAGACGAACTAGGGATTCAACAAATTCAGCATAGCCTAGAGATTCACGGACTAGAAATGCCGTCATCGGTTCGCCAGGGCGCCTCTTGAAGTCAAAGTACTGGGAGCATATCGCTGAGGCGTTGGGCAGCGACTGCCTGACCAGAGGGCTGGCTGACAACCTTCGGAGCAAGGTTCGAGTGCCATCATAATCATCCAAAGCCATATCCGTCCATGACATAGCCAAAAGACGTGCAGAACCTGTCAACCTGCTCAACAGTTTTGTAGCTACATCTCTTCGTTTGTGTGATGGTGTAGCACGAAAGAACCATGCAACCTCCCTAGTATACCTTCTCCATGTACGGGCAGAACCATCCCAGCTAGGAATCACATCTTTACCGTCCGATGCCATTGCTTCAGGGAAAACTGGTAAAAGGTCTCTTCAGAGATCTGGCAAAAGAAGTCCTCAAGGAAAAAGTGAAAACACAAAAGGTGCTAGCAATCTTGGGCAAATACTTCCTGATCAGCCGGAAGAGCTCGTGGTTTTCAATCTTCCGAATCAGCCAGTAGGGCTTGAAGTCCAAGCAAGTGCACAAGGGAAGTAGCGCAAGCAAATGCTAGACCTGGGATCTTGGCAAAGAAGAACAGCAAGTAGTTTGCTATCCCTCAGCAATCCACCCAGCTGGAGTAGGTCGCCTGGAGCGATCACTGCTCCGCTACCAATGTAGCGGTGGTAGCCAGCAGTAGGTACTGGGCTCTTTGCCAGGTCTAGAAGATCCTGCCAGGCTTCCACAATTGTGGCCTCCCATGTCTCTGGCTCATTGCTCAAACGAACTGCGCGAGGACTAAGACTAAAACAATTCGGATGACGTTGATGTTTAACAGCCAAATTTTGACATAAGCGATGCTGCTCTCGTCAGAGTTCTCCAACAACGCACCGTGCACAAAAAGTCGCTCTAGACTTAGTCGCCATCGAATGTTGTGGCAAAGAGGTCTGCGAGGGTCTGTCTGGCGTATGCCTGTGTCGTGGGGAACCTGCAATACAAGGTGGGTTGCTACCATCAAGTTGACACTTCTGCTGCACATCAGAAAACTGTTCATCAAAATGAATATGCCAACGGCAGCAATCAATGACAGTCTCCAATAGTCACATAGGCTGGCTTGAACTTATAGATCCGCGTGCAGCGGACGCACGCTTGTTGTCTGAGGTGCGCCCTGTAGCATCAAGGAATCTCTTTCGCGTGGCCAAATCATCTTCAGAGCAAAAAGGCCAGTCAGCAACTTCAAGTGCAAAGTCAGTGTCAGACGCGGCACCAATCAATGGAGGAAGAATCACTTGAACATAAACACCATGGCGCACTTCACGTTCCTCATGTGTTCCAGAGAACCTGACAGGTATTCTTCTGTTGCGTGACACACGAGTCTTGTATCTGAAGTTGATGAAGAAACCGAACTCTGCTAGTTATAGCTGGCACACGGCGCACTCGTCTTTCAACTGTCCTTGTAGACAGCTGATACTAAATCTCGACATCTATCAAGACTAATTTGTCTGTGGTGTCAACATTGAAGTCATCAAAATACTGTAAAGTGATGCTTTCTTCCGCATCGTGTTGGTCAACTGTGGGAACTTCCAGGTAGTGGACGCCAATGACACCTCGAAGAGGAACTCGCAAATGTTGAACAATATTCAGCACAATGTTGTCCATCTGACAAAGAAGTGCCGTTCAGAACGATGAAGGCTGTAAACTTGAACTCCGTCCATGACATCATCATCAGTTGCAAAAGCAAAAGGTTCAGAGTCAGCCTGCTCAGGGGAATCTGAAGCAGTGGTAGCCAGCAGTAGGTATTGGGCTCTTTGCTGGGGGATGCTGAACACACTTCCAATCACCAAAGTCCTCTCCAACCTCACGCCAAGCCGCAAAGACCACAGAGGTCTGTTTTGCCAGCGCCACAGCGCGGAAGAGCTGCAATGGCTCAGGTTAGGTCAAGGCCTAAAAAGGGGCCCCTGAAGCCGGTAGCATCGGTGGCGGATGGAATGTTGACTGACTCAAGTGCCAATGTTGCAGAATCATCGTTTGCTGGCGGTTCTTCATCAGGCTGCTCAGAAGAGACATTTTGACCTGGGACATCTTCATGGCTGGCTCTGGCCACCTGAAGCGGAGCAGAGGTCACTGCACCTTCCACATCTGTACGGTGCCCTGCAAGCATCGCAGCGAAAGAATGCCCATCTTGCACATCACGGGTGGGGACTGCAGTCGGAAGAATGTCCTGCCAATCGATGGTCAAGCAAGTATTGATCTGCCCGAGCTCCAATCAAAATGAGATGACCACTAAGCCGCCGCGGGAGTGACAATGCAACGCGGCAAATATTTCCACCATTGGGAGGATAAACTGTGACAACACCTCCTCGTCCAGCAGCGTGCCCTTGTGCAAAAACCACGTCAGCATGGATCTCCTGCCCAACTGGCCGAAGAGGTTCAGGAAGTTCAGGAAAGAACCAAATGAAAGGAGACCTCTTCATTTCATCGGATGTGATCCGGCCAAGACAATTAAATGTCTTCAATAATGCATTGACTGCATCCATTGCAATACTTCATGATGATATAGGTACCACGTGCGTGTGGAACTTGAACATGCGGTTCATCGTTGTGCGGGTCAGATCGTCTCGTCGCGATCTTGCGCGAGTTTCATGGTGCAGTCTTGGCAATCCGCAATACATTAAAATCTTGACCAAGGTCTTGTAGAGGTCCTCGTGAGGAGATGTTTTGAAGATCTTGGTGAATGAAATCCCGTCCGTTAAGCGGTCTGCGCATGATCTTGTAGAGGTGCTTGTGAGAAGATCTTGTGCAGATCCTGCTGAGGTTCTGCACAAGGTTTCAAGAAGTCCCTGCATGATTTTGCACAGGTCCTTCTGAGAAGATCTGGTCGAGATCCTGGGGATCCTCTCTAACAGGTCCTTGTATGATTCTGTACAAGTCCTTGACAGAAGACCTTGCGGAGATCCTGGCAAAATCCTCTCTAGGAGGTCCTTGCATGAAGATCTTGCAGGTGCCATGTATTAGAGGTCTTTCTATGAAAGCTCTTTTGGGGTGCTCTTGAGAAGTTCTTGTACCAAGATCTTGCAGGATCCCCTTCAGCCGCAGCAACTCCTTTTATGACGATCTTGTGGGACTCTCTTTTGAGGGTCCTGGCATCAAGACCGTGGTCCCTTTTACAATTCCTTGTGAGAAACTCTTGTGGTGATCCTGGTGAAATCCTCTAAGGGGTCCTTGCATGATCTCGTACAAGTCCCTGTGAGAAGAACTTGTGGAGATCCTGTTGGAATCATCCTCAAGAGGTCCTTGCAGCAAGATCTTGCAGATGCTCTGCACTGGTGCTTGTATGCAAATTCTTCTGGGATGTTCACACGAAGTTCTTGTATGAAGATCTTGCTATATAGAAAATCCTTTTTGACCACCTTTTTTGCAATTCTCTTGAATGTCCTGCTATGAGGTTCTGGTATGAGGTCCTGATGGGAAGACACAGCGTTGCTTCTTGTGCCAAAACAAACTCTTGCTGCTGCAACTCCGATAAAGTCTGACCTGATCTGTTCCTGTTCCATTGCCACTGCTGCTTGTGTCTGGTACATTGACTTCCTACCGCCCACACCATTTGAGGTTAGAAATTTAAAAGTTTTGACGTCTCAGCATGTCTCAAGCCTTTCAGAATTCACAACAGCTGTCGTTTCAACGGAGCGGCGAGAAAATTGCTTTACTTCATCGAAAGTAGTTTAGAAGCCCAACGTCCGACAATATGGACATATGGAAAAGCAGAGGTGGGAAGAGTCAGAGAAGAGAAAGGGGCGAAAAGGAGGCTCTATGGCCAAATGCCACTTGAGAGACCAAAAATTGCACGCCGTTGTGGCGTGAAACGGATTTCGAAGTCAACATGCTAAAAACACCTCAGTATCGGAGCACTTTTGGAAGTTCAGATGTCGAAAAAACGCACGCCGTTGTGGCGCGAAGCACATGTCAAGGCCAAAATGGTAAAAGCACCACATGTTCGGACCACTTTTGGCAGTTGAGATGTTGAAAAAGTGCACAGCATTGTGGCGCGAAGCACGTTCGAAGTAAAACTGTACGTTGAGATGATGAAAAGTGCACGGCGTTGTGGCACGAAGCGCATGTCGAAGTCAAAACCTGCAAAACACACCAGGGTCGGAGCACTTTTGGAAGTTGATATGTTCAAAAAGTGCACGCCGATCTGGGGCGAAGGACATTTCGAAGTCAAAAGTGTTAAAATAAACTGGGAGCCTGGGACGCTCTTTGAAGTTCAGATGTCGGAAAAGCGCACGCTCTGGTGGTGCGAAGCACGTTTCGAAGTCAAAATGGTAAAAGTACCACATGTTCGGACCACTTTTGGCAGTTGAGATGTTGAAAAAGTGCACAGCATTGTGGCGCGAAGCACGTTCGAAGTAAAACTGTACGTTGAGATGATGAAAAGTGCACGGCGTTGTGGCACGAAGCGCATGTCGAAGTCAAAACCTGCAAAACACACCAGGGTCGGAGCACTTTTGGAAGTTGATATGTTCAAAAAGTGCACGCCGATCTGGGGCGAAGGACATTTCGAAGTCAAAAGTGTTAAAATAAACTGGGAGCCTGGGACGCTCTTTGAAGTTCAGATGTCGGAAAAGCGCACGCTCTGGTGGTGCGAAGCACGTTTCGAAGTCAAAATGGTAAAAGTACCACATGTTCGGACCACTTTTGGCAGTTGAGATGTTGAAAAAGTGCACAGCATTGTGGCGCGAAGCACGTTCGAAGTAAAACTGTACGTTGAGATGATGAAAAGTGCACGGCGTTGTGGCACGAAGCGCATGTCGAAGTCAAAACCTGCAAAACACACCAGGGTCGGAGCACTTTTGGAAGTTGATATGTTCAAAAAGTGCACGCCGATCTGGGGCGAAGGACATTTCGAAGTCAAAAGTGTTAAAATAAACTGGGAGCCTGGGACGCTCTTTGAAGTTCAGATGTCGGAAAAGCGCACGCTCTGGTGGTGCGAAGCACGTTTCGAAGTCAAAATGGTAAAAGTACCACATGTTCGGACCATTTTTGGACATTCACGACGCGACAACAACAACTACAGCTATAACTACAATTACCACTACACTACACTACACTACACTGCACTGCACTGCAACTACAACTACAACTACAACTATAACTGCAGCTACGAATACAATTACAACTACAGCGTCGCTACGTCCGTTGCAATACACTACACTATACTAATTACACTACACTATACTACATTACACTACACTACACTAATTACGCTACGCTACAACTACAACTACATGCCTACAACTACAATTAATGCTACACAACGCTACACTACAGTAATTACACTACAACTGCAACTACGACTACGCTACACTTCCCTAATTACACTACAATTAGACCACACTACAGCTACAACTGCAACTACAACCACAACTATCCCTACAGCTACACTACGTACCTTACATCACACTACACTAGGTATTTAGACGACGCTACATTGCATTACACTACAACTACAACTACAAGTAGAACCCACGCAAGGTGGGTGGCGGAAGTTTACAGGTTTAAGGACTATGACACTATAGGACCCAAAGACAAGGTTTGCCTATAGGAAGTGGTGTGAAGCCTCACATCTTCTCAGTTCTGTTCTGTGAATTTGTCCTCATCTTGTCTCGCCCGTTTTCAACTGTGACCACCACTTCTCAGCTCTTCGCAGCTCTTCTCAACAATCTCAGTTCTTCTCAATTCTCACAACTCTTTTCAACCGCTCTCAAAGTTTTCATCTCTTCCCGCCTCAGCTCAACTCTTTTCACCTCTTCCACGCTTTTCTCAACTCTTCTCAACGACTCTCACCTCTGCGCGCCTCTTCTCAACTCTTTTCAACTTTTCTCACCTCTTTTCACACAGATGCTTTACACAGGGAACTTTTACACACAGCAAGCTTTTACACGGAGAAGCTTCTACACACAGACAGAGACGCTTTTGCACAGAGCAAGCTTTTACACAGAGAAGCTTTTACACACAGCGAGCTCTTACACAGAAACACCAAAACTCTTACACAGAAGCCTTTACACAGAGCAAGCTCTTACATAGAGAAGCTTTTAGACGCAGCCCGTTTTTACACACAGAAGCTTTTATACAGAGCAGGCATTTACACAGAGCAAGCTTTTACACAGAGGAGCTTTTACACGGAGAAGCTTCTACACACAGAAGCTTTTACACAGAGAAGCTTTTACACAGAGAAGCATTTACACACAGAAGCCTTTACACAGAGGAAGCTTCTACACAAAGAAGCTATTACACACAGCAAGCTGTTACACAGAGAAGCTCTTACACAGAGCAAGCTGTGTCACAGAGAAGCTTTTACACACAGCAAGCTTTTGCACACAGAAGCTTTTACACAGAGACAGTTTTACACACAGCAAGCTCTCACACAGAGAAGCTTTTACAAAGAAGCTTTTACACAGAGCAAGCTTGTACACCCAGTACGAAAACCGGATCTCGACGCCCAAGCGGAAAACGACGATTTTGAAACACTTTCTAAAAGGAAATTTCAGAGGAAAATCATCAGCGCCAAAATGCATGAAAATCTGCTGCCAAAGCACCATTCGCAGCCTTCATGCAGCCACTATAATACGATTTATGACCTTCAGCTGCAAAAGGCAATAGTATTACGCACGCAGCCGCAGAGAGGAACCTTGACGCAGCCATACCCCTGCGATCCGCAGAGACTGAATTGCAAAACACCATAGCACAGCGTCAACAACAACAGAGAAAAAGTCACCTGAACACCTCGGGTACAGTGAGCGCAGTTCGAGACAAATTCAAAGCGAGGATCGCCGCACCCGTCGCGCAACTGAATGTTCTTTGACCCGCAAAATCACAATGTTTCGTGCAAATCCTAAAGTTCAAATCGCATCCATGATGTAGCAGCTCCATGCGATCTGCACAGGATGACTTGCAAAACACAATCAGATTCGCAAGACAAGTACCCTTCGAGAAGCGTTGCCGCAACCAGCCCACTGCTATCTGCACAGGTTGATTGCAAAACACAATCGCACAGCATCAACAAAGAAGAGAAAAAGCCACCTGGAATCCTTAGTCACACTTCACGCGCAAATCGGGCCGGATTCGACGGCAAAGCGATGACGCCTAAGACCGTCGCGCACGAGCCAACTCAACTTTCTCTTCTCTACTCTACTCTTCTCTCGCCTTTTCTATTCTACACAGCTTTACCCTGCTCTACTTCTACTTCTGCTCTACTTTGCTCTACTCTACTCTACTCATCTCTCGTCTTCTCTACGCTACTCTGCTATACTCTACCCTTGTCTACTCTACTCTTCGCTACTTCCACTTCTGCCTCTACTCTACCTCTACTCTACCTCTACTCTACCTCTACTCTACCTCTACGCTACTCTTAGGGCACATGCCAACTGGACACAATGATTTTTGGGCTAGTGAGAATGTAACTTCACGATCTCTTAAGGCACATGCCAACTGGACACAATGATCTGACATGCGCCTGACATTCTATTTGGCACCTATTCGGGCATTCATTCTAGCATGTGTTCAGGTCCGTGTGCGGGTGCTATGAGATCCGGGCCCGTTGGTGCCCACAGTGACGACGAGCTGGCGGAAGGAGGAAGAAGGAGGAAGAAGCAAGAAGGAGGAAAAAGGAAGAAGGAGGAGTCACACCTTTCATTAAAATTTCATTAAAAAAATCTAGAGGTCCTCACCTGGCAGATGGGGATAAGGATGCTAAAGCTGGCGGACTACTGCTATGCTATTTTTTCTACCCTCTCCACCGCCATATGCAATTTTTCTACTGTGCTATGCTATTTTTTGGCTGGAATTTGCTACAATGCAATATAGCATAGCACGAAATTGGCACAAATAGACACGAATATCACAAGAGCGTCGGATGGCACTAAAGTTCCACTTTTCAACTAGTTTTCAACGCACGTCGACCTAATTTTTGATGTTGCATCCAATCTCTTTGCATCTCTTTTTGCGCTCTATGCTAAGACATGCCAAGACGCTGCTTCTGGACATCTGTCCAAGGGCGGCCTTGTGAAGTTAATCCTTAGTGCGTTGAATCCCTTGTTAAGGGCACTGAGGAAAAAGGACTCTTCTTCCATCTTGGAAAAATACTCAATTTCTACGTTGCCAAATGAAGGACACGGGTCTTGTCTTAGCTTCTCATGATTTCAGCTGCCTGGAGAGATAATAAGTCCATATTGACTGACAGGGAGGCCGCGACCTTTGAATAGTTGGACAATACTTTAGGTGAATACTCGCTTGCAGACCCTTGGGCCAAGCAGAACCTACAAAGAGGCGTGATCCATCCTATTGGTACTTTGGGCTGAGATTCTTTTCCGTCTTGAGGCGCTCATGGATCCTCAGGTAGCAATACGAAGAGGAAGCGCAATGAAGCAGCAAGACAATGTCAAGTGAGAGACACCACCACAACATGCTCACTATATGCCTCTCCTCTTCATTGCTGGACTGCCAACCCAGTTCTCACCAGGCTTG
The DNA here is from genome assembly GCA_947184155.2 of Cladocopium goreaui. Taxonomy (NCBI): domain Eukaryota; class Dinophyceae; order Suessiales; family Symbiodiniaceae; genus Cladocopium; species Cladocopium goreaui. Next base: position 8,032 of record CAMXCT020000642.1, on the reverse strand, counting down.
TCGTCAAAGATATCTTCCTGCATGTTCCCCAAGTATCTCAAGAAAAATAACCAAGAAAAAAATATAAAACCCGCCGAGGCCACCCGACTGGGAAATCTACCAGTCAGCAGCTTGTACATGACCTGAGCATGTCTTAGATTTGTGCACGCAGCGCCTTTTGCAACACATTGCAAGATGATTTCTGACAGGTTCATCACGTTTGGCTTCCAATTCCTTGCAAAACTGTGTAGTCCCGGGCTACTCCAATGGAGTAAATATCGGAGGCCGGGGAATAGTCTCCTGGCGATCTGCACGGCCCTGCGTTTTTGAAAATGTTTGAAAAGCATGCGCCGTTTCATGCTTCAAGCTGTTCTGGGCGCACCCAAATAAGCTTCCGGAGCAATGTAGCCATCGGTTCCAAGAACATCTTTGGCTTTTGGACTCGTTGGTTCCCAGTCCTCAACCTCAGCTCTCTGCAGCTCTCAGCACAGCAACATCAGCCACATCAGCCACATTATAGCACAAACATGTCAACATGCCCATGAGAAGAAGCAGGGGACCAAGGGCATGTACAGTAGCAGTTGCGGTGTGTCCACTGGTGCATGTTGTTTTTGTTCGTTCTCGATCCTTATTGCGGTTGTTCCCGAATGCGTAGGGAAGGGTTCTTGTTTTCTTGTTAGGGGGGTCTGGGGGTGGAGCTTTGCCTGCGGCTCGTTGCGGTGCTGTTGTGCTCTAATTGCGTCTCGCTTTGCCTACAGGGATTGCTACAAAACGTTATGTTTTGAAGGCGCGAAATGTCATTTAAGTCGTGACGCTCAGGTGTGAAGTGTTGTGCGGCGGTCTAAATCGCTTCGCCGCTGCCGCTGGGAAGTGCTGCAAAACATGTCGTCTTGAAGATGTCAAAAGTCATTTCGAGTGTGGAGTGCAGTGTGAAGTGTGGTGTGCGAAGGGTAAAGTGTGAAGTGTAGAAGTGTAAAGTGTGGAATGTGGAACGTGGAGTGGGAAATGTGGAGTGTGGATTGTGGAGTGTAGAGTGTAGAGTGTGGAGGGTGTGGAGGGCGTGGAGTGGTGCGGAGTGTGCGGTGTGCGCGGGGTGTGTGGAGCGCGTGGAATGTGGAATGTGGAATGTGGAATGTGGAATGTGGAATGGAATCTGGAGTGGGAAGTGGGAAGTCGGGAGTGAAAAGTGTGGGGTGGAAAGTGTGGAATGGCAAGTTTGGCGTGGAAAGTGTGGACTGTGGAAAGCGTGGACTGTGGAAAGTGTGGACTGGAAAATGTGGACTGTGGAAAGCGTGGACTGTGGAAAGTGTGGACTGGAAAATGTGGACTGTGGAAAGCGTGGACTGTAGAAAGTGACTGTGGAAAGTGTGGACTGTGGAAAATGTGGACTGTGGACAGCGTGGACTGTAGGAAGTGTGGATTGCGGAGAGTGTGGACTGGGAAATGTGGACTATGGAAAGCGTGGACTGTAGAAAGTGACTGTGGAAAGTGTGGACTGTGGAGAATGTAGACTGTGGACAGCGTGGACTGTAGGGATTGTGGAAAGTGTGGACTGGAAAATGTGGAAAGGGTGTGGAAGGTGTGGAGGCTGGAGAGTGAAGAGTGAAGAGTGTGAAGATGAATGCAAAGACGAATGTGAAGATGAGTGTGAAGTGTGGGGCGTGCAGAGTGTAGAGTGGAGAGAGTAAGGTGTGGAGTGTGGTGCGTGGGAGAGTGTGGAGTGTGAGGAGAGAGCGAGAGCGTGAGGGTGTGAGAGTCTGAGAGTGGAGGGTGGAGAGCGGAGACGGGTGGAGAGGAATGGAGTGGAATGGGGTAGATTGGAATGGATTGGAGTGGTTGGAGTGCGCTTTGTAATTCTTAATAATACTGGGAAGTGCCTTGTGCAAGTCTTGTACCACAAGTGGTATTGGGTAGAATATTGTCAAGCTGTGGAATACCAGCAGTACCGCACAAGGCACTGGCGGAAGCTTCAGAAATAGGAAACCTATAGAAAGGGTTGGTTGTTGTGACTCACGGATGGCAGAGCGAATCCACTGATGGACCGAAAGGTGGTTGGAGTTGTGCTTTTTGGAGTGGTTGCAATGGTTGCAGCGGTCACCTCACTCACAACTCCTGGATGTAGTGTGGTGTAGCGCAGTAGTTGCAGTTGTAGTTGTAGTTGTAGCTGTAGTTGTCGTCGTAGTTGTAGTTGTAGCTGTAGTGGTGTTGATGTTGTTGAAGTTGTTGAAGTTGTTGTTGTAATGTTGTAGTTGCGGTTGCAGTTGTAGTCGTAGCTGCACTGTAGTTGAAGTGTAGTTGAAGTTGTAATTGTCTTAATTGTAGCAATTGTAATAATTGTAGTACTGGTGTAGCGCAGTAGTTGTAGTTGTAGGTGTAGTTGTAGTTGTAGTGTAGTGGAGTTGTAGCTGTAAGTTGTAGTTGTAAGTTGTAGTTGTAAAGTAGTGTCATGTAGTGTAGTTAGTGTAGTGTAGATGCAGTTGCAGTTGTAGTTGTGGTGTGGTGTAATTAGTGTAGTGTATTGTAGTGTACTGTAGTGTTGTTGTGGCGGCGGTCGTAGCCGTAGTCGTAGTAGGCGTAGTAGTCGTAGTAGTCGTAGTACCCTTAGTCTCGAAAATTAGTAAAAATACATTTTGGCTTGATTTACGTAAAAATTTACGTACATAAAATTTACGTAAATATTTACGTAAATTGAGGGGGGGGTGAAAATTTTACTCCTAACCTAAGTTTTAACGATAAGCATTGTTTTCATGTGTTTTGGTATATTTGCTTGGATATTTTCATTTCAAACTACCAGAAAACTTTGTATTTTTGTTTGCTTACCAAAGAAAATAATACTGGAGAATGAACTCTATTTTTCTCATAGTTTTTCATTGACTTGAAAATCACTGAACATTTTCACAAGTAAACTAAATACTAAAATGATGAAGCATGAAATTGGCACAAGTATATGAAACACACAGGTGAAAGACAAGTAAACACAAATATATCCCATATTGTTTGAATCCACTTGCAAGTAAAGATTAGCACATAGAAGTTTCCTCAAGTAAGGATCCATCAAGTGACCCCCCAAACAAAGCCTGAGTACTATATGCCAGGCACAGGTTCATGTAAAGATCATATCATTGTCTTCTTACCATTTTGGGATCAAGCATCCATAACATTTGAAACATGCTTCTTTCTTGCAGGCAAAAACCTGAGGATACTTGAAACAGTTTTGGATTTTCCACATACATTTTTCCAATAGTAGCTGGCACTTGAATCTCTATATGTTCACTGACAGTTTACTCCAAAGATTCTTACTTGAGACTTACATGTGATGTTCTTGGATCTGTACAAATGCTTATGTGCGAACACAAAAATAAATTTGTTGTTTTGTTTAAAACCTCTTTACTTGAGATTTACATGTGATGTTCTTGGACCTGTACAGATGTTTAATTGTGAACACAAAAAGAAACTTGTATTGTCCTGTCTAAAACATCTTTACTTGAGATTTACATGTGATGTTCTTGGATTTTTGTGGTACCTTAGAACATCTTTACTTGAGATTTACATGTGTAGGGGATGATCCTGGGCCTGTACAGATGTTTACTTGTGAGCAGAAAGAATCTTTTATGGTTCCTTGAAACCTCTTTACTTGAGATTTACATGTGATGATCTTGGAACTGTACAGATGCTTACTTGTGAACAGAAATAACCTTCTATGATTCTCCAAAACATGTTTGTAAACAAGTGCACTGGGCCTTTGCAAAACCAATTGTTTCTCAAAGTTTTGGGAAAGAAAACAACTTGCTGGCATTGCCAGTTTTGACTGCATCACACTATGAATTTTATATGTCCATATTGTTGTCCAAAGGTTTGGGAATCACTGGAACCAAGTCCAAATGTATAATCAAAATCCTTAAAAACCACATTTCAGCCATTGAATTTTCATACAAATTCTATATGAAGTTTATATGCAGTTTATATGCAGTTTCAAACCTACATGTAGTTTATATGCAGTTTTGACCAAACTACATGTAGTTTTGGAAACTGCATATAATCTGCATATAAACTGCATATCAAAAATCTACAGACTTTGAATGATTTTGACATGCCTGGAAAGCTGAAAGCTTGAGATTTTGAACTGCTGCTTCAAGAAAATTATTGACTTTCAAGGATGCCAAGTTTGAAAGAAAAAGTATATATAGACATGCAAGACCTTTTAGGCAGACAACTAACTGAACCAAAGATACTTTGATGAAATAAACCTGAGAGCCATTAGTGCTAAAGTTTCAGATCCTTTTCAAAACTTGGTAAAGGCTGCAAATAATGCTTTTCAGGAAATAATTTCATATGTGTCCCATGACATTTGTCAAGACTGCCTGGAACTAACCAAATAAATTTGCTAGACATTTGGCCAAACAATGGTTCAAGAGTTATTCATGACTTTGTTGACCAGAGATATTCCAACAGTAAAACTAATTTGGAAGCTCACCTCTGGAAATGAACCAATAGTGCAAAGTTTCAACCATCTCATCCTAGTTTGTCAACTTACATGTGCTTACTTGAGATGACTAACATAGATCATGATCCTAGCCTGCAATAAACAATGAAGACACTGCAAACACAATTAAAAACAATTCTTAAGTAACTCACAAGTATGCAGCACATAAGTAAATTGCAACTCTGCAAGTATATGAAACACATAGGTGAACAGTCACATGCATACAACTAACTCATGTAAATTGCAGAGCACAAGCAGTGACACAAGTATGCAGCACACAAGTAAATTGCAACTGCACAAGTAAATGAAACACAGAGGTGAACAGTCACATGTGCACAACTAACTCATGTAAATTGCAGAGCACAAGCAGTGACACAAGTATGCAGCACACAAGTAAATTGCAACTGCACAAGTGAATGAAACACAGAGGTGAACAGTCACATGTATACAACTCATGTATATTGCAGAGCACAAACACATGAAAAAATATCTCGAGAGTGCATGACACAAGTAAGTTGCACATGATTCAGCTGTGTGTTTCATTGAAAATTTACCACATTTCCATTGTGAACATGTTAAAAAATACATTAGTGAAAAAAACGGAAAAGAAAGGTCAAAAAAATTAGGTTTTACCTAAATAAAATTTAGGTATAACCTAAAAATTTACATTTACTAGTAAATGTTTTAAAAAAAAAACGTAATTTTTTTAGGTATGGGTCAAAGAGTAAATTTGCTAATTTACGTAAATTCTTGCCCGAGTAAACTTACTAATTTTCGAGGCTAAGGGTAGTCGTAGTAGTCGTAGTAGTCGTAGTAGTTGTAGTAGTCGTAGTTGTCGTAGTAGTCGTAGTAGTCGTAGTATACAGTTGTAGTAGTCGTAGTAGTCGTAGTAGTCCTCGTATAGTCGTAGTAGTCGTAGTAGTCGTACTAGTCGTACTAGTCGTACTAGTCAAAGTAGTCGTAGTACTCGTATAGTCGTAGTAGTCGTAGTAGTCGCATCGTACTAGTCGTAGTAGTCGTAGTAGTCGTACTAGTCGTACTAGTCGTACTAGTCAAAGTAGTCGTAGTACTCGTATAGTCGTAGTAGTCGCATCGTACTAGTCGTAGTAGTCGTAGTAGTCGTAGTATGTACTAGTCGTACTAGTCGTACTAGTCGTAGTAGTCGTAGTAGTCGTACTAGTCATAGTAGTCGTAGTAGTCGTAGTAGTCGTAGTATAGTAGTCGTCGTCGTCGTCGTAGTATCGTCGTCGTCGTCGTCGTCGTCGTCGTCGTCGTCGTAGTCGTAGTCGTAGTCGTCGTAGTAGTAGTAGTAGTATAGCAACAGTAGCAGTAGCAGTAGCAGTAATGCTACTTTTGTGGCAAAAAGTGGTTTCATGGCAGCTGTGCTTTCAATCCTGGCTGGCTGTCAACCACATTTGCCATGTCACTTCTGGTGCTGCGATTGGTAGCATGCTGCCTTGTAAACAGGACACGCAATATTTTGATATAATATGTGGCTTAGGGTCCACGGGATGAAATCAAGATGATTGCCAGGAGCCGATGCATGGTAACAGTAATCAGTGGCAACACGACGGCTTCTTTGTTGGCTACGACTTCTTCACTGGGCCACCTCTTTTGCTGAGGTACTCTTCTTTCAGCGACTTCTTCTCTGATCAGCTTCTTATCTGGGCTACTTACTGTTACTTCTGACTCGCTTCTGCTCTGAGCTGCCTCCCTCTCTTAGCCGCCGCTGCTCTGTATTTAAGTTCAGGGGCATTATGATATAAAGCCCGCTTTTAAATGCCCCACCCCTGCGGAGCTGAACGTTCCTACTGATAGCTTTCCAGCTATAAGGCTCTGAACGTTGCTACTGAACGTCACCGAATCTGAATCGAAAACTATAAGATGTTGAAAATAAAAAATAAAAGAATACATGCTATTTGATTTACAGAAACCGTTTTATAATAATTCTGTATGCGTTCGGCATTTATTACTGAAAACGATCAGCCAACCTGACAGCGACGATATGTGTTTTCACATTCTGGGCGCATAAAATGCATTTTTTTGGTCGGGCAGACTTGACATTGAACAATGACAATCTTATTACATAAAGTATACATACATAGTCAGGAAAATGCATATACAAGTGAGTGAAGAAATACAAATATATATATATATAATATTATATATATAATTATATATATATGTATTTATTGACAAACTAGATACAGAAGTTATGCAGCATACAAATGTTGTAAATTAAATGTGAAATTGGCTGAAATTAGACAATATATTATTGTAACGAGTTTGGACTTCCTTATTTTTGTTGAACTCACAATTATTCAAGGCGGAACGACGGGACAGTCACTGGACTGGAGCTCGAGCGGTTGAATGAATTATGTCGAATTCAAAGCGCTATAACTTCCCTTGTTTCCCAAAATCTCAAAAATGTTAATGCGTTGGGCCTGGGTTTGTGAAGCGCCGGGTCACACCTGATATGCGCAAGACGCTCCCGAAATTATGTTTCCCTTTTCTTCAAACATCTTTCTCTTGCAAATGGTCGGTCCACGTGCCGGCGAGGTGACACCAAAAATGGTTTTGATAAACCGGCAAAATTCATATATAGATTTTTTCATTACGAACTGAAAGACCAACCCCACTGGGATCCACGTGCATCCCTGTAAACTGGCTGTTTTTGCCAACAAGAAAATTGGAGTGGCGATTTATTGCTGCATTCCCATCACAGTCAGCGCTTTCCCCTCAGTATGGAGAGAAGAAATGCGTTGGGCCTGAGCTTGGCGGGCCAAGTTGGATCCCGATTGTCCCAGGTGCCATATTTCACGCAAAGACTTTGAAGAGCTGAGGTTGACATCAACCCACAAATATTCTGCCTAGAATCTAAACCTTTCTCAGAAACCCCGTTCGAAGTTGTCATGCTTTACTCGGGTCTGAGTCTGTAAGGGTTGAGAGGGAGAAGGTTTACTACGGCTTAATAGGGCTTGGTTGAAGGGTTTAGGGCTTGACGGTTTAGGATTAAGGGGCTTAAGGTTTGACGGCTTAGGGTTGAATTTTGAAGGTTGAAGCTAAGGGTTTTAGGGTTTAGGGTTTAAGGGTTTAGGGAAGTTATAAAGGGTTTCACGTGGCAGCACTCAGACCCTACGGCGCACCCTTTTACGCTGCGCGCGCCAAGTCTCAAAAGCGCTAGCCCCAGTTTGCCCGACAAGGGCTCGGGGAGGGATGGGTGGGAGAGCCCTGTTGGCCCTAGCCCCTATACACCTTGAGCCTACAGGGTCAACGTAGGCAACTAAGAAACCCTACGAACGCAAGCTGTACGTACAAGTTTCACGTGGCAGCACTCAGACCCTACGGCGCACCCTTTTACGCTGCGCGCGCCAAGTCTCAAAAGCGCTAGCCCCAGTTTGCCCGACAAGGGCTCCCGCCCCCCCATTGACAAAATGCCTAACAGGTCGGTAGGTAGGTAGAGGTAGGTAGAGGTAGGTAGAGGTAGGTAGAGGTAGGTAGAGGTAGGTAGAGGTAGGTAGAGGTAGGTAGAGGTAGGTAGAGGTAGGCAGAGGTAGGTAGAGGTAGGTA
>CAMXCT020000641.1:212500-227638 GCA_947184155.2 Cladocopium goreaui | reverse complement strand
CTCTCTTCCAGCCGTCAAGGCTCACAAACGGCGCCCCCGCCACAGCAAACCAGCAGGGCCCTGAAGGACGGACCGATCCTCCGGGCAACGGCTCCCAAACTAGCTCTCTTCCAGCCGTCAAGGCTCACAAACGGCGCCTCCGCCACAGCAAAACAGCAGGGCCCTGAAGGACGGACCGAGCCTCCGGGCAACGGCTCCCACTGCCTAACGTTGCTTTCTGAACCTACAAGAAACCTAGCTCTCTTCCAGCCGTCAAGGCTCACAAACGGCGCCCTCGCCACAGCAAAACAGCAGGGCCCTGAAGGACGGACCGAGCCTCCGGGCAACGGCTCCCAAACTAGCTCTCTTCCAGCCGTCAAGGCTCACAAACGGCGCCTCCGCCACACCCAAACAGCAGGGCCCTGAAAGACGGACCGAGCCTCCGGGCAACGGCTCCCAGTGCCTAACGTTGCTTTCTGAACCTACAAGAAAACTAGCTCTCTTCCAGCCGTCAAGGCTCACAAACGGCGCCCTCGCCACAGCAACACAGCAGGGCCCTGAAGGACGGACCGAGCCTCCGGGCAACGGCTCCCAAACTAGCTCTCTTCCAGCCGTCAAGGCTCACAAACGGCGCCTCCGCCACGCCCAAACAGCAGGGCCCTGAAGGACGGACCGAGCCTCCGGGCAACGGCCCCCAGTGCCTAACGTTGCTTTCTCAACCTACAAGAAAACTAGCTCTCTGAGCTGTCTTCCAGCCGCCTGCCTAACGTTGCTTTCTGAATCGACAAGAAAACTAGCTCTCTGACCTGTCTTCCAGCCGCTTGTTGCTTCCTGGCTTCTTGTTTCTTGCTTCTCTGACCTGTCTTCCGGCTGCCTGCCTAACGTTGCTTTCTGAATCGACAAGAAAACTAGCTCTCTGACCTGTCTTCCAGCCGCTTGTTGCTTCCTGGCTTCTTGTTTCTTGCTTCTCTGACCTGTCTTCCAGCCGCTTGTTGCTTCCTGGCTTGTTGTTTCTTGCTTCTCTGACCTGTCTTCCAGCCGCTTGTTGCTTCCTGGCTTCTTGTTTCTTGCTTCTTGCCGCTTGTTGCCTGTAATTGCTTCTTGCTTCTTGCTTCTTCTTTCTTGTTTTCTTCCTTCTTGCCCTTGCTGTTTGTAATGACTTCTCTGACCTGTCTTCCAGCCGCTTGTTGCTTCCTGGCTTCTTGTTTCTTGCTTCTTGCCGCTTGTTGCCTGTAATTGCTTCTTGCTTCTTGCTTCTTCTTTCATGTTTTCTTGCTTCTTGCCCTTGCTGCTTGTAATGACTTCTTGGCCCTTGCTGCTGGTAATTCCTCCTCTGACGCGCTCCCCCTGCTGTCGGCAGGGGTCGGCGGATACCCGGCCTGGTAAACATAGAAAAAGCTATTGACAATGGCCATAGAAATAGTGGATTTATCCATTAAACATTGTGATTTTCCATGGTTTTTTGTATGTTTACCAGAGGGTATATATCGTGACCTTTTTCTGTTCCTTTTGTTTATATACTGTAAGTGTTATATTTACTTTATATTTTTTTCTGGGTGCCAACAAAAATGTGTTTTTTAAACACATGCTGATGATGTGATGGATGCATCTGATAAAGAAACGTGGGCTCTGCGAACGATGACTTTTATCCCTTCAAAGCTCAAGTCCACGCGCCTTTTCCAAGGAAACTTGACTTTTTGAATCCTGAAAAAAACCTTCAACATCACAATATGATTTTTAAAACACACAGTGTTTTGCCATAATTTTGGGTCCCTTTGCCGGTCAACTTCATTTTTTATCTCTCTGCCGCACTTGCTTCTTCAGTTGCTTGGCAGTCCCTTTGGAAGGTACTTGACAAAGTCAAGAATGTAGCATCAAGAGCATGTTGGAAACTCCTTTTGAAAAGTTAAGAGCATAACATCTAGAAGTTGTTGGTGACTGCTGGAGGAAATTCACAGTGTGCCATCAAGAGCATGTTGTTATTTTAAATTCAGAGCGTAGATTGAGAGCGTGTTGGAAGTCACCTGAGCAAGATAAAAAACAGACGTAGTATCAAGAATGTGTTGGAAGCCATTTGAGAAAGTTAACAGCGTAGCATCAAAACTGTGTTGGAAATTATTTGAGAAAAATAGGAGGTCAAAAACGTGTTGGAAATTATTTGAGAAGGAAATAAACAAGTACCAAGAACGTGTTGGAGATCACTTGAAGAAGTTAAGGGCATAGCACCAAGAGCGTGTTGGAAGCTAAATATTTGAGGAAGTTATCAGTGTAGCATGAGGTTCCATGTTGTAGTCGTCACTTCAGAAAGTTAAGAGCCTCAGGAACCCAACCCCACCCCGCCCCTCCCTACCTTCACCCCCAGTGTTCCCTACAAATAATGATCCGACGCAAATGTGACCCTTCGACGTTGCTGCGCAGTGACGTGGCACAACTGACATGGAAAAGTTTCAACTGACTGATTCTAACTGATGTGGCAAACCTAAGAATAATGATGATCATGTACTAAAAACCCGTCCGGTCTTACCCGTAGCACATGGATCATCAGAACATGGTTACTTTGTGGTGGTGCCTAATGGCCTAATCTAAACCATTGAAATTAACAGCCCGCGGGGACATCCCCAGACATACCTTTAAGCCGCATGCCGATATTTCGCGTTCCCTGCGTTGGGCCCTGGGCTGTCAGAGAAACTGTCCATGAAGTAATTGTCCAGCAAGATGCGTTCAACTGGGCGCTGCTCATGGGTATCGATCGCAGATGCAAATCTCAAAATCCTGAAAGGGTACGTGCATCCTTAAGTCGGCGACTGACAAACACTGCATCGCGATTGAGCGGCCGTGGATGAGCGGTTGCAGATGTTTTTTTGAACATGTATGATGTAGAAAACACGTGTGTGTAGTGCTGTTGGATGCTTCGCTTGACAACTCAGAACAGCCGAAAGCAAAAATCACATCAGAACAACAAAACGCCAAACCTGGTAATTAAACAAGGCAACCGCAAAGGTTTTACACACGGATGTACTCTACATATATCCGCGCTTGGCGACTGTAAGACTTGCTAGCCCCATTGGGGGTCCGGGTTGGTACACGATCGGCGATTCGAGCTGCCCCAGGCTTGTTGCCAGTGCCGAAACGACCAAGTGTTTGTATGTCAAAGGAAGTTTGGTAAGAAAACTTCCGAGTTACAGACGATTGTCATGGGCAGCATTCTCACCATCATGTCAACAACATCATCATCAAGTAGTTGGGAAGTGTAACAGGTCGGGAATCGCGTGAATTCAGGCTTGAAAACAATTTCGGGCGCGAAACTCTTTTTTTTGGGGTAAAGTGGCTTCCGTGGTCGCCGAAGTAGGGTCTCCGTTCCGCGGTTTCGGGCCTCGATCTGCAAAAGTTGTCGACAAAAAAGTGCACAGGACTGCAGCGTGAGCTCGATTTCACATAAGAATCGGAAAAAACTGACGGGTTCGGAGCACTTTTGGAAGATGAGGTCGGCAAATTTCATTGATTGCTTGATTGATTGATTCATTCATTCTTGCATGCATTCATTTTATTTCATTTTCATTTTCGTTTTCATGTTCATTTTCATTTTCATTACATGGCATTTTCATTTCATTTCATTTCATTTCGTTTCATTTCATTTCATTGTCATTTTCATTTTCATGTCATTTCATTTCATTTTCATTTTCACTTCCTTTTCCTTTCATTTCATTTCATCTCATGTCCATCTTCATCTTCATTTTCATTTCCATTTTCATCTTCATTACATGTCATTTTCATGTCGTATCATTTTTATTTCATTTCATGTCATGTCATTTTCATTTCCTTTTATTTTTCATTTCATTTCATTTCATGTCATGTCATCTCATGTGCATTTCATTTGCATTTCATTTCATTTTGTCTCATTTCATTTTAATTCATTTTCAATTCATTTCATGTCTTTCATTGATTCACTTGATTCATTCATTGATTCATTCATGGGTTCATTCATCCATCCATTCAGTCATTCACTCGTTCATTCGTTCACTCAGTCATTCATTCCTTCCTTCCATTCATTCCTTCCATTCATTCCATTTCATTCATTCCATTCCATTCATTCCGTTTATTCATTTTATTCACTCATTCATTCATCCTTTCTTTCTTTCTTTCTTTCATTCTTTCGTTCTTTCATTCTTTCATTCTTTCATTCAATTCATTCATTTCATTCATTTCATTCACTTCATTCATTTCATTCATTTCATTCATTTCATTTATTTCATTCATTTCATTCATTTCATTCATTTCATTTCATTCATTTCATTCATTTCATGTCATTTCATTCATTTCATTCATTCATTCATTTCATTCATTTCATTCATTCATTCATTTCATTCATTTCATTTATTTCATTCATTTCATTCATTCATTCATGCATCCATCCATCCATTCATTCATTCATTCATTCATGCATTCATTCATTCATTCATTCATTCATCGATTCATTCATTCATTCATTCATTCTATCATTCTTTCATTCATTCATCCATTCATTCACTCTTTCATTCATCCATCCATTCATTCATTCATTCATTCACTCATTCAATCATTCATTCATTCACTCAGTCATTCATTCATTCACTCATTCACTCATTCACTCATTCACTCATTCATTCATTCATTCATTCACTCATTCATTCATTCCATTTCATTTCATGTCATTTCATTCCATTTCATTTCACTTCATTTCATTTCATTTCATTCATTCGTTCGTTCGTTCATTCATTCATTCACTCATTCACTCAGTCATTCACTCATTCACTCATTCACTCATTCACTCATTCGTTCATTCATTTCATTCATTCATTCATTCGTTCGTTCGTTCGTTCGTTTGTTCATTCATTCATTCGTTCGTTCATTCATTCATTCATTCATTCATTCATTCCATTCATTCCATGCATTCCATGCATTCCATCCATTCCATGCATTCCATGCATTTCATTGATTTCATTCATTCCATGCATTCCATGCATTCCATCCATTCCATGCATTCCATGCATTTCATTGATTTCATTCATTCCATTCATTCCATTCATTCCATGCATTCCATGCATTCCATGCATTTCATTGATTTCATGCATTTCATGCATTTCATGCATTTCATTGATTTCATTGATTTCATTAATTTCATGCATTTCATGCATTTCATGCATTTCATGCATTTCATGCATTTCATGCATTTCATGCATTTCATGCATTTCATGCATTCATGCATTCATCCATGCATCCATGCATCCATCCATCCATCCATTCATTCAATTCAATTCAATTCAATTCAATTCAATTCAATTCAATTCAATTCAATTCAATTCAATTCAATTCATTCATTCATTCATTCCATTCATTTATTTTATTAATTCATTCATTCATTCAATCAATTCATTCATTCATCCATTCATTCATTCATTCAATCAATTCATTCCATTCATTCATTTCATTCATTCATTCCATTCCATTCATTCATTCCATTCATTCATTCCATTCATTCATTCATTCATTCATTCATTCATGCATGCATGCATTGCATGATTCATTCATTCATTCATTCATTCAATTCATTAATTCATTCATTCATTCATTCCATTAATTCATTTCATTCATTCATTCCATTCATTCATTTCATTTATTCATTTCATTCATTCATTTCATTCATTCATTCCATTCATTCATTTCATTTATTCATTTCATTCATTCATTTCATTCATTCATTTCATTCATTCATTTCATTCATTCATTTCATTCATTCATTTCATTCATTCATTTCATTCATTTATTTCAGTAATTCGTTTCATTCAAGCATTTCATTCATTCATTTCATTCATTCAATCATTCATTCATTCATTCATTCATTCAATCATTCATGCATGCATGCATGCATGCATGCATACATGCTTACATGCATACATGCATACATGCATTCATGCATTCATGCATTCATTCCTTCATTCATTCATTCATTCATTCAGTCAGTCAGTCATTCAGTCATTCAGTCATTCAGTCATTCAGTCATTCCGTCATTCCGTCATTCCGTCATTCAGACATTCCGTCATTCAGTCATTCAGGCATTCAGGCATTCAGTCATTCAGTAATTCAGTCATTCGTTCACTAATTCGTTCATTCGTTTGTTCATTCATTCGTGCATTCATTCGTTCATTCATTCATTCGTTCATTCACTCATTCACTCATTCACTCAGTCATTCATTCATTCATTCATTTATTTCATTTATTTCATTTATTTCATTTATTCATCCATCCATCCATCCATCCATCCATCCATCCATTCATTCATTCATTCATTCATTCAGTATTTGTTTCAGTGCGTTTCGTTTCATTTTCATTTCATTTTATTTCATTTCATTTTCCATTTCATTTCAATTTCAGGTCTTTTTTATTTCCTTTCATTTTTATTTCATTTCATTTTTATTCATTTTTATTTCATTTCATTTTTTTCCCCACCTGCCAGGTGAGGGTTGTTAGATTTTATCAGAGCGCATGCCCGCCTGCCGCCTCTTCCTCCTCCTCCTCCTCGTCTAGCTGTCCTCCTCGCCCTCCTCCTCGCCCTCCTCCTCGCCTCCGCCTCTTCCACTTCCACTTCCGCCTTGCCAACCTTGCCAACTCGTCGCCAAGCTCTTCGCCAACTCCTCAGCTCAGTGCGCGCTGCTGGACCTCAACCTGCGAGCTGCCCAGCTCAGTGTGCACCGCTGGACCTCAACCGGGGACCTGCCCAGCTCAGTGTGCACCGCTGGACCTCAACCGGGGACCTGCCCAGCTCAGTGTGCACCGCTGGACCTCAACCGGGGACCTGCCCAGCTCAGTGTGCACCGCTGGACCTCAACCTGGGACCTGCCCAGCTCAGTGTGCACCGCTGGACCTCAACCTGGGACCTGCCCAGCTCAGTGTGCACCGCGGGACCTCAACGGTCAGATAGCATGCCAGAAGATATGCCAGTAGAATGTCAGATAGAATGCTAGAAGATATGCCAGATAAAATGCCATGAGATATGCCAGATAGAATTCCAGAAGATATGCCAGATAGAATGCCAGATAGAATGCCAGAAGATATACCAGATAGAATGTCAGAGGATATGCCAGATAGAATGCCAGAAGGTATGCCAGATAGAATGTCACATAGAATGCCACAAGATATGTCAGATAGAATCGCAGAAGATTTGCCAGATAATATGCCAGAAAATATGCCAGATAGAATGCCAGATAAAATGCCAGAAAATATGCCAGAAGACATGCCAGAAGATATGCCAGAACATATCCAGAAAATGTCAGAATATATGCCAGAAAGATATGCCAAATAGAACGCCAGAAGATATGTCAGACAGAATGCCAGAAGATTTGCCAGATAGAATGCCAGAAGATATGCCAGAACATATGCCGGAAGATATGCCAGATAGAATGCCAGATAGAATGCCAGAAGATATGTCAGATAGAATGCCTGGAGATTTGCCAGTAAGAAAATGTATAAATGTCATGGTGGGGATCGCACGAAGTAAAGTAATTTAATGTCATTTCATTTCATTTCATTTCTTTTCTTTTCATTTTCATTTTCATTTGATTTGATTTCGTTTTCATTTCATTTTATTTCATTTCATTTCATTTGATTTCATTTCATTCATTTCTTAGTCACTCATTCGTTCATTCAATCACTCAATTCAGTTCAATTCAACTTAACTCAATTCAATTCAATTCGGTCCAGTTCAATTCAATTCAATTCAGTTCAATTCATTTTCTTCAATTCACTCATTTCAACTCACTTCCTTCCAGCTCACCGACAATTCCTATAAACAAATTTGTTCCTATAGTCACGTCCTATTTTTGAAACTTCGGCCCCGGCGCGTGCCGGGCACTACGTGGTATATATTCATTGTCTGTTGCCAGTATATTGCATGATCTGAAATAGTGTTTTTGTTGTCCATTCACGAACTTTTTCCATTGGAAATGCAACTTAAATTGATTGAAACCACGCACAACAAAAAAACAACAGAAAAAACATTGTTCTTTCCGAGATTGTGTAATCCTCAGGATTAATCTAGATTATATAATCCAAACCAAATCTGATTCATCGTGCTTCATAGGTAGCATATGTTTATCAAATTTATCCTTTACAACCCATTACTTAAAAAATGTTTGTATGATAAACATGCGCGGTATTCTCTGGCGATGTGCAATTTTGACGGGTGAAACCTTTGTGGATGTGCAATTTTTTTTTGGTGAGTGAAACATTTCCTTCCATTCAATGGCGCTCTTTTTCAGACAGAAAACATTTTTTTGAAACAGTATCGCATCATTTTCAAAAAACATGTATTACTGTCAAAAAAGGGCAACTGAAACATTTTTTTGTGAGTGATTTTTCCTTCAAATGAAATGCGATGCATTTCCGATGGAAAACGCAAGGACTTTTAAGCACGGGTTCTCTACTATATGCATTGTATTTTAAGTACAATATTGCTGTGTCGTTTTTTTAAAAATAGACATATTATTTCCTCAAACAGATGCATGTTCCGTTATCGAATCATCATCAGGCTTCAGTCATTTGTTTCAACCACAAAAAAATATTGTTGCAGAATATGAAACGCAACTTGTTGCAGAATAACATGTCCCTGCTGAAGAGGTAGCATTCCCGTCAAATTCAGTTTTTATCATTGTTTGAAGGTAACACCATTTGTGTATATAAAGGAATGTAATGTCACATTCCCTGCCCAAAAAAAAAATCCAGCTCCATATTTGGCAAGTAGCACCATTTCTTTGAAAACATCAATTTCTTCGCTGGAAAGGTAGCACCGGTGCCAGACTCAATAGATGGGATAGATTACAGTCTCCTCTTTGGGCAATTGTTGTGCTGCGCCACTCAAATTAAAAAAAGTGTTCATGTGGCAGTATATGCTCTTCCGCAGTCGGTTGGAATATAATTTCAACTGGGAATGGTTGCACCATGGCAGGGCATTTGTGTGATACCACCTGGCAGCAAACAAAACATTTGCATCAGGTTGTGTGGTGGACTTTTGCTTGAATATACTGAGGGCGCTTCCAGGTTTCAAATCAAATATTTTTAATTGTCATGGTGATACCAAGTACAAGGAAGGAAAACTATTGTTTATGAGAGCCACATGACCTGAACCTACTGCCGGCGTCCCACCCACATTTTATCCATTACGATGTTCAATTTCGGCATTTTATGGTTAGGAAGGAAGAGGGCGAGACCTGAAATAGTCGTGCATTCTGCGTGGCAGGCGTGGCACTTGGCGACATCGACCGTCACTTTGCGTGGCAGGCGTATGGCACTGGGCTGGCTCTGATGGCGCGCTGGCCCCGTTTAGCGCCGTGGTCGCCGCGGTTGTTTGCGTGGCAAGCATGGCGCTTGGCGACATCCACAATTGTTAGTGACGGCTTGGAAGCGGTGGGGATACTTTCATCATCCGTAAAGTGTATCATCATACTTGATATTTATTTCACACATCAATGTATATATACAGAAACATCAATGGTTGGGCAGTTGCGATTGAAGGCATGCCAAGAAACTCACCTGCGTTCATCTGCGACAATGTTTGATTCGGACACCACGTTGGTACAACGTGCAACCACGACATCTGTCACCACCAGGCGGTGCAAACCATGGTAGGCAGAGTGCTGCCATGAATCTATGCGGCATGATCAGTGAACGACCTGCGCAAACGCCATGATTGAGCAGCATTTTCGGTTCGCATGCAGAATATTGAGCAGGGTTGCTATCATGTAAAACTGTAAAACGTTAAACATATGTGTCTCTCAAAGAATACATCCTTAAAAATATGCATTGGAATCATTCTTTTCCACTAAACATCCGACACGTTTTCCAATATTTCCGCTTCTATTTGATTAAAAAAAATCTGTCATGGACGATGGCGCACGGTGTGGAAGATGTCGACGCCTTTTCTTTTTCCTGGGCATTGGCCTCTGGGCAGTGTCAACGTCCCGTGGAACAATTAACTACGGACGAACCAACATGTTTTCAAAGTTTGCACGCTGCTTTGAAAGAGGGATGGGTTAGACTTAATCACGTAATACGATCGACAAAAATGATGGGCTCATTGGTGGCCAATGATTTCAATTTCCGTGTCACTGGGAACCTACAGCGTCGTTGGATTCACTGAGGTGCTTGCCAGCTTTCGTGACACCACGCGGGCAGTGGGCATGTGTCACGGCTTGACCGTATTCATCATGTGGCGGTGCGAAGCTGTGCAAGTCGTACTTCCCAACAATACGGTGGCAGGATGCTTTTGTGGCCAAAAGGAGAATATGTCTAGAGATATTTCATCATCCGAGAGAGAAGGGATGCAGTTTCAGTTACCCTTAAAAATGTCATTGAAATTCCATGCGGTCCATCTAATTTTTTAACGTATATTGCAAGATGCCCACCAGCGGTGCTTGTTTGGTTCCAACGTCTTTAGTAGTGATGCGCCGTTTGTTGTTGGCTCTGAAAACCGGCATGGGACCTCGAACCCTGGAACCCTGGAACTGCGATTAGGTAGCTGTGTTGTGCTAGTTTCTGATAGCCGTGGATGTGCGTTAATTTTCCCTGCATTCGCAGATTGTTTCCTGGTACCAGGCCGCTCCCGTGTTTTCAGCATTGATACCACCATTGTTTCCCATGTCGACCCTTCCAGTTGTTTACAATAACACTGTAATTTGCCAGATTTTTTTTTGGGTAAACACGATCGTTTATTTTGGAATTTCCCTGCCGGTTCAAACATGTTCAAACCAATTTTCAAGCACCAATCGAGGCCCTGCCAGACGCGTCTCCCAACGCTTGGCACTGCTGCCGCAGAGCAGCGAGTGGCTTCCGGTGGTGAACAGTCCCACAGTGGAGACCACCGATGAAAACATCACCGTGCTTCCGGTGTTTCCCTTGAGTTCCGTGTGGCTTGATTAATAAATCGATTGCGTGCAGTTGAAATATAAACAACACTTGGGAAATTGAGGTTACAATGTTACACACCAACTTAGCTATTGAGGGGGGCCCACTATGTACATATAGGGATCAAACCCTAAATCCCTGCGATTTGGAGTGGGAACATCCATTTTGATAGCATATTTGATCGCCACCAGGGCACGAGGGTTTTAATGCAGATATCTGATTTGTGGGCACGATCAAAAGATGAGTGCAACGGATTTCGGGGGCGTTTTTGCACAAAAGCCGCACAGCACAAAATCTGTGCAAGGTCAAGGTTTCCGCACAAGGGAACACCGACCTGGCCGTTCCGAAGTGAAGTTATTTCCAACAACTGCCATGGGTACGGGCCCATTTTGTAGCATAAGAATGCCCGTAGCTCGGAGCTCTCGCTGGCTTAAAGAGTGCCTCTCCGGGAGTGAAATCTCAAAACAAAGGAAAATCACAATTTCGAACGTGCTGTCTCCGAGCTGAGCTTCAAAGGAACCTTACCCAGGTTTTTTTTCCTGAAATGAGAAGGGAACTCAACATGGAGCGCCACACATGGAATGCCCCCCCTCCAAAAGTGAAACTAACCATGTCAAAAATCGGAACCCCAAAAATTAAGAAAACTCAATATACGCAGGGGTTGATTCATCTTGCGCAGCCCACATAGAATGCCGCAAAGGGTAGGAAGGCACACAAAGACACACACACGCACACATATATATTCTTTGTGTGTGTGTGTGTGTGCGCCCTTTTAACACAAGGCATGGTTGATTGCACATTTTCATACAGCAATGCAGGGGATGTATGTTTAGATAGGTGGATGGATGGATGGATGGATGGATGGATGGATGGATGGATGGATTGATCTCTCCGCGTATTTCGTTCTGCCCCTGTTCCATTTCTACAGTCAAGAGGAAGAGAGAACTCCAGAAATGACTTCTGCAAGCCGTTCAGTTCCTCCAGTCATAATGGAAGAAGAAACAAGCGAAGAAGAAAGGCCTGAAACACCGTTCTCTGACGAATACGCGACTATTTCGCAAAAAGCAGCAGATAGGCTGCGAAAAAACATAATTTTGCTCGCAGATGAACATTCGAACAGAGAAGAAGGCGAGCAAAAAGACATCAAAAGTAGCTTGTGGAAACCTTTCCGCACTGATGGAGTGGCAAAACACACTCAGATGCAGAAAGGGGCTGTTCTGAGAGCTGTCGCGAGAGACCAGATCTTGCTTGAAGTTTGCGGCAGGCCCACATCATTCCTGACTACTGCATCTTCATACGCCAAGTCTGAGGATATCACACAAGCAAAGATATTCGACGACCAAATCAGAGGAACACTGCCTGAAGACACATTTTCGAAAGCAGGCACATGATATGACTATGTCGCCAAGCGAGGTCAGCTCGAGCGGGCGTTCGTCGATCAGAGATCAGCTCTACCCTGGCATAAGCTTTGCAGAAGGAAGTTTTATTCCTCAAACGAAATTTCAATTTGTGGAGGTTCGCACAAAGCTGAGTCAGCGGCTTCACATCCATCCCATGGTTGTTTTCATTGACCACCGAGGTGAGGAGCATCTCATTCAGAAAACTCCTTTGCTCTCAGAGATTGCAGTGTAATTATGTAGCTGAAAATGTGACTTCTCTTGGCGGATTTGCGCACATCTTTCTTCGGGTCATCAAGATCAGACCTCAATTGCAGCAGAAAGGAGCACCAGTAGGTCAGGTTGAGACTAGCTACCAGTTGGTTATCAACACAAGCTGTGAGTTCAACGTTTCTCTTGTCTATGCCGAGTCTTTCTATTCGATTTTTCTCGGATTAGATTGCTACTGGCTTGCAGGGTGGTTGATGAACAGGAAAGAAGCAGGCGATGTTCTCTACCCTCTGAGATATCAAAATGAAGCACTGGATGGGCACAGCACATATTGTGTCGTTGGGGGTTACATCATGGGACACTATGAAACTCCGAAGAAAAACGCAACTCTCAAGCCTCATCGCGGTATTGTCAAAGGCAAGAGCCCTGTAGTGCTATCATCTCCTGACATCGCAACAGGACTCACGAAACTGTGCAGTCTCAAAGCTCCGCCTGAAGGTTTTCCCTATGGTTTTCTCTTCTGCAATGCCTCAGCACAATTCACTGCATATGTCGCAAAGTATTGCGCATTTGTCAGATCAGCATTTCGAGATGCTACATGCGACGCATGTGTGCAATACTGGTGTGAAGGCAGATGGTCAGGACTTATTTCGGCTGGTCCCCATCTATGCATCAAGCAATGCAATTTTTTGTCCAGTCGTACTTTGGGCTTCTCGTTTGAGATTGTGAAGCGAGGGAAACACGAGATAGTCCTAGCAACAGATCAAACACTTCCTGGCATCACAATTCTCAATCTCACAACAAGCCACTCGAGAAGTGCTCAAAAGATCTTGAATGCTTGCAACTGGCTGAAAGCAGATTTCATAAAAATTGACTCGAGGTTTCTCGAAGTGCCTTTGATTGAACGTCTCGAGCAGAGCTTGAATCTGAAAATCAAGAACCAAGAAAAACTGAGGCAGAAAGAAAAACAAGAAAAAACAGAAGAGAGAAAACTGATGGAAACCATAGCAAAAGAGAGGCGACAGAGTTCCATGGCTCCTGCCGCACAAGCAAAAGAAACACAGAGAAAGAAGGCAGACAAAGGTACAGACGTGAATGCGATCATGTTTGGTTGAATTTGTTTTCGATTTCATTTTGTTTCTCAATCTGCACTTTTTTTTTGTGTCTATTGTTATTCTATTCATCATTCTTCTATGCTGCATTTTTGCAGAATGAACTTTTGGCTGGGCAACTTTTTTCCTTGATAAAGAGAAGTCAGGAAGAAGAGAACAGTCGGAGAGAACATGATAATTTAAATTTTTCTCCTTTCAAAGTTTAAAAAATTGAGAGAATATTTTGAGGCCATGGCAAACCGTGCCATAATAAAGGGCACTCGAAACACAAAATGTTAAATGATATCAAAACATTATGTCAGCAAGTCTTGAACAGCATCTACCGTGTCTGCCACTGCTGGGTGACTCTTGTCATGCGCACCGCATTTTGTAGTAACACACACGTGCACAAACTGTAGAAAATGCTTTGATTGCATCTCGTAAAAGGTAGCATCAACAGCGACTTGCAATAGCGTGCCAGTGGAGCCTGCAACCACTCAAAAAACAGAGCGCCATTGGCACATCTGGAGGCTGGCCAGTATAAACACAGCCGTGTTTAAACGGATCCAACGCAGACCGGCCTGTACTACTCAATTTCTCCATTGGTTCCTGGGGAGCCGGCACCCCACCCTGTACAAAAAAAAAACGCAAAAAAAAACAAGGATCCGAAAAAAGAAACCAAGTGGGAACGGGAAACCCACTAAAAGATCGAAACCCGGCTGTGGACTTTCCTGCCTGCCTTGGACTTCCTTTCGCTTGCTGTGGTTTGAGTTTCTTTGGCTTGTCTCTTCCATGGCGGGGCAACCCCCGACAATGGAAGCCACGACGGCATTGAAGACATCACACCGAGGGTCCCCACCAGCATGGCCGACACTTTCCGAGAAACAGCTAGCATAGCCAGAGCCAGTCCAGCTCCGACAACACCACCTCACTTGCGGCAGGCCTGCCAACAAGCACCACCAGCCACAGCAGACGAAGAAGCATGCCCAATATGTCTCACTGCCATCTCGTACAATGGCATAGGCCCAACCTCTCGGTTCAGGTGGCCTCATTGCAACCACTGTTTTTCACACAGGCTGTGCAGCCCACATGGTCGTCGAGCAACCCAGGCCTCCCTGCCCAACTTGTCGCCAACCATGGACCAACACTTCCGCCTTGCTCTTCTCAGCCCAATGTCGGCACCATGGGGTGGAACTCCCGCCTCGGATCCAACGAGTGGATACTCACAATGCAGCTTTGCAACCGCCAGTAGCACCCACACACATTTCGCCACACTGTTGTCCACGGCTCTTTCTGGCGGACCCCCTGCACCCTGAGGAACCAACAGCCTGGCAAGAACTCAACGACAACCACATGGCATGGGCCCCGGTCCACATCCAGCAGTCCGACCGGTGGGAACCAGAATGGGTGTGCCTACGGTGCAACACCGTCCTCCGACTTGATCACCCATTGCTACAAAACACCCCCGAGCAGCCGCATTGCACACAACATGGCCCGCGCACTTTGCGCGTGGATATGCGACACAA
>CAMXCT020000641.1:0-207500 GCA_947184155.2 Cladocopium goreaui | reverse complement strand
CAAGACACGACACGACACGACACGACAGGACAGGAGAGGACAGGACAGGACAGGACAGGACAGGACACCACAGGACACCATAGGACACCACAGGACACCACAGGACACCACAGGACACCACAGGACACCACAGGACACGACAGGACACCACAGGACACCACAGGACACCACAGGACACCACAGGACACCACAGGACAGGACACCACAGGACACCACAGGACACCACAGGACACCACAGGACACCACAGGACACCACAGGACACCACAGGACACCACAGGACACCACAGGACACCACACCACACCACAGGACGACATACACCCATGCATCCCGGAAAACATAGCAGCATCAGCACATGGATATCATTAGCATTGAATACAGATATGAAACAACCCAGTGCTGGAACTCATTCGTTCACAAAACCCATAGTTTGAATTATTAGCACGTTTTGCTCACTGGCCCTGCAGGAGGGGGACAGGCGCTTGTTTCGCATCGGTTCTCTGTTGTACCTCACGGATTTGGAAGAAGTCAGTGGACAGACAGGTGCCGCTTAGCAGCCGTCAGCTCTTGAGCATATGTTGTGTTTGTCATTATTTTTATACACTAGTTCAATAGTTGTTGATATTAACCAATATTCATTGATAAACACATTTTCATCACTTTATCACTAAGTAGTGTTTATTCTAGGATGATTACTAACAATATCGGTGACTTATGCGCACTATATTTTTGTTGCTCGAATGGGCCCCATGGCAGATGGACACGTGAAGTACGTGGCGAAACATGAAGTACAAGGCCGCGTGCAACTGTTGCGGTTGCTGAACCCGTCAGCGCTCTTCGAAACAGATGGCAAGGGAAATAAGGCAAGTGGTGAAGTGGGTGTGCTGTGATGGTGGCAGAACTTAGGGCATATTGAGATATCCAGAGTTGGCCAGGACTGCTGTTTTTGGGGGATTTTGGGGATGTCAGCTTTCCCGCAGGAGAATCATCGGCGTTCCTAGTATTCCCATGCAGTCGACGACGATCTCCGTTCAGTCACAAGGAAATCACCACCCCAGCATTAGATGCTTAAGACCCTGGTGAGGGTGCCTCTAGTTGACGTGCGTTGGTAACAAGTAGACTGGTAAAATTCGTGGGGAGGGGACTTGAATTGCCTTGAGTCTTGAGCTGCACGAAACACTGGGTTTTTGCCTTCAGTTTTTGCCCATGTGGATGGGGACACTGATGATACAGCATGGGGTTTTGTTGAATTTCGAGGTTGCCATACGACAAACCCAGCTGGCTTTGGGCAGTTGGTTCAGGTGAACTACCTGAGAGCTGAAGCTCGCATCCTTCCGGAGGATTGGCAGCTGATTTTACGGACCAAATGGGTGGTATTTTTACCATGGACCAAAAATAGGAGGTGTCCTATTGGGCTTAACACACACACATATGTATATATATATATTGAGAACGGCAATGTGATTTTATTTGAGAAACCAAATGCCATCAACCTCCAACTTTGGGTTTGCAACGGTTTACCCTCTGGTTATTTAACATAGCCATGGAAAATTGCCCATTTATAGATAGTTTACCTATAAAAAATGGTGATTTTCCATGGTGATGTTAAATAACCAGATGGTATATCATGGTAAATGAATTCTGGTAAGTCATGGGTGGTTTATGGTTGTGGTGTCCGCTGACCTGCGTCGCTACGTCTCGAAGGAGAAGAACCCAGGTGAAGACGGGGAAGAAAGTTGGCGATCCTTGGATGGCTCACCATGGGTGTCCGTTAAGTGCCCTATCAATGGGAAAAACCATGGTTTCGGGTACCTATATCTTAGGAACCCGCCACGTGGCAGGCATAGAAATACAAGATCCAGGGTCGGAGGCCGGGGCTTGTTTTCATGTCACCAAGGATCTGAACTCCTGGATTCGTGGCAAGACTTCCAATCTCTGGCACAGAAGTTTGAGGAGCCTCACATTGCTGGAGACTTCTTTTCCAAAGTGCCTGGGCATGTGCGGTTTGAGTTCTCAGAGAGAGTTGTGCATACCAAGCACTAGGTGCTTGGAATTTGAGATTTCGACCCCTCAGAAGGCCGAAGGGTGGGATCCTTCAACTTTTTCGTTAGGGCTCCTGCAATTCCATTCACGGAGAGTGGAAGCTGTGAACCTCAGCTCCCCTCCTGGAAATCGCCAAGTGGAGTTGGTTCCCCATGGAGTCTGAGTAGTCCATGTTCCTCAGCAAACCAGATCTCTTTGATCATGGGAATCATCCCCCAAACATGTCAAAAACAGGACTTGTTTCCAGTGGGGGATTGGAATCATCAACCAGCAGCAATGAAAGCAACAGATTTTGAATTAGTAGTAACAGTACAAGTACCAGTCATATTTATCATCAGAGCAACAAGAATAATCATTGCTCTTTGATTACTGTGGGTATGACGAAAAAAAGTCATCATGTTCTTTTCCGCCAACCTGCTGCGCGTCAGACGCGACTATACCAATATGGAGCAATGGAGGCAATCAAACATGGCAATGGAAAACCACTTAGCAATAGTTCGATGATTTTCGCATTTAAAGCCTCAAAAAAAACCACCATGAAATCACCATGAAATCCCTATGAACCCCCATTGAATCACCATTTTTGCAGTAGAAATGTCTTCTTTCTAGCCATTATGGCACGTTATCCCACTAAGTCCCAATAAATCAGCCTTAAATCCCATTATGTAAATCACAGTTAAACCCCAGTAAACTACCATTAAATACTATAAGTCCATAAGACCCTATAAACATATATAAACATATATAAACATATATAAACATATATAAACATATATAAACATATATAAACATATATAACCATATATAAACATATATAAACATATATAAACATATATAAACATATATAAACATATATAAACATATATAAACATATATAAACATATATAAACATATATAAACATATATAAACATATATAACCATATATAAACATATATAAACATATATAAACATATATAAACATATAAAGACATATACAACCATATATAAACATATAAAGACATATACAACCATATATAAGCATATATAAACATATATAAACACATAAAAATCACCAGTAAATCCCTTTAAATTACCATGGATTTCTTGCCCTTTCGGCTCCGTGTCAAGGTGGCCCCCCGTGTCTCCAGTGGCATTTTGGCTGCAGCCTGGCAGCAGCTGCAGGTGCAAACGCAGCTGGTGCGGCGCCAGAAACGCGCCGCTCGGGCGCAAAATCGGGGAAAACCTGGGGGATTTCGAAGTTCAGCAGCAAAAATCGTGGTTTGAATGGATTTGAATGGGATTTAGCCAGCTAACGTAGGGATTTGAAGTGGATTTTGAAGTAGATATAATGGGATGAACGATGGGATTGGGGAATACGTGGGAATGTAATGGGAGATGCAAACCAACAGACATCCGGGTTGCTGTAATCGAACATGCCAAAATCATTAAACTAAATCAATTGATGGACACCTAAATGGGAAAATCATCGAACCAACTAGATTGGCATTTACATGGCAAATTCAGCCATACATCGGATCTTACATTGCTAGATTTGATTGCCAGAGGGTAGGAGGATCCGGGAGGACAATGCCAACCCCGGATGAATAGATTTAATCCTGGTTGATAAAATATAGGAGGACGCTTTATTTTTGGGTTTACGCAGTGGGCAAATGGTATGTCGTTTTTTCTTTGTCAGGGATTTCGGGATTTGTTGGGATCTTTTTCGGCCATTCCATGGATGCCATGGTTGTTTCAGGCAATGGAGGAGGTGAAGAAGATTATTGAGGAGATCCAGGGGCTTCCCCGGGGAGTTGGTGATTCAACAGAGCAGGCCATGCAAACGTGGAAGTTGAGGTTACACATGGGTAGCACCATGGTTTTAAACCCAATGAGTTGGGATATGATCCCTTATTTAATAAATATAGATGTAAACATAAACATAAATATGAATAAGTGATAAATAAAACAACAACATAAATAAACATAAATAAATACATACATAAATGTACATAAATAAATGCATACATAAGTATAAATAAGTAATTCCATACATAAAAATAAATAAATAAACACATACATACATACATACATTAACATAAACAAGTAAAAAACAAATAAATAAAACGCATAAATAAATAAACATAGATAAATCGATAAACACAAATAAATGAATGCATACATGTGAATCGGAGGTTATCTCCCCGATTATGTACTGATGTTTGGTCTTGAAGTGGTTGTCTTCAGTGATGACGGCACACGAGTTGCGGCTTCAGCATGGCGATACTTTCTTCCGGTACTGCAGTAGTCTTGAGCCAAAGGGGCAAGTTGACGCACCCCTTGGCGGTGGATCCTTGAGGGCTGAATTATGTGGGAGTGTACAGTGTTCCGTAGCCTACACTCTATTCGCACCCCCCACGCATGGCCAACTTTGTTGGCCACGCGCAAAGGAGTGTCCCTTGAATTGATCCACTACATCTGCAGCTGTTCATTTATTGAATTATGGAGAGCTAAAGTCCGTTCAGAACTTCAAATCTACATGGCGGCTTGCTACGATCTCTACCAAAGGATAAATGTTCTGTTCACATGCATGCTGACACGACGTAGTCGGTGTCCGGCATTGAGGTTCATCCGATGTGGCGTAGCCAGCATGGAATCCCACTCAAGCATGTGAATTAAAAAAAATCGAAACACAAAGATGACTATGGAACTAGAAGTTTACCTTCCCGTTCCTTCGTCGGTTGAGATGTAGACCGCTGTAGAAACTCAGCGTCTCGTGCAATGATGTTCAAAAAAAAAAAGTGGTTCTAAATTAGCCGGCTCAAGAGTCCTCTCAGAAATCATTCGAAATGAAGTAGAGGTAAGTCTCGAGCAATGATTGCATCCTCGCTTCGCCAGATTCAATCAGGACCTATGCAGAGGTCATATCGATTTATCATCTATATCCCCATCCATAGTATCCATGTTGGTTCCAGTCTCCACCACGGTGTGAATAAGATCTTCCACCTTTTCCTTGGTCTTTTCCACCCTTCTGTGGCGGGGTTACTGGAGCTTGTTTTGGCGGAGGAGCGGCTTCGACGGTTCTCCATGTTGCTGATGATGATGCTTTCGCTTTTGACACTCTGCCCAGTGCTGGTGCTGCCTTCGGGGCTGCTTTCGATTTGCCAGCGGCCGGGTTAGCACGTTCACGATCGGCAGGAGTTGGGGTATCAGCAATCGCAAGTATGTGAGCTTCTGACATGTGGATGCCCCATCTTGGTCGTTGATCATCCCGTTGTTTGATGTGGTTGTAGTCATCGATTGCATCATACAGCTTCTGGAGTAGAGGTCGTGGTAATTGTCGGCCATTTTGAAGGATCAGGTGTAAAAGTGATATTCTTCGAAGTGCGGGACGAAGAGCACACACAATGTCAACTGGGTTCAGTGTGATTGTGTCTTGAAAGTCGACGTTCCTGAAGAAATAAACGGCATTCACTCTGTATGCACCTGCGATGATTCTCCTGACCATGACATCTTGTCGGTCAAGGGCTTCGCGGGCCGCTGTGGTCTTTCTCATCTCATCCATTGTTGTGTCACGTTTCGACAGCTTCTCCATCTCCTCGTCATAGAAGATGTTTTGCAAGTCATCATACGTGTAGCCACATTCAAGAGTATATATGAGAAGTCGCTTGAGTACCACTGCCCCATAGTATGCATTGACGAATCCCTCTTCCCGATGTCGTCCTTTTGTTTTGGTCGGCCGATCTCTTTGTAGAGCTCTTTCATCTGTTGTGCAGTTGGTTCGATGAGGTCACCATTTTCATCCTCGCCTAGGTAAGGCACCCTTGAGTCCAGGTCCATCCTGAATTTCTGGTTCTGTTGAAAGTGTTTCCATGCCGTCTCGATGTCTCCACAGAAGTTCCGTTGGAATAGTCTGTAGATCCTGACGATATGTAATCCAATTTGCAACAGGAGGATCTTGATGAGCTCCGGCTGAGCATCTCCAATTGTGCAAGGCTCGATTGGTAGGACCTTTGATCCAAACTCAATCCTCTTCATCCACTTGGGGTACTCAATCACTGCATCACGAGCTTCTCCAGCCTCATACTCCTCGATGTTGATTTCATCGACCGCTATCTCTTCATCGTCATTCTCGTCGGTCGGTTTTCCTTCCTCATTGAGAAATTTGTCGACCTCATCTTGTTCTCTGAAGTCTCTTCTCTCATCATTGATGTCGCCCTTCTTCGGGGCTTGATCATCATTTTCTTCTTCTGGTTGAGGTTCTTGTTCTGGACTCTTCATGGTGACGTCATCGTCATCTTGCATCAGCTCGTCTTCATCATCTTCACCTGTCAAATCGATCTTCACCTCCTCCCATGCTTTCTTGACATGGTCTTTGAGATCTTCTTCTCGATGATGTGATTCGGCACTTGGTACTGTAGCCACGGTGATCTTGATTCGCTTCCTCCATCCATGACTCACCAAAAATCCTTTGCACATCACACAAATCGATAGTGGTGCAGGGGTCTCCATCAGACATGCGGGGCATAGTCGATGGTCCTCCTTGCTGGGATGATGAGTGACTGCTAACAATGATATTGCATCATTCCAATCCGGATGTCCAGGGAACAATCTGTGATTATGACTGAAGTGACCGGTCTTGATATCGACAAGCTTTCGAAGTTCGTTCAGATCGGGTGATGATTCATCAGGCACAATGTTCCCAATGAGTTTGTCAAATCGTTCAATGGTGGCCACCCTTCTTGCTCCTTGCACGGAAAGTACAGGTTGATCTCTTCCCTTTGTGATCATGAGACGGTAGTAGTCCTTCTCCTTCCAATCGTAGTACCAAACTGCATCGAATGATTCGAATGGAATTGTTTCTTGGACCAAAATGTGTCCGTCTGCTGATAATCAAGGGGAGAACTTGGCGATGGAATCGTACGTGATGTAGATGTAGACAAGATCAGTTTGCTCAATCTTCCTGAATCTCAGCACCGTCTGACTTCGCACGTCCCATGGTGCGAATGGCACGAAGAACGTATTGATGCGGTCTCCTCCTCCTCCGGGACGTAGTCCTTCTCTGAAGATTTGAGCGATGTTGTCAAAAGTGGTGCAGTGAAATCCTCCTCCAAGAGTGTATCCGACTCCAGGGTTCATCTGATAGGAAGTCTTCTTGTCTTCGATGTGCACACCGCCTTGAACTCTTGAATGTGCCATAGGGGCACGGATTGCCACCGGCCAAAGCCAAATCTCTCGATCTGCTGTGCCGATCTCCAACCTCAGTGTGTGTCGTTCAAGTCTCGAGGTCAATCCATCATTGAAGTTGTTCATGACGTATTCCAACTCACCTTTTGTGACCTTGAGTCCTAGCACTTGAGCTCGGATTCTTTTCGTTTGCTTGTACTCAGTGAAGATCACTCTCTGGAAATTGTTCCACCTCTCAACAAGTATCGGGTAGTTGACGTGGGTCGTTCCAGCCAATGTATGTTGGTCTCTCCAAATGGCGTCGTACTTCAAGATCGACTCAACATTGACCCAACCTGCCTCATCGCATGGTAGTCCACGGTGATTCCGATTGTCCTTGACGCAACCCACGGAGTGGCGTAGCGCTGCATTGAATCTTTTCGACAATTCGACTATCCATTGCGGATTTTCCCACTTGTTGCCCATCCACTCATTCTCGCCATATCGATGCACCTTACTCCATCCAAATCCAAGATATTCTTCTCCATTGATGCGAGCAAGTTGAAGTGTACCAATGTTGTGGCCATGTGTGAATGGTTGGATGTACTTGAAGTTCCAGTTGTCTCCATACTGTTTTCTTTCTTCAGTAAGCCATTTTACATATTCATCATGATCAATGGGGTTCCAAGCGTTCAGCTCCTCAATGGTCGGCAAAACAGGCGGGGATTCCTCAGCCGCACGCTCAATCAGCATATCAAGCTCATGACGATTCTTCACACCTCGGCTAATTGGGTTGACTTCGACACCATTCACTAAGTACTTTCCTCCTTCTTCACGATCACCAATGTCGTACATAAAGGCTGACTGACTGTAGAAGCACTTGGTCACTTCTTCTTTCTCAGTGAATCTGGTTCTTCCCCAACGTTTTCCTCGTGGCATGACGTTCTTTGGGAGCTTGTCTTTTCTGCCTCTGGTCGCAGCTTTGGATCTTTCCGATGATGATGGGGATTTGGACTTCTGATCCATGATCAATCTCATGCGCCATAGGGTGTCCTTCATGTTCTCGTCATCTGGTGTGGTACATTCATCAATGTCATGCATTCCACCACAAATGAAACAATATTGAACACTCGATGCGTCTGCAATCAGCTTCTCAAATCGATCACGGATGTTCCGCACCTCAGTTCGGCGCTTCTTCGCTTCCGAAGGTTGGCCCCCCATGTCATCTTCCTCCTCCTCAATCTCGATGTCACCAGCTCCGGCATCGGTTTCTCCTGAAGTCTGTTCCGCTCGAGGGCCCCGCGCCGTAGGCGTCGTGGTCTCCTCATCAGGTTCGCCAACTTCATCCTCCTCTTCATCGCTTGATGAGACCTCAATCATTTCAGGGTGGTCATCGTAGTTGGCTTCCGGGAGCACCGGCATTCTGGTGATCTTCTTCTGCAGGAGTAGGTCGAAGATTCCCGCTTCTTTCAAGACTGTTGTCACCATGTCGTTCTCGACCGGCGGGATGTATGCTTTCCTGGATCGGTTTCGCTTTGTGTTGATGGTGTCGGTAGGTCGACATGAACTGCTGAATAGCCAGAACGACTCTTCCAGTCCTGCGAGGCAACTGTCAAGGTTTGCCCCCCATCCACCAAACATAGTAGGGAATTGAATACCCAGGTCAAGCATTCCAAGCCAGAATTCGAAAATGTCGCCGACATACTCAGCTGTTGCGGTTGGATTGAGCATGGATGCGATCTCCTCCTTGGTCAGCACGGTCTTCATGTAGTCATGATAAGCGACGTTTCCACCATCCCAAAGCAGTCTGTAAAACCATCGAATTCGGTGCGATCCACCTCCGCAATCCTCTGTTCGAGTTTCACGTTGCACATTGAATTGGGGTAACAGGTCTCGTCTGCATTTCCCTTTCACCATGTATGCGGGCATGCGGATGGCACCTCGATGTGATACCTGTTTGAGTACATCGCTTGTCGTCCTGTATCCTGATATCATTGCAAGTGTTGCAGTGACCAAAAATCCACGGAGGTCCTTCTCGGCTTCCATTTCTCTCGAGTCAACGCATTCATTGTAGATGTTGAGCAATCTTGCAGCTACTCTTGCATCCTGTGAAAATTCATCCATCCCAATGTCTTCAGTTCCGTAGATTGCCGCTCTCGTCCAGTTGCTTGCGCAATTCAGACATCTTGTGCGGTTCTCAGTGCAGGTATTCAATCTCGAATCATTTTGATGAAATCCTTTGCGCACATCGCACATCAATTCGGAATCTTCGGTTACCTCGACCCAATGCTCATCCACATCTGTCAGGGGCTCCGGGGTAAATACTCCTCGTCGGATGTCTGACCATGCTCTCCTCTGGACCGCATCTTTCATGTGCTTCATTCCTCCAATGATGTTTGCCGATCCAGCTTGTGCATCTGTGATTTCTCCAGCACGAATGCTGGGAACAATTCGTGGATGTTCTGTGCATCGTTTGATGGTTTCAATGTCAAATCCGGTGTTCTTCACATGGACGCACTCTTCATTCAGGTCATGGACTGTATCATGATCCATTGCACAATGTAAGAAGACCTTCTGTCGCATCAATGACTTTTCAAGCATAGCCCAAATGACTTCCTTGCCTTCACCTTCCTTCCAATAGAAAGGCTCACGTCCACAAGCATATATCTGTTTCCAGAATCTTTCATTGGTGGAGTGAATAATGCCCTTTTCCTTCAAGATTCTTGCAAGCTCCTCGGCCATGGATACAATCGAAGATTGGGACCCAAGAAACCGGGCATCTTTCAGAATGTTGACGAAAATTGGAAGATGTGCTGCTTGGCTGATCTCCGTGATGATCTCCGCCAATTTGATGATGAAGTCTGCATTTGGCATCAGCATGCGATTTTGTCCTCTGAATAGTGCTGCGAAAGAGATCCAAATATGAACAGTGGCACTTGAGAACGTGTTGGCGTTGGTTCGTAGGAAAGTCAACGCATTCGTTGCCATTTTCAAGAAATCCTCGGGTTTCTCCAGAGACTCATAGGGAAGTTGGTACACCTTGATGGATGAAAGACCCATGTTGTTGAGCCCAGCCTCAATGTCATTAATGATTCTCGAGCTAGATCTCGTTTGGTAGGTCAAATCCGTCAAGATGAGAGCTTTGTTGTTTCTCACTTGTCCTCCCAATTCGTCCCATTTGTCCAACCAAGGTTTCCCGATGATGAACTGTCCAATCTTGTTTCCTAACTTCTTGAGCTTGACTCGAATCTCGCCCTCCACCGTATCTTCAATACCCAATGTCAACATGGCTAGGACCTCCGTCACTGGATATCCTTTGCACCTGACAAACTCTGTGGTCGTGATGATGTAGTGGTAGAGCTTCAGCCATTCGTAGTCATTCTCATTGATCATGTGGGAATCAAGTTGTCCTTCTGTCAGCATGTTGAAAGACAGGGCAGCATGAAATGTCAATCTTCTCAAATACTGTTTCCAGATCAAATTGGTTCCATACTTGTGAGTAGTGTGAGGACCCTCTACGATTGAAAGCACAAAATCCTTGCCGGATCGCAAGAATGCAATTCTCTGTTCTTCACGAGCATAATCTTCGGCAGAATGGAGACGTACTTCCACGGTTGAGGGTTTCCTCCTCTTCATCCAATCTTCAGTTGGAATCCAATTCTCATCTCTTTCTGGTTCAGTACGACCTTGAGATGTCGCTCCAGGTCCAGATCGGAAAGCTGCATGGGTCGACGAAGATGAACCTCCGCCAGTCGATGATCTTGGCATCTTCTTCGGTTGAATGTTCGAACTTTGTGATTGTTGCGATGCCTTTGGTTGTGATCCCTCCGTAGGAGCGGATGTACTCTGGGCGCTAGGTCCAGTTGATGTGTCATCATTCACCCATGAAGGCTCCTCATTGTTCCAGAAGTCAACTTCGTAGGGTCGTCGTCCGTCATTGAAGACCAAGGGAACATCCCAGTTGTCGAAATTGTGCATGCCTCCGGCTGTACCAGCTTGAGTCTCGGTCATCACGGTGGTGAAATCTTTGAGAGAGCTGTGGCAGGCATGACGTCTTTCCTTCTCAGTATATCTGGCTCCTTCATCGGCAATCGAGACGTTGTATCCATGCCCAATCAGGATTCCCTGAGGAATGTCAAAGACTTTGAGGATCGAGAACTGAATCTCGGACAGCTCTGCCACTCTCGGCAAGTTTCCATCTCCTCGAGCGCTGGTCTTGTGTCTTTCAAGTGTCGTGCCGAGGGCCAACAAACATAAGAAATGTTTCTGGGCTGCACTCCTCCCTTTCGGTTGATTGGTTTCGAAAGCAACCACATCCTTCATCACATCCTGCAAGATGATCTGATCCGATGGGTTCTGCTCGTTGTGATACCTCAATGCATGTCCTAGGTGCCCCATCTGGATCTCAATCATGTGTTTCATTGCCGTCAAATAGCTATCATTGTCAGATGGAGACTTCGGATTCACCTTGGTCAACTCGTCCATGACTTTGAAGTATTCGGCGGTCCTTGTCACAGCTAACCATGATGTTGCACTTGGATCTGTGTTGAATGATGGTGTTCCTCGATAAATTTGTTTCATGCTTCGGATCTTCGCCGCAGTTTCTGCAGCAGTGGCTTGATCATCAAAAGGTTCGGGAAAGTGTCCTTTGGACAATACGATCCAGAGCTCATCAAGTCTGTCGTAGATCTCTTTGTCCATGAAGCGTCCCACAGTTGCATCATCATAAGGGCATCTGCTGGCAAAGACCTTCACGAATCTCGACCCTTTTGACAAAAACGCCCATCCTGAACAACCCTTCTCGATGTCCTGCGCTCTCTGCAACAACTTGTAGGCTACCTCCAGAGCTTGTGCAGTGGCTTCACTGGTGTGTCTGGAGTTCGCGAAGTAAGCTGAGTAGACAACTGCCGGCGGCATGCCAAATCTAATCCATTGATTGGATAGTTTGCTCACTTGTGTTCTTCTTCAACTTGGGGAGGGGGGGGTGCACCACCCCCCCCCAGCTTTGTCACTATAGCCATTCATAGTCACTGTAGCCATTCACAAAGGGGGGGGTGGGTCCACCACCCCCCTCCCTCAGCTGCCGACAAACATGGGGGGGTGGGTCCACCACCCCCCCCTCAGCTGCCGACAAACAAGGGGGGGGTGGGTCCACCACCCCCCCCTCAGCTGCCGACAAACAGGGCGGAGTGGGTCCACAACCCCCTCCCCCCAGCTTCCAACGATCAGGAGGGAAGGCTCCACCACCCCCTACTCCTCATCTCGCAGCAAATCTTTTTTTAGATTTTGGCCTGACTAGAAGTAGAAGCAATAGTAGTAGTAGTAGTAGCAGTAGCAGTAGCAGTAGCAGTAGCAGTAGTAGTAGTAGTAGTAATAGTAGTAGTAGTAGTAGAAGTAGTAGTAGTAAT
The DNA here is from genome assembly GCA_947184155.2 of Cladocopium goreaui. Lineage (NCBI taxonomy): Eukaryota > Dinophyceae > Suessiales > Symbiodiniaceae > Cladocopium > Cladocopium goreaui. Next base: position 194,907 of record CAMXCT020000641.1, on the reverse strand, counting down.
CGTCGTCGTCGTCGGCGTCGTCGTAGTAACAGTAGAGTAGTAGAGTAGTAGAATAATAGAGTAATAGAGTAGTAGGGTAGTAGAGTCGTAGAGTAGTAGAGTAGTAGTAGGAGTAGGAGTAGGAGCAGGAGTAGGAGTAGTAGCAGTAGTAGTAGCAGCAGTAGTAGTAGTAGTAGGAGTAGTAGTAGTAGTAGCAGGAGTAGTAGTAGTAGTAGTAGTCGTGGTAGTAGTAGTAGTAGTTGTAGTTGTAATAGTAGTAGTAATAGCAGTAGCAGTAGCAGTAGCAGTAGCAGCAGCAGAAGCAGCAGGAGTAGTAGTAGTAGTAGTAGTAGAAGTAGTAGTAGTAGTAGCAGCAGGAGTAGTAGTAGTAGTAGTAGCAGGAGGAGGAGTAGTAGTAGCAGCAGGAGTACTAGTAGTAGTAGTAGTAGTAGCAGGAGGAGGAGTAGTAGTAGTAGTAGCAGTAGCAGTAGCAGTAGCAGTAGCAGTAGCAGTAGCAGTAGTAGTAGTAATAGTAGTAGTAGTAGGCAGTAGCAGTAGCAGTATCAGTAGCAGTAGCAGTAGCAGTAGCAGTAGCAGTAGCAGTAGCAGTAGTAGTAGTAGTAGTAGTAGTAGTAATAGTAGTAATAGTAGTAGTCGTGGTCGTCGTCGGCGTCGTCGTAGTAACAGTAGAGTAGTAGAGTAGTAGAATAATAGAGTAATAGAGTAGTAGGGTAGTAGAGTCGTAGAGTAGTAGAGTAGTAGTAGGAGTAGGAGTAGGAGCAGGAGTAGGAGTAGTAGCAGTAGTAGTAGCAGCAGTAGTAGTAGTTGTTGTACTAGTAGTAATAGTAGTAGTAGTAGAAGTAGTAGTAGTAGTAGTAGTAGTAGTTGTAGTTGTAGTTGTAGTAGTAGTACACAGGAAGAACATCGTTCTGGCTTGGATCCGTTTCGTTTCGCTTCTTTTCCTTTGTGCGTTGTTCTTGTTGTTCTCGTTGTTGTTCTTCCTTCTTGTTCTTGTGTCTGGTGTCGTCTGTCTTGTATTGTGCCTTAAACATTGCCCCACATAAATTTCTTAAGGCTGGTGGGGGGCATGGGGGGGAGGGCGCAGCGCCTCCCCCCCAAAGAACACAGGAAGACCAGCGTTCTGGCTTTGATCCGTTTCGTTTCACTTCTTTTCCTTTGTGCCTTGTTATTGTTGTTCTCGTTGTCGTTCTTCCTTCTTCTTCTTGTTCTTGTGTCTGGTGTCGTCTGTCTTGTATTGTGCCTTAAACATTGCCCCACATAAATTTCTTAAGGCTGGTGGGGGGCATGGGGGGGAGGGCGCAGCGCCTCCCCCCCAAAGAACACAGGAAGAACAGCGTTCTGGCTTTGATCCGTTTCGTTTCGCTTCTTTTCCTTTGTGCCTTGTTCTTGTTGTTCTCGTTGTTGTTCTTCCTTCTTGTTCTTGTGTCTGGTGTCGTCTGTCTTGTATTGTGCCTTAAACATTGTCCCCACATAAATTTCTTAAGGCTGGTGGGGGGCATGGGGGGGAGGGCGCAGCGCCTCCACCCCAAAGAACACAGGAAGAACAGCATTCTGGCTTTGATCCGTTTCGATTCGCTTCTTTTCCTTTGTGCCTTGTTCTTGTTGTTCTCGTTGTCGTTCTTCCTTCTTCTTCTTGTTCTTGTGTCTGGTGTCGTCTGTCTTGTATTGTGCCTTAAACATTGCCCCACATAAATTTCTTACGGCTGGTGGGGGGCATGGGGGGGAGGGCGCAGCGCCTCCCCCCCAAAGAACACAGGAAGAACAGCGTTCTGGCTTTGATCCGTTTCGTTTCGCTTCTTTTCCTTTGTGCCTTGTTCTTGTTGTTCTCGTTGTTGTTCTTCCTTCTTCTTTCTTGTTCTTGTGTCTGGTGTCGTCTGTCTTGTATTGTGCCTTAAACATTACCCCACATAAATTTCCTAAGGCTGGTGGGGGGCATGGGGGGAGGGCGCAGCGCGTCCCCCCCAAAGAACACAGGAAGAACATCGTTCTGGCTTTGATCCGTTTCGTTTCGCTTCTTTTCCTTTCTGCCTTGTTATTGTTGTTCTCGTTGTTGTTCTTCCTTCTTGTTTCTTGTTCTTGTGTCTGGTGTCGTCTGTCTTGTATTGTGCCTTAAACATTACCCCACATAAATTTCCTAAGGCTGGTGGGGGGCATGGGGGGGAGGGCGCAGCGCGTCCCCCCCAAAGAACACAGGAAGAACAGCGTTCTGGCTTTGATCCGTTTCGTTTCGCTTCTTTTCCTTTGTGCCTTGTTATTGTTGTTCTCGTTGTCGTTCTTCCTTCTTCTTGTTCTTGTGTCTGGTGTCGTCTGTCTTGTATTGTGCCTTAAACATTGCCCCATATAAATTTCTTAAGGCTGGTTGGGGGCATGGGGGGGAGGGCGCAGCGCCTCCCCCCCAAAGAACACAGGAAGAACAGCGTTCTGGCTTTGATCCGTTTCGTTTCGCTTCTTTTCCTTTGTGCCTTGTTCTTGTTGTTCTCGTTGTTGTTCTTCCTTCTTATTTCTTGTTCTTGTGTCTGGTGTCGTCTGTCTTGTATTGTGCCTTAAACATTACCCCACATAAAGTCCCACATAAAGCTAACCACGGACAACCGCACACCAGCACGCGAAGACAAAGAAAGCTCCGGGACACCGAGAGGCCCGTCCGCACCATGTCCCCAGCGTCCGACGCATCTGAACACTTGTTTCGACTGGAGATAGCATGCCGTCACTGGGATGAGGTTTGTCCCCAAGCAGCAGCAAAAAAACGAGCACGTAGCATCACTGAACCTTCGTCACACAGCACTGCTCATGCTGCATGCCTGCCAAGTGCGCAAGACGGCTAAGGACAGGAGCCTCAAACGGGCACTGAAGAGACGGCTCCGCTACCTTCTCCGCGACCACATGCCACACGCAAGATGCTTCTTGGTTACATCAGCTCTACTTTGCGCTTGTGTCAACCGCAGGACCAACCAGACGCAAGAACACCCAGGACAAAAAAGGCTCCAGTACGCCAACGGACCCGTCTGCGCCATGTCCCCAGCGCCCGACGCATCTCAACAGGTGTTTCGACTGCAGGAGCCGCAAACGGGCACTGAAGAGACGGCTCCGCTACCTCCTCCGCTACCACATGCCACACGCAAGATGCTTCTTGGTTACATGAGCTCCACTCCGCGCTTGTGTTAACTGCACGACCAACAAAGCCAACAGCGCACAACCAGACACAAGAACACCCAGGACAAAAAAGGCTCCAGTACGCCAACGGGCCCGTCCGCACCATGTCCCCAGCGCCCGACGCATCTCAACAGCTGTTTCGACTGCAGCAACCGCGCCCTCACCCCGATGACATGTCTTCAGCCGTTCCACAATTCACTTCAAATATAAGCATTTATATATGTAGAGAGAGACATACCTATACATTGATTTTAGCTCTTTTTATCTATTTATGTATCTATATATTTTTGTTTTATGGATGTATACATATCTGTTCATTTATATATGTGTATGTTTGAAATACACTATCCTATTATATCTCTATATTTACTGTATTGATGACTGTTCTATTAAGAATAAATCATACGCTTCTATTTCTCACCAGCAAGGATCAACCACTTTAGTGGCCAAAATTGATTTGAACCCTGTGTCCGAGGGAATGGTAAACAATATTGAACAGTGTAGGGATACCAGCACGCTCAGGCAATCAATCGAATCATCTGGCATGAAGCAAGATTTCTTCCCATTTGCTTTGCAACACACAAAATGTCCCCAATACTGATCAAGACAGATATCTTTCCTGTCTCTCCTCCAGAAAAGTTGCTTCTTTTTTGGGGTTCCGTCTGTGACTACTACCCAAAGCACAGGTAGCACGCTTACTTGCAGGAACATAGTCAATAACATAGTGCAATTTTAGTACTTGCGTCCCCTTACTGACGCGATAGAGACTTCACCTACGAATCCTATCTTCCAGTGCGACTCTGCAAACACAAGGGCCTTGATCCAAAGAAGAAGTGAAGCTGCGAAGCTTGAAGATTGCGATGCCTGCAGCCACACTGTGTGGAATAACCAGGCAATACATTTGCTGCATCGCTTTGGGCAAGGAACTTTGTAGTGGCCGACCGAAATGGAAACCAACAGCCGTCATTGTCAACGCATGTCCATGAATGCAAATCTAACTGGGCCGAAAACAAATGCAACAAAGACAGCAAGGGGACCACAAACCAGTAGTTTTTGCGGAGTAGGTTTAGGGTGCAGCGCCTCCCCCATGCCCCCCAACAGCCTTACGACATTTATGTGGGATAATTAATGTTAAAGGCGGAAAACAAAAACGACGACACCACCAGAGACAACAACAGAAAGAAGAAGGAAGAACAACGACGAGAATAACAATAACACGGCACAAAGGAAAAGAACAGAAAGGAAACGGATCAAAACCAGAACGCTGTTCTTCCTGTGTTCTTTGGGGGGAGGCGCTGCGCCCAGCCCTCCCCCCCATGCCCCCCACCAGCCTTAGGAAATTTATGTGGGGTAATGTTTAAGGCACAATACAAGACAGACGACGCCAGACACAAGAACAAGAAGAAGAAGGAAGAACAACAACGAGAACAACAATAACAAGGCACAAAAGAAAAGAAGCGAAACGAAACGGATCAAAAGATCTCTCCCCTTGAAGGGGTGGAGGTGGGGGGGGTGGTGTACCCCCCCCACCTTGGATGGGCACAGCTGGGGGGGGGTGGTGCACCCCCCCCAACCTTGGATGGGCACAGCTGGGGGGGGGTGGTGCATCTCCCATGGTCTGAAGGTAAGCTGGGGGTGGTGGATATTTAGGCTTTGAGGTAGGGGATGGTGCGTTGTGCAGGAAGATGATACTAGCAAGGCTGGAGGGGGGGGGTGGTGCAGCCACTTCTAGCTTGAGCGGGCTTGGAGCAAGGGTTGGGGGGGGGGAGGTGCACCTCCCCCTAGCTTGAATGAAAATGCACGCCAAATGGAGAACTCTCATTGATTGGCTGTGTCCTCATCTGAGATCAGTCGAAAATTCGAACCTCGGGTGTCTCGGAATGGTGATGGAGTCTTGGCTGCAATGGTTCCTTCAGACAATCCCTTCAGCACTCGTAATGCAACGGTGATTCGGCTTCCGGCGAATTGCCCTACTGAGTTCAGATCATGGGTTTCGGCCATCCCGCTTTGTACAGAAGAAAGTTGCACGGACCGTAGGTCTCGTGACAACAGCTCGAACAGCGGAAATAGTTGTACGAACCGTAGGTCTCGTAACAACCAATCGGAGTCGAATTCAGAAAGCGGTCGACACGAAAATGAAAAGTGCCACGAAGAAAGAACCGAAGTTGATGTCAATCTCGAAAAGCACCAGTGCAGTAGCGATCGCTCGAACGAAAGGTCAATGGCGTCGAGCTCTCGAGTAGCACATACGGATGTTGCCACCGACTTGATTGGGTGACTGCGGATATTCTCGGAATCACGAGACATTTCAGCTTTCAGTTGTTCATCACATGCAAGCGGCTTCCAACGTTTCATCACTCTGACGTTCACAAATGGACTATTCCTGATTACATGATCATTGATTCCATTCATGATTATCTTGGCTATCCATTTAGTATACACTTGAGTAATGCGAGTTTCCCTACCGGCACACTCAGCATGATCATGACGGCGATCACATCTTCTATGAAGCTTTGGAAAAGACACCCCCCATGTAACAATCTTCCAAGGTTTCTTGATTGGTTTGGGAGTCTCTTGGAACTGTGATTTCAAGCCATACATGCATCCATCAAATTTGTGTTCATGAGATACGGTTCCTTCCACAAGGTCGGTCATTCTACGGTCCTTCCAGTAGTCACAACCTCTAGGCAACTCAAGCAAGGCTGGTGATCCCATATTGATAAGTTCACTTAGCACTGATGCAAACACTTCCCACATCGCCCAGAAGATCTGCTTCTTTGCTTCGATGAGTTGTGTCGTTGCTTCGCTTACCCATCGGTTGATTCGGTTCCATGGTGAACCTCCTGTACATGGACCTGCAAAGAACATTGAATCAAGTTTGGTCCGAAGGCATCGCCTTGCTTTACTGATTCCGTACGGAGAGAGCATGTCGTCATCTTCAGTGATTGGTACGACATGAAACTTCATTTCGTCCTTCATTTTGTTCTGCAAGAACGTAAACCAGTTTCTCTCTTCCGAACATAACAAGACGAAGCATGGGACTGCTTGAGGAACTTCGATCAAATTGATTGCAAGGGAAAACTTCGCAAATTTTGATGTCATCAAGTCACAAGGTGATTTGGAAAATTGAAATTCCAAAGTTCTGTTTTTCTTTTCTCTCCAAAGGATTACCGACACTTTGGGATGGTCAACCTCATGTTTGCCTACTTCAATGTGATATTGATAGGGGACAAAAACATCAGTGATGGGAATAGTTTTCACGTCATTGCAATTGGTGCATAGCGTGATTACTCCCTGACTCACTTTACAGTTCTTACCTCCATCGATCACTTCAGCATTGGCGAGCACCTTAAATGTCGATTTTCCAGTCCAAAATTCATTCAACTTGTTTGTTGATTCATGATTGTCGCCCTTGAATCTCCATATGTCTTTGATCACTCGAGTATTGGTTTTGAACTTTTGTTCGGTTTCCCTCTCATCACATATGATCCTAGGGTCACAAGGACAGTCTTCGCAATCCTGTGGTACAAAGTTTTGCCTTCTTGGCGTTTTGTGAATTCGGATCAATGTCTCTTTCCCATCCCACTGCCAATGGTCTTCATTTTTCTTACCTAACACTTGGGATTTTCGGGTGGATTTTACAAACGGAATGTTATCATTGATGTCCAATTCCGGATGCGTATGACATAGGCCAGGTGTTGAAGTGGACTGTGGGTGCCCCTTTTCACTGTGCGAATGCCATCCTTCACCCTCACTCCCCCCATGAACAAGGCGCATAAGCGTATTGATCACACGTGTGGCTGGCTGAAGGCACTGGTGAATGGATTTCGGGTGTTGAGACGGTGATGTCTGTGCATCTAAAAACAAGGCATCAACCGAGAACATCAGCATTGGTGAATCGGTCAGATGCTGTACACGGTCATGTGGTGTTGACGCACACGAGTCACGTAGTGAGCTCGAGTGGGCAGGTGGGGCATGCACGTGCTTTGACGAAATCACCCGGTGGGTTGAGGTCGTTGAAACGGATTGTGAAACATTGTCCGGGATCAACGGCTGCTTGTTGTGCGAATGGTACTGAAAACACGCTCGTTCAACCCACTTATCAAATCTGATAGCCTGCTCTGGTGGAGATGCACGGTGTTCGACCTTTGTCCAGGCACCATTGAGAAGAACCCATGTGGATCTCAATACATCTGGCGGCACGATCAAGCCGGGTGGCTTAGGACGATAAAACACCGGTTGTTTGACGACAAAAATGGGATCCATACCTGGCATGTATTGTAGCTTCTCTTTACTAGTCAAACCCTTCCTATACACTTCTTTCGGCAAAATAGGGGTTTCCGTGTATGGGAAGTTCGGGAATGTCCTCAGTTTTGGATTGGAAAACTTGGCGAGTAGTCATATCGACATCGGTGCTTGGCTGCAACATGTCTAATACTTCTTTGCTCTGCAAGTCCTGAGGTTCCAACAAGTTGATTAGCATACAAGCTTTCTTCCATGCCATGGGATTCTTGAACCCTTTAGTATGGATATCGGCTGCCATTTTGGCTGTAATTTCATAGATCAATACAAAATGATCCTTTTGGAAATGTTCATGCATGGAGGCAATGGAAATACCATGTGTGCGCTCCAAATGACGCATGGTTGGATTCCGTCCTGATCTGACAACACCAATCATACCTTGATTATCGTCATGAAACAGGAGTTGAGGAAAAACTTTGGCTTAAGACTTTCCACAGACTTAATGCGGGGATTCCTAGAGTCCTAAGTGCAGTATCTGCAGCCACAATTTCAGCTTCGGGGGTAGAATGACTAACACACCCTTGTCGCTTACTTCCACCAGCAAGTGGGAATCTTGTGAACTTACCTTGGACTTGTAAGTGCGATCCTGAAGTTGATCTCAAGGATTGGGCACATCCAGCGAAATCCGCATCTGCAAATAGTCCTAATGATAAATCTTCAATTTTGTCTCCGACCCATCCTATCATTTTGAGGGACAATGTGGAATTAACATAACACATTAGGTGATGAAGACGGGCGTCATCATCCTTTGTCCATTTGGTCACATTACGTGCCAATGCATTGATGGATCTCAACAGGTCAAACCGCGCAATGCGGGCTGCATGCAGCAGCTTCATAAGCACACTAGCTGCATGCGGAGCTAGATTCCCTCGGCTCAGCGTCTCATTGTCTTGGCCAGGACATGAGTTGCCAGTCTCGGAGAGAGCAGGCACATCTGGGTCGAAGGAATGTGCACACCAAGGACACTCAACTTTGCGTTTTCCATCGGAAGGAGCTCGATACGGGCTGCTTTTCGTTTCCTCTGGAAGGCTTGGAGTTGATACCTTTTTCAATTTTGTGTCCTTACCAATGATGTCAAGATACTTTTCCACTGATAACTTTAACAATCCTTCCATGTTATAAGTTATGGTCTTGACTTTCTTACCATTATGCAGTTGGGTCTCACCTTGGGATAAAACACATCCTAAGTAAAGTCCCAAGTCGGTTTCGGGTTCAATGCGCAAAACAGTGCGCAGCATTTCCCAACCTTTGGCCAGATTTTCGGAGGGCCCAGCAAGCTTAAGGTCATCCACATAGATTACCAACAGCAATTTGAGCTCATCATGAAAATACATAGAAGGCCATTCCTCTCCAATGGGCTTAAAACCAATTTCTTGAACTTTCTTGTCACAATGTTGTTCCCACATCGTGCCTGAATCGGGATGTCCATACAGGGCTTTGTCGAGTCTTACGACAGGGCGACGGAACTTCCAGTACTGTATCTCCGGAGGCCATGCATCAGTGGGTAACTCCACCCAACACAAAGGTCCCTTCAACTTAGCCTGGATGTAAGCCTGAATCGCATCTGCCAACTTGACGGAGTGCCCAGGAAGACATCCGTAAAAATCTGCCCATCGTGAGGCTTCGAAGGAAGCAGGGGAATTTCCCAAGTCTTGGAAGAATGCTGCCTCCCAATGCTGATTCTTCACCTGATTTCCTAGCAGAACGCCTCTTCCCTTGAATTTTCGACCAGGATTGTCTTCGGACAACTGGTAATTCTTTTCCACGCATATGCCATGGACCCTGGCCATATGTACTTCCTTTTTGTTCTTCTTGGCCTCTGCAACAACATCGTCATATTCACGAACCATTGTAAAGTCGAATACCTCTTGATCACGAAGGCCTTTCCACTCCTTGAGCATTGCCTCTTTGGCCTTTGGGTTAGACTCAATCTCAGCTCTGCCCACAGGTCGTGAAACCATTGCGTTGAAAAGTTTGCTTCCAAGGCCCCTTGATGGTATCTTGGTTCGGTGACTTTGATTGGATGCAGAAGTACACGGCATAGTTGGAAATGGAATGTATTCATCATCATCAGTGGCTAGGTTCTTCACGTTCTTGACGTTAACACATTTGCCATTCTTGATCATTGTCGATTCGCCTGGCGTAGCCATGGAGAATCTCGAAGTCTCACCTGACAATGTGCTCCAAACTTCACCACTCCACGATGCTTTTGGGCCACGTCCTTTCTCGACCTCCGACCATTCATCCCATTCAGTGAGGTATTCCTCGTCGTCCGGGACGTCAGTAGAAGCATCGGAGCATGGACTAGCATCAGCATTCCTCTTCACTTTTCGACAATCAATGTACCGTTTTCCATGGACATCGTCATCATCGACTATGTCGTACAGGTCAAGATACGTACTTGTACATGTGATAGGTAAGGTAACTTTGTTCTTCACAACTTCACCAACACCTGCATCGGATTTCTTTGACTTTGAATGAGAGTCATCCTTCTTACTTTCATCACCACCTTCATCGTCCTTGGACTTCGGCTCGTCCTTGTCTTTCTTTGAATCTTTCTTCTCCTTCTTCGTCGCCTTCTTCTTCTTTTCCTCGACCAATCTTTTGGCTTTGTCATCAGCCTCTTTCTTCTCCAACTTCTTCTTCTCGGCTTTGAGGATGGTATTCCGGTCAGACTGAGAGAGTTCGCGCCATTCTTCAGGAGAATAGGTCCCTTTGGGACGCAGTGACGTTCTGAACATTCGTCTACCGTCATCTCCAATCTTGTATGGGTAACCCTTGACGTTCAACTTGACCTTCTCACCATCGTCATTGAGGTATATCTTCCCATCTCCGGCTTTGCCCTTCTTCCAATGGTCTGGTTGGGCGTCGATCAATTCCTGGAGGGTCATCTCTTCTGGATCTTTGTCTTTGTCGAAGATATCCTCGGAGTCATCAAGAGGCTTCTTTGAGACTTTTCCACCACTTGGTCCAGGTCCACCGTCGTCTCCGTCATCAAGCTCATCATCATCTTCATCTTGGCCATGTTCTTCGTCATCTCCATGAGGCACTTTGGAGGGGTCACCATCGAGGATTTCTCTTTCTTTCATTCCTTCCAACGTGGTGTTCACCCTCTCATACTCTTGCTTGCATGGAAATGTCAATGGGGTGACCATCTCGACCTTTTCAGTCAAATGAGGTTTGAGAAGACGGTGTTCGGGTTTGCTAGCATCGTCACCAAGATTCTGATGTACGAATTCACTCAGAGGCCATACTTTGTATTGTCTTGACCAATGCATCCCTGGACCAATGTGATACCCTGCAAACACTCCAGGAATAGAGTCAGGCCCGAACTTATGAAGTTGTCCTGCTTCTCTGGTTTTCGGAGGTTTGTAGTTCACACGAGCACCATAGGGAATGAGTTTGCCAGCAAATTCAGATCCATGGAGTTTGCACCAAGCGCTCAATTCATCATCGTTGGGTTCTACATTGAGTAGATGACATACACAAAGGATTGCTGTTCTCCAGAAACAAGGTGGTAATCCAGCTTCCAAAAGACATGTAGAAGTAGCTGTGAGGATAAATTGATTCGTCCTTTCGGCAATTGAATTGGTTTGAGGTCTTCCAGGTAACGAATGATCGATTGGTATCTTCATCTCATTCACGGCTTCAATGAATTGAGGAGCATGATCAGAGTAAGCCTGTCTGACCTTCTTGACGCCGATGAACTGTTTCACTGCCCTAACTACATCGTCCTTGGTCATTCGATCAGATGGATAAGCACCAATGATCCCTGTAAAACAGTCTCTGACAACCAGCACTTCCTTCTCGAGGACCAACACGTCATCATGGACTTTGGATGTGTCCACCGCATCAAAGGTAATGAGGTCGCCAAACTTCTTGAGTTCCCTCTTGTACGCTCCACGACGAGTCTTGAAGTGCTTCATCTTTGCTCGAATGCATGAGTCGCAATATGGATTCTTGTATCTGTGGGTCAACTTGTGATTCAGGCTGTTAGCTTCTCTCTTGAGTGTTCCTCTTTTGGCTACCCTGGACTCACCCTCGACAACATCGATCTCAATGTCATCTTCATCACCTTCAGCGGCGTCTTCAGGAGCACCATGACCATCATCTTCAAAGTCAGTCACGTCCCCAGGAAGTTCGTCAAGCGGAGTTCCGGGATCGTACTCGCCGCCCTCAGGTGGTTCTCCTTCTTCTTCTCCAGGAGTTGCCGAATGTCTTTGCCGGTTCATTGCTCTTCTCTTCTTCTTCACCTTGAGCTTCTTGACATATCGGGAACAATTGTGGTCCTCAATCGATGTCTCAAGACCACTTTCTCCATCGAGATGTACTCTTCGTGAGGGTTGACCGACATCATCAATATCGTTGAAATCGTTGAATCCGACTTGAGAATGTGTCAATAGGTCATGGATCTTCGATGCATGATGACATTCATGAGGAGTGCATTCGTATGTCCCAAGATCAACGTAGGGGATGTTGTCATGGATTGTCAGATCGATGCGTTCTCCATTCTTCGTAATCATGAAAGGCATTTGACCAGATGGCCATACAAAGGAGTATCCTTCTTCCATGCATCGTTTCCCAAGAGACATCACAGACGGAGTGTCGTCAAGTACATAAGCATGAGATGTCACATCAAATGTTCCCAGGTCAATCTCCGCTTCCGTCTGAGTGGCAGTTGAACCGTTGGCGGTGTGGAACATGATAGGATCACAAGTTCGTTGCTTCAAGTTCATCCTTTCGGCTTTCCTTGCAGAAATCAGGTCGTGTCCGCTGCCAGAATCCAGGATGAATCTTCGATCTTTGGCTTGTACTGGCAATGAAATGCACATCATGTTCTTGGACTTCATGAGGGGTTTTCCAACTTCGTGCTCAACAAGTTCTTCAATAAAAGTCAAGTCATCCCGATCGTCGTCCAGCTTGATCAACATGTCGAACTTGGGGCCAATGATGATTCTAACTTCATCAACAAAACGATGGAGCCCACATCTGTCCATGATGATAGCTTTGGCCCGTGCTCGGACTGAACCGAGGGTGTTGTCGGACTTGCACTGATCGTCGGTCAAATCATCGACTTTCCAGAAGACATACTGCTTGTTGGGGTCACGATACATACGCTTGGGTAGTCCCTCCTGGTAGTTCTCAATGGCAATCTCGTGCACTTCAGGTTCCAGTTCAAAAGAGATCCTGCGATCATCAGAAGACTTCTTTGCACTGGCTATCCTCGGTGAGGTATAATCCATAGAATCTTCATTGTCGCTATCAAAGAAGGAGTCAATGGTAATGGGAGTTGCTTTCTTCTTTGGTGTTTTCTTGCTGGTTCTCTCTGAAGATGCTGAAGGCGATTGATCTGCATGTAGGAATTTACATTTGCTTCCGAACGTGCAGGTACCCTTTTGCCAATTCCAACATATCTTCTTTTTGGGTCCAGCTGAAGATGAACTTCCTCTACTTTTCCCCCTTGATGAATCTCGACTTCCGCTTCTGCCTTTCTTACCTTTCATCTTGGCATCATAGACCTTCTGAGAATGACTGTAGAGACATTTGTCACCTTTATTGCATCCTCCTTTATTGAAGAAGTAGTTGCAGAAAATCTTCTTCTTGTCAACGGGTGAAGATGATCTTCCCTTCCCACCTTAGCCTTTCTTGTTGTTCTTGTCGGCATGAGATTTCGGAGAAGGCGTTGGAAGGACTGAGGCAGCTTCACTCTTCGCCTTCGCTTTAGGTCGTTTGGGAGGATCACCTGTAGACGATGCGGCTGCTTCATTCTCCTTCTTGGTCTTGATGGGAGCAGCAGGTTTGTCAGCATCTTCCAGGGCAGGCGTCGTCTTGGTAGAGGACAATGACAGTTTCACTGCACGTTCTCTATCCTTCAACAGTCGTTCTTGCTTTCCTCGTGCTATGTATCCTTTGATCATGCCAGTTAGATAAGCATAGGTCTTCTCAGGATGCCCTTCATCAAAGGTTTTGTATCGGTTGATATCAAAGGCCATAAGCTTTGAATGTTCAATCTTCCGGAACAATGTGTCACGCAGGGAATTATTGGAAGGCAGATCATCATGTTTCATGTTGTATACGATGTCAAGCCACTTGTTGTAGAAGGCCTCAAGCTGGTCATCTCCATAGTAGTTGAACATATATAAATGATGGGCGTTGTAGAGAACTTCAGTGTGGTCAGGTGACTTGAAGCTAATCAGTATCATTGCGAATAATTCTCGTCCCTTGATGAAGTCCCCACTTCTCCCATACAATTGGTTCTTCATGGACATGTCATACTTCACTTGCATGGACTTGTCCCCAGCATTGTCAATGACTTTCCTCAAGGCATTGGAGAGCTTGGCATCAATGGATTGGAATCTCACATCGGGTGCTTTGGCCAGGGCTCCAAGTCAGGTTGATCTGCAAGACACGGAGCTAGCCACGCTTTCCAATCTTCATAGTTTCGATCTCCACTTGCAACACAAACTTCATGAACGACACTTCCCTTCCAGGATGAAAGTTCAGTGGTCTTAGGCCAGGGTTGGAGGCTGATCTTTTCGGCTTCTCTTAGAGATACGGATGACTTGGATCTATCCCTTTCAAGGTTCTCCAACTCCTTGACATTTGTGTTGTACTCGTTCCTGAGCTTCTCGAAGGCTTCAGCTTCTGCTCGGTATTCCTGCTCTTCATCATTGGCACGATCTTCAGCTTGAGAGAAATTGTTCTTGTAGTAATCTTTACGATCTTCCATCTTCTTCAACTCATCTTGAAGATTTCGAACTTCAGCGTTCCTCTCTTGCTTCATCTCGTCCAACTCTGCTTTCAGTTTGGCACACTTCTCTCCACATTCATTCCGAGGCATAGCATTACTGGGGTACCCATGTAATGTAGTCGGTCTATTCATTGATGAAGAAGAATGAGCTTGGTTTTCCAACTTCAGGGCAGCAATGGTGTTCGACATCTCTTCTACCTCAGCGAAACGCTCATTGGCCAATTGATGCATCTCGGTCAAGTGGCTTTCAGGAATGGAATAGTCAGTCGCACCTTTGATCACGAGTCTTCTGTCGTTCAACATCTTGATGGACTTACCTGCATCCCTGTGAGCACGCTCTAGAGAATCCTTTTGGGCTTCAAGTTCAGTATGAAGGCGAGCAATAGCTGTGTCCCTGTCATTGATTTCATTGTGCAAACTGTCGAACAAGTTACTCGTCACATTCGGATTGCTACTCATGTGATCGATCTTGTTCAGAGCATCTTGATATTTCTTACCAGTTTCATCGAAATTTTGCTGGAAGGTTTTGAGCAGGTTCTCAGTGTCAATGAGTTCAGTTCTGTTTTGCAAGTACAACTTGTCAACTTTAGCCTTGGATTCCTTCAAGCTGTCACGCTCACGCACGGCTTGCATATACATCTCGTATAGAGGTCCTCCATGCGGTGATCTGCTTGGTGAAGATCTTCTGGCTTGTTGGCAAGAAAGTTCATGATACTGATTCTTCGATTCAGTCAGTTGTTGTTGCATTCGATCTAAAAGACTTTGTTTCATGTGTAGTTCAGAACGTAGTCCCATTATCCTCATGTCCCGCATGCCACTTGATTCAGCTAGAGATTCTTCAGAAACCTTGCTCTCAGAAATCGCTAGTCGAGATTGTAAGTTTTCATTGTGGGTCACCTGCAATCGAAGTTGCGATTCTTCCAAAGCTAAGTGATGTTCACATTCTGCATAGCGGTCATGTTCAGATCTTATGTTACTACGGAACTCCTTCATGATCTCGTCCCTCTTCATGTCATCAGCATCGAGCTCAGTTTCCAGTCGTCTAACATTCATGGCCATGGTGTGCTTCATCGTCTGGTTCTGATTGGCAACTTCGAGCATCTCGATTTGTAAAGCACATGTCTGGTCGTTAGCATAGCCGACCGCTAGAGCTTCTTGCTTGGCATTCATCTCTGCGTTTTCCAGTTCCAGTCTGAGTTGATTGATGTGAGCATTCGCATCAGCGCCCACATGCACCATAATTGCGTTTGCTTGTCCCATTTGTTCATCGAATTCCGAACGTAGTCGTGAATATTTGAATTCCAAATGAGATGCAGCTTCATTCGACATAGTCTGATACCTTTCCAACTCTTCGATCCTGTAGGTCGCACCTTCATCTTCTTGCTGTGCAGCCTGTAACTCGAAGTTCAGCATCTGGAGTTGTTCGGTCATCGACATCATCTCTTGATGAGTGGTGCTTTCCAGGAAATTAAATTGTTGATAGGCATATGCTGTCGTCTCGGCCAATCTTGCCTGAAGTACGGATTCTTCTTCAGTGGCCTTTTCCAGTGATGTCTTGTATTCAGCTAGTTCACTCTGATAGGCAGTGAAGATGTCGCTACCACTCGACGGGGCGTTCACTTGCTGATAAGATCCTGTCCCTGATGGAGTAGCGTCCTGAATCGGTGAAGGCGGATTCGACGACGTAGTCTTTGCCTTAGTCCTTGGAGTCATCGGAGGCGACAATTGTCGTGCAGATGATCTTCTCTTTCCAGGTGTGCTGTCCCTATCTTCAATTGCTTGCATTGTCGTAATTTGTCTCCCTCTAGGAGCAACCAGAGGTCGCCTGGGTAGGCTCGTTCTCAGTTCTGAGGCATCGCTTCCACCAGTGTCGATACTCTGTGAAGAATTTGACTGCGTGCCGGCAGCTGGTGCAACGGCATGTCCAGAGAAAGAAAATGCGTTATCGCTGCTATCCTGTTCAGTCATCTGTAAGGCCCGCGGCTACCCGCTCGTAGGCTCCGTAGGAGTCCTACGGCTGATAACCAGTGAATCGGAGGTTATCTCCCCGATTATGTACTGATGTTTGGTCTTGAAGTGGTTGTCTTCAGTGATGACGGCACACGAGTTGCGGCTTCAGCATGGCGATACTTTCTTCCGGTACTGCAGTAGTCTTGAGCCAAAGGGGCAAGTTGACGCACCCCTTGGCGGTGGATCCTTGAGGGCTGAATTATGTGGGAGTGTACAGTGTTCCGTAGCCTACACTCTATTCGCAATATAAATGTAAATACATATAAATAAATTAATAAATAAATGAATGAATAAGTATAAACATATAAAAAAATACATTCTAAATAAATAAATGATTCAATAAATAAATTGATTAAATACATGAATAAATACAATACACACACACACATATATATATATATACACGTACATATATCCACTAACAAGTGAATCGCACTTCGAAGTGGGAATCATGGTAATTATTTGCGCCGGAGTCATGTTCACTAGGGTGCTCTTTTTTCCAGCATAACTTCCCATCCTCTTACGGTAAAAGAATCAGTCCCCAGGGGCACTAGCCTCACTAGCCCTACCGGAGCCACAGGAGGGGAGGATGTCGCAGAAAGAGGCTCTGGAGCTGGTCTTCCAAAAGCTCCATGATGGAAAAACATGGGAAAAGAGAGGACAATCCATCATAACTAGAGGTTTTGATGGGAACATCAAACTAAATGGGGGGATTGTTCCGACCAAAATTTTAGGCAGGAATGAACTGGTCCAAAACTTGAGGAATGATCAAGACAATATATGTAGATTCAACGTAGATCATGAGCTAGGACCAACTGGGAATTGTCTGTTGATGACTGGATCTTCCTGAAATATGTACCAAGATGTATAAACAAAACCAGTGCTCGGGTTTTATGTGACACTCCCATTTGATCAATAAAAGGATCCCATCGTTAGATCGTTAGATCGGTTGATATTCATGATCCCATTGATGAGTTCACCGAGCTTGCAAAGACTTGAGAGTAGGAAATCACATCAACTTGGAAAAGGCAACCTGCCCCCCATTTCCTGTGGAACTACCAACAGCCACGCTTGTAAGGCGCGACGAAACCATCTACCATTGGTTGGCCAACCCCCATTACATCCAATCAAACCACCATTAAATGCAATTAAAACCCACCAAACTCCATGAAATGACGCATTTTCAGACACCCAAATGAAACATGCTGCTTACATATCCCTCCCATATCATCCCCATGACATGCCCATATATCACCAGTTCCCTGCTGGTAATTGAAATAGTCATGGAAAATTACCACTTGCGGCAGCGAGGCAAATCATCGAACTCCATGGGCCAATGACCGGAGGGGACATCTGGAAGATCCCGGCAACACTACCCTCTGGTTATTTAACATAGCCATGGAAAATAACCCATTTATAGTTGATTTACCCACTAAAAATGATTATTTTCCATAGTTATGTAAACGTTTACCAGAGGGTATCCTTATTTTTGTTGGTGAAATCCCCATTCATCACCATCAGAATCCCCATCACCATTCCATCAGATCACCAGGAACAAATTGAAAACCCCTTTTCAAACACCCATGGGAAATTCACCCGCCCAAACCACCCAGAAAAACCCTAAATACCCGGACAATTCATTTACCATCTGGTTATTTAACAGTTCGCCATGGGAAATCACCATTTCTAATAGGTAGACTATCTATAAATGGACCATTTTCCATTGCTATGTTAGTCATAACCAGAGGGTAAATCTATTGAAGCCCATCAAACCATTCCCTGAAATTTCCCAAACTCCCTGAGGGCTGGCCCCTTGGACCTGGGCTGGGACTTCTGGGAACAGCTGCTACCGCTGCTGGCAGTGCCTGTGCTTCGGGAAAAAGCGATTTGATGGTGATTTTTTTCGGTGCATCCATGGTTTTTTGAGGGAAAGTTCTGGTGACATTTTATCTGATGAATGGTAAGTTCATGGTGTTTCGATGGATTTTCATGGTGATTTTGGATGGGATTTAAGGGATTCTGATGGTGTTGAATAGGGATTTAACCAACAAAAGGAAGAATGGGGAGTCAAGGAGCCACTATTGACTGGCATTTGGATTGATCATGGTTTCAGCAGTACATTTTGGGATTGACTTGATGATTTAGGGAGCTAGGAATTGAGTGTCCCAACCACATGATAGCCAAGCAGGTTCGTTTTTTGATATCTTTCATGATTTCATCCCAAGACCCCAGGCTCAAACCCACCACCCAACCACCCTGTCATACCAGTTGCATCTAGGAGCATTGTATCATTGTGGTCCCGCGAAAGTCTTCAGCAATCAGATCGAGCAACGTTTCCTCACGTTTTTCGTGTATGCCCCACCCACGACAAAAGCAAACCTACGTACATGCGCAAACATACTTTACATTCATCTCTATACATCTAGATATACACACCTGTATATGCATATGAAAGAGAGCAGACATAATAGACATAGAGAGCTAGATGTACATATGCAAATAAACGTATATACATATGCAATAGTGTAAAAACAAATGTATATGCATATCTCTTCCATCAAAGATTTCAATGGTATACTTATGAAACTCCATTCACTATGGTAAAATCCCCCAAGTGTTCGTTCCTTAGATCCCCATGAATCACCACAACATCACCATAAAATCCCATAAATATCACCATGAACTCACCATTCACATCACGAATTCCATCAAAATCCCATTAACCCATATTAAGCCACCAGAATTTCCCCCTGAAACCATTGGTGATCTGCCGAGGCCAACTCCTGGCAACGTGGGGAGCTGCTGTTGGGCCTCGTCCGCGAGGAGTTGAAATTGGCCAAGACGCGCTTCGCGCTGAAGGAGGCGCCCAGGAATGCGCTGGGCCTGGGCTGAGTTTTGAGTTTGGGATTTTTCGATTTTTGATGGGTCTGATGGAGATTTTTCGATTTTAAAGAAGGTCTACCTGAGTTAGCGCCCCAAATGGCAATCTTTGGGAGAAGCATTGGATGTGGAGGTCGCCTATTGACAAACATGGCACAACAATTTGGACTTCCGAAGTGGGGAAAGACAAAAAGTGGGGTAAACTACAACTTCACCAAACAGGTTTACAGCAACATCACCAATTTTTTGAAAGCCCCTCAAATGGGAAAGTTGGTGTGGCTTTCTGGGATTGCCAGATTAGATATCACAGGGATTGAACCAAGATGAACCCACAATACATTGCAACTCAAGTGACAAAAAAGGGGATCTTGATGAATCGAAAATGCTGCCCACCTCGGGTGCAACGCATAGAAATTTGAGTTTCTTTGATGGGAACTTGGTGATTTCTGCGTTAAAAACTCGCGGATTTGTTCCCAGGACGGCCCCCACGACTGCCGGATGGCAGTGGTGCGGCGCATCGTGAGGTGATTGATTGTCAGTTTGGAAGATGACTCCCCATATTTTCCTTTATATTTCTTCATGATGTTCTACAATTTCCCCACATCACTGGATGGGTGTAAGGGAACATTTACAGGAAACCAGTATAGATATTTCACGGGAAAAACCATGGTCTCCAGTTGAATTTCTCCAAAAAAAAGCAATCCATCCCATTTCCCACCATTTTCCTGTCATTTTCCACACTTTTCCAAACATTTTCCACACATTTCGACCATGTTCGAATGGTATACCGACACCAATTGGTGAACCAAGTTCGCTCCCCGTGAGGCACTCAAGTGAGGCGGCCGCAACCCGGCGCCCCTCTGGGCGGGGGTCCCGTGGGAGCAGTTCGGGGATCAGCATATTCCCGGTGAATGGGGAGCTAAGGAGCCACTGAGTTGGATTGGCAGTTGGATTGAGAAAATGGTTTCCGCTGTACATAAAAATGGCATTTATGGATTGACTTGATCATGATCAATCCAATAAATGGCATGAGCTAGGCTCATGCACGATTCATGGAATATTCAGGCGAGAAATTGAAGACAGGTCATTTTAGGGACGCCAAAAGGTCGGAGGCTTTTTGATATGAATCGTTGTGCCATGTTGAGGTCGAAATACGGTCAACTGTCCAAATTCAAGATGCCGACAACACAACCCAGATTTTTTCGGGTCATTCTTTGTGTAAGCAACCTTTTCGTGTTTGGATACTCAAGTTCGAACCATGCTCATGTGAGTAGTGTTCAAAACCCCTATTCGTTGATGATTATAGGGGGATTATACTACCCAAGATTAATGGGATGGTATTAATAATCCTCCAATTATATATTGGGAATCCCTATAAAATCATATAAAATCTCGCAGCCGTTGCATAATGGAATGAGGGATTTTGAACACTGCTCACAGTCCAAAACCTGGTGCTCCTAGCTGTCCACCAGGCTGACGGCTCATGTACCACGGTGGATACTTGGGATGGCCATCCTTCTTCCACGGCCGACCAGAAACCCACTGGCCAGCTGCAGTCGCGAACGGAGAAAGGTGGCCTGCATCAAGGTTTGTAGCAGGAGACAAGCTGTGTGATGCCATGTGGTAGGATGTTCTCTTGCTTTGTGGTGCCATCAGTTGTTCTGGGTTGTACATGTATCAAAGAACGTTTTCTCGATATTTTTATCCAACACAGGCCAAAGCACCTCCAAAGGCTCAGAACAGTTCGCCATGAAACGTGGCAGTCCAAAACTATTCTTGTTTGAAAACTACCCGAGATCTCAGATTTGTGCTTGGTGAGCCAGACATACTGTAGCCAGACATTGAGTGTTTGTGTGTGCCTCTTTGGCTCATGGCAGGTGGTAGGAATTATATAGAACAGGATATGCAAGCCACGACTGTCCGGAATCTTTATGATATTTTTGTATAGGTGCAACAAAGCGGTACATATACATACACAGACACAGAGAGAGAGAGAGAGATAGATAGATAGATAGATAGATATATATATATATATTCCACTGTATAACATACATATGGATACTGCCGTTAAAAGCAACAAGGACAACCACCAAATCTAGTGATCCGACTTCCTTCGCTGAGCTTCGCTTCCCCGTGGCGATTCCCCCAGCCGTGGAGACGGGATGCAGGGATGGAGCGACATGGGCCAACCCCAGGAGGGTCCATTGGTTCCACAGGCGCGGCGATGGTCCTCTGGGAATCCAACATGCCCGGCCTGGTAAACATACCAAAAACTATGGAAAATCACCACATTTAGTAGGTAAATCAACTGTTTCTATGGGCCATTTATTTTCGTGAACTGTAACAGTCATTACCAGAGGGTAGGCATGGGTAGGCTATAGATGGTCGATATGATTCACCCATGAAACACGAGGATTTTTCATCTGGTGAATTACCAGGTATCAGTGATGAGTCACTAACTTCCCTGGAATTGGGTGGATTGGAACATGATATCCCTTGATTTGACTCCTGAAATTGGGACGGTGAATCGAAGTAGGAGCTCCCGGAAGCTTCGAAGATGAGCCCGGACACCTGGGAGCCAACTTTGGGACATGCCAAATGCTGCGTGTGGTGTTGGAAGATCTGAAGGCCCAAAGAAATGTGTCGCGATATGAGTTTTACCAAGATCTGTGACCTGGTCGGCTGAGGCAAAGGAAAGGGCAAAGGAAAGGGCAAAGGCAAGGGCAAGGCCTGGCTGCTCTCCTGGGCGCCTGTGGTGTACGTTGAACCAACCCAGCCGCCAGGCGACAAAGCCCAAAGCTCCACCACCGCTGGTGACATGGCGTTGAGATCACCCTCCATGAGATTCTATGTTGAAAATGGAGAAACAACATGAAACAACTATGAACAACTGATTCAACTGATGAGTTTCAATGGGTTGAAGAGTTTCAGCACTGTTTCGGATGGGTCCTTTGGACTTTTTCACAATGAGAATCCACTCCGCTCAAAGTCCAACAGATGGAACCTCATTGATTCGACCTCTGATAAATTCCATTTTCAGGAAGAGTCAGAAACTGATGGATTACTATTGCTGATTTTTCCCAATTTTCTTGACTTACTGGTGCGTTTTACGCAGGGAATTTTCGGGAATGATCCATGTCATCACTAGTAATAATCATCCCAGCAACCACCAGCAACCCATCCATTCCCTACGTTTAGCACCAGTAAGAAAAAAGATTCTGGTTGGTGGATGTTGTTTTCCAATTTTTCCAATTTTCAGAAATAAACTGATCCCATTTCCCCAATTCCGTTGGTTGTTGAAGATACCCTCTGGTAAACTAACATAACTATGGAAAATCACCATTTTCAATGGGAAAATCCACTATAAATGGTCATGTTCAATTACCAGAGGGTATGTTTTAAGCTGAAAAACAGACAGGCAGAGCAAATCAGCCCACTGGATCCATCGACCCTGATGATTTCGTCCAAGGGGTCACCCTGAAAAAATCACCATTGGCTCAACGGACACCATCATTTTTTTTTTACCAAAAATCGGTTCAGTCTGATATCACCATGACATTTCATAACATCATCATTTTCAAGTCACAAGCTCCGACGATCTACCCCTAAACAATTCCCCCAATTTGAAGCCATATTCAATGATTTGAGGTTTCAACTTAACCGCCAACCAAAATATTACCAATGGTCTTCTCATGATATTCCCAGTTGCCTTAAAACCGTTAAGCCCCACGTTCGTAGATTCTGGAGAAATTCACCCTGGCTCTTAGTGGTTTGCCAAGAAACCAACATCACCCGAGGTGGGCTTGGACGTTGGTCACACACCACTAAAACGTTCGTTCAACATGAAACTTTTCGAATCTTGATATTGGAGTTACTGTATCTAAATCCAGATTTGGAGGATTTTGCTCATCCGGGAATTTCGCATAGCTATGGAAGCCATGGGCCCTTTACAGATCATTTACTCCCAACTGCCCAAGTCGCGGCGAAATCCCAAAAATCTTGAAATTAGCTTGGGGGAAGGCTTTTGTGGAAGTCGTGGCGATGCGGCGTTTAGCTTGTGTTTAGGGTAGGTTGCTGTTTTACTATCTCATGTAGACCTAAAGTGGCGAAGCGGCGTTTAGGTTGTGTTTGGGGTAGGGCGCTGTTTTACTATTAGCATAGTGCTTTAATCTTGCTAGTTGCGTTCTCATTGTGTTTGGGATGGTTGCTGTTGGGTTCTGCAGCTACTGGGGTCTTTGCTGTTGCTGCGGCTGCTGGTTCGACGGCTGCTGCTGTTGCTGTTTCCGGGTACTTCTACACAACGCTGGGATTCTGCAAATTGTCATTGTTTCGCTACCAGTGATCCAAGGAAGGGCAGGATTGCGGCTTGCGGGCCAAAGTCCATGTGTGTAGATGCGGGGCTTTTTCCGTACCTCGTTTTGACCTCGTTTTGGACCTCGTTTTTGGATCTCGTTTTTTTCCTTTATCAGAACCCATCCTGCAGTATACAAACTAGGAAAAGGGGTTGGTTCGCGTTTTTGTTCGTTTTTGTTTGTGGGCGTCAACAGTGCCCACGAAAAAAGGCCCGTTGGAAACCGGCGTTCCGATGGGATTCGGCCAAAAACGAATAGAACCATGATAGTTTGGTCAAGGCTTGTTAAAGCTAGCGTTTCCAATGGGGAAAGGGGTTTTGCAAGGTCTGTGCCGGGACAGGGGTCGTGGCGAGCGCTTTGATTGGGAATAGCTGTCAAATGCGAACATTGCAAGGACTTTGGCGTATGGGTGTACCTACTACATCCGACCAATGGTGATTCTCCATGGCTATGTTAAGATTACCGGAGGGTATACCTGCCATCAGCGGGTGCTTGGAGAAGATCACTTTCACTGGCTCCATGGGTGATTTCCAAAGTCAAACTGTTGCTGGGGATGGTCAATTCCAATGGTGACCCTCTGACTTGTTGATCGTTAAATCACCGATTTTAGTGGTGAAATCACCGTTTTTAGTGGTGAAATCACCGATTTTAGTGGTGAAATCACCGATTTTAGTGGTGAAATCACCGTTTTTAGTGGTGAAATCACCGATTTTAGTGGTGAAATCACCGTTTTTAGATGGTTAAATCAGTTAAATCCCCATTTTGAGTGCTGAAAAATACTGGAGGATTTCTACCACCCCACTTTCCCTGTCGGGCCCTTAGAGACCTTGGCCCTCCGAGGTCTCTGCGAGCTTCTTCGGTGCCGAGGTCCGGCGTTTGGTGCTCCGCGCCTTCACAGAAGAGTTCGGGAAGCCCGGGGGTGCTTTCACCGGTTCAAAGCGGTTGAAACATGGTGATTTCATGGTGATTTCATGGGATTTACTGTTACTTCATGGTGATTTATTAGGGGGTTCATGTTTTTTTTTGGATGTATATGGTGATTTTTATAGGAATTGAACTATAGATGCGGAACATTGAGGAAACAACTGGAAAAAGATGTCGGAAGACTGAGGATGCAACCAACAAAGATAGGGGTGAAAGCACGAGAAAATGGTGGTTTGACCAACTTGACCAAGCCAAAATAGTGGTTTCACCACCTGAAGATTGGAAAAATGGAGATTCAGCTTAGTCAATCAGCTCATTCGAGCAGAATTCGGAACAATGTCAAGAGTTGAGGCCTGCGTCATGGGCGCCCCCAAGAGGTTTCAGATGTTTCAGTTCAGTTGCAGTGTAACAGGTAGCTCCAAGAACTCTGGGTCTCACCCCCGGTGTCAAACTTACTGGACCCTGGTGGCTTCAAGCAGAGGCCAGAAGAAGATGCCTTGACGGTGCCGCAGAGCCTGTACAACGCCGCCATGAAGTCCATGTTGGGAAGCTAAATTGATATGGGTATGGATCAATACCTATTAATACAATTTTTAGTGGGATGAACATCCATTTACCAGCTATTTTGATGTTCACCAGGGGTACAAGGTTTTGACACACTGCCATATGGCGCTGGTATTCTTGGATGTTGTGAGATAATCATTCATCCCACCGTGGTCCCACCCCCCGACTTTTTTTTTTAAAATGTATGTGGCCCCAAATATGTGTAAATTCTCTACGAAACCCCAATTTCTGTGTTTCACATTGCGGGGAAGAGAAGACTTCAGATTCCAACACCCTCATTTCTTGCACCTGCATGTTCATTTTGATGGTTCAAGTTCCTGTTTATTTGGGTCAGCACTGCACATTTCAAACCCTAATCTGATTAGCACTTTGAACTGGTTTTACCCCCAAAAGAGTGGGGTACCATTTGGGTTTGTCATCATCAGCTCCATTTTTCATTTTCCTATGTGCCTATGTGTTTTCCCATAGTTTTTCCCATGGTTTTCCTATGTTTTCCCATGGGTTTCCTATAAACAAATGCTCCCATCGCTGAGTCCCTACATCTATCAGCCTCCTCGGAGCAGCTTCGATGTCCGGGGCCCCTGCCACGGTCTCCGTTGTGTTTTACAACATCCCCTGGGGAGGGAAATGGGCCATTGAAAACAGCACTGTTGGTGTATAAATGGGGTTATATATATTATATATATAATACTATGTTATACTACTCTGATTGTTGTTTGGTTGATTTTTTTTTTGACGTTGTTGTGATCAACAAAAATTCGTGATGCCATGCCCATTTACCAAGCGGTACGTATTGGTGAGGTCATGCCCATCCTCCCTGTGTCCTCACTCTTTAGCGACGATGACTTAGATGAGCACCAGCCAGGAGCCCAGTGCCCTCCTGACACAGGTGGATTTTCCATGGATTTTCCATTGGTTAAACCGCTGAAAACCCATGGCCGCCATGGACATCAAACAGACCTGTTTTTTTGCGAGCGTTTTTACTTCCCAACTTCTCTGATTAAGTGGGAAGCCCACCCACTTAGTCATAGTTAATTTTAAAATTATCTGCCGGTGGTTTTGGTTAAACCATTTTCAAGCCCAGGATGATCCGAATTGAGATCATATCCGATGTGTAGCTCCAGCAGTCATTTCTCCCAGTTTTGGTGAAATCTCCGGGTGCCGTGCAAGGCTCCAAAGGTCCAAGCGAAAGGACCCAAGGCAGACCATTGTCTCGGTGCCCTCCATCCGGCTGATGCCAGGTGGGACATCCTGATGGGTTTGCCGGCACTAGAAATGGGATGCCTAGGCAGTGATATCAATCTTGGGGACTCATCACATAGATCCTCCAACCTACATGGATGCAATCTTGGGTGTATCGATCAGATCAAGCCTGAAGCCTTGGGCCCTAGGATTTGATCTTGAGG
This sequence comes from Cladocopium goreaui, assembly GCA_947184155.2. Lineage (NCBI taxonomy): Eukaryota > Dinophyceae > Suessiales > Symbiodiniaceae > Cladocopium > Cladocopium goreaui. Next base: position 168,565 of record CAMXCT020000641.1, on the reverse strand, counting down.
AACCTGATCGTCAAGACCATGAAACTCCCACTTTTGGCTGGGTATTTTCTGGTTGATCAGCATAATATGGTATGTTTGGTCAAGGCCTAAACAAGTATGCTATTCTTGTCAGAGCTATGTTATAACAACCCCAAAATAGATAGAAGTTGGACACCTAGAACATATGAAGGATGCCTAAGGAAACACTCTTCGGCATCTTTTGCGGGACCCCTATGTTTCTGAATAGCCAGCAAGATAACGTGTTCCAAATCCCTTGTTCGAAACCCAATTCTTGAAACCTGCACCAATTTTCTTAATTTATGAACTCTAGACTCTAAACCCAATCTTCAACAAATTGCATTATTTCTCCAGCCCATTAGATTCTTATTAAATCACCAGAGAGATATATAACCACGCTTAACTCCCAATAACTCGGTTATAAATGGAATAACCTACTTAGGGGGCTTACTAACCAGGGTTATTAACTTAGTTACATTTAGTTGCAAGTACCTATTGAACTCCAATTAAATCACCATGAAAAAAAGGCCAAGTCTCCCAAGTTTGGCCGGTGAAGTCCCTAATCTTCAATCCAAATGAAGTTGGTTTACATATCATTTCAATCCCCCTTATATAACTCTAATAGTTGGTGAATTTCCAAACCATTTCAACATATTTCAACTATTTGTCAATCCTATAGAAATATAATCAATCTGACAATTAAGAAAAGAAATCAATTTTTCTCGTGAAAAACGCCATTAAGCCACCACTAGAAAAATGTTTGCTCCTTGAAATTCCCATCATTTCCCTATCAAAGAAGTCAGGGTGAACTCCGATGGAAAGCCTATGTTTTTGCCACTAAATCAGCATGAAACCTACAATGTGGTGCCCCCCAGTTATAAGTTGGTTTATAAGCCCCAGTAACTATAGTTATAAGTACCATAAACCATAGTTATTGGAGTTATAAACCAACTTAGCTAACTATGGGGCACCACCTTGTATGGGTGAACTACTAAGTTTCGGCTCATTTTGTCGAGGCTTGGCGCATCCCCTGACCTTCAACGAGGAGCAGATGCTTCGGCTCTTCGTGACAGACCCGCGGAGCATGGCCAGAGCCTGGAGATGGGAGAGGTTTCCTGTGGGGCCCCAAATCATCTGAAATGATTAATGCGGTTAAAACAATCATAAACCATCCCCAAAATCACAATTCTTATGGATGGTATAAATCATGAAACATGGGGTGGTGTTTTATTGTTTTACCCACATTAGACCATTTTCGTATTGAAACGTATGGTGACTTGGGGATAGATCTTTGATTTTAAGAAACTCCCAGATGAAGGTGCGTTTTGAATCCAGAATTGGAATGATATAATAAGATATAATAAGAATTATGGGCACCATGGGCTCTTAACGGCATAGAAAGAGGTAAAACCAATGCCCTAAACCATCACCAAGAGTGGTGGTTTATGACATTGGGCCATGGTTCTTGGATCATTAGGGATCCCACGGCGGTAGTGACGGTAGTGAATGACTACTCTTCACGTGGATGGGATGGTGGTTTGGTTTGGAGTTCCGTTCAGTTGGAGGACCTTCAGATATGAGAATAGGGGATTTTCCCCATATTTTCGCTAGTATAAATTAGATTTTCCCATATTTTCCCCATATTTTCATTTAAAGGCCGTGGCATCCATTTGATCATTCACGGCCGTAGCACTGGGTGGATGGGATGGATCTGAGGCCTACAATCTCTCCAACACCCAGCGCAGTCGGGTGCCCTTGACGGTGGAGCAGCAGGGGTGCCCAGGACGGACCTCCCAGGACTTTCTGCCCGACTCGTGACCGCACCAGGCAGTTCATTCAAAACACTCATTCAATTTTAATAAAAACCATCAACATCGGCTTGCTCCAACCTGTTGTAGATCAGAATTTTTTACCACAAAAGGGGACAGTGGCTTACCTCCGTACTTCGCCAATTTTCCTTCCTTGCATCTGGGGTGTGCGGAGCAAGTCAACATTTGGGCAAAGGCCAAGGTTGGGTGCCCAAGACCACTGGGTTGTCTATGGTTGATTGAGTGCCCCCATGTCCACATTGAGCGTTCAACCTTGACACGGCGCCTTGTCGGCTCCACAAAAGGAAAAAGTGTTGGCCATGTCGTGTCTCAGTTGCTTCATTCCACGAAGGCAACGTCACAGAGGGCTTCATTGGGTGGTACTGGAGTCGCCAGGCTATGATTTTGGCAGGAGTTGGTTAAGTTTTGGAGAATTTGCCGGAAAAGCATGAGTTCACACTCAGCAAACGGGCATACATACATACAGACAGACACTACATAACATCACACAACATCACATAACATCACATAACATTACATAACATTACATAACATTGCATAACATTACATTACTTACATAACATAAATAACATAACATTACATAACATAACATTACAGTACACACATGCACACATACACACATACACACATTCATGCATGCATGCATGCATACATAGATACACAGATCCATAGATCCATAGATAGATAGATAGATAGATAGATAGATGGATACATACATGCATGCATGCATACATGCATACATCCATCCACCCATCCATACATTACATTACATTACACTACATTACATTACATTACACTACACTACATTACATTACATTACACTACATTACATTACATTACATTGCATTGCATTACATTACACTACATTACATTACATTACAGTACATTACATTACACTACATTACATTACATCACATTACATTACATTACATTTACATTTACATTTTCATTTACATTTACATTACATTACATTACTTTACATTTACATTTGCAGTTACATTTACATTTACATTTACATTTACATTTACATTACATTACATTACACTACATTACATTACATTACACTACATTACATTACATTACCGTACATTACTTTAAATTTACATTTACATTTACATTTACATTACATTACATTACACTACATTACATTACATTACATTATATTACTTTACATTTACATTTACATTTACATTACATTACATTACATTACACTACATTACATTACATTACAGTACATTACATTACATTACATCACATTACATTACATTACATTACTTTACATTTACATTTACATTTACATTTACATTACATTACATTACATTACTTTACATTTACATTTACATTTACATTTACATTACATTACATTACATACATACAGGTGAATTTCCCCTAGAACCAAGTCTGGGAATGATGGAAGCATAATAAGGGCAGATTGTGAACAGTGCCCTGGCAGGCGCAGATTTCTATGGGAGTAGCATGGGAGTGTGGGAATAGGGCTCCCATCAGCCATGGGTCCCAACAAATCCACCAGTTCAACCCTCAAAATGTTTCAATACAATCATTCAAAATGGTTCAGGTTTTGTTTGACCATTTCTTTCCCCTAAAATCCAGCCCAGTTTCAAGGTCGGAGGGCTCCAATTTCGGCTTGGTGGTTGGTGGACACCAGGCAGTGCAAGGTCTGATCCTGGTGGATGTAAAGTCCTGCCATCCAGTGGTGCAATGGAACCGTGCGCAACCGCAACGTCGGACAGGGATGGGTTGGGGGGGAGAGCGGTTCAAGGCTGAGATGGTGGAGTTAGGGTGATTTCCAGGGTGATTTCCATGGCGTTTTTTTTTTGGGGTCATGTCATGGGGGATTTTTTGATGGGGATATCATCAAGAATAATGATTTGAATGGGTCCGAAAATCGGAGGTGCCCCGAAAATGGTCATTAAAATAAAGAATAATGATAAACCATTAAAGAATACCCATCTTAGCTTTCAAGTGCCGTAGTCTTTTAGCTTCTGTGGCTATTCAGGTTACAGATGGCTCCTCGATTTTTGTTAGGTACTTTGCACTATCGATTCTTTAAACACCTATGAAGGTCGTTCAGGTTGACGAGCATGTTTTTCAGGTGCCTCAACTACCAACCAGTGGTTTTTCTTTGCTTCAGTTACATCCCAAAGGGTGTTAGTCACATCTCTGTTTTTGTTGATTCCATCCTCATGTTGGTGAATCTTGTTCCTTTTGGTTCCCAACCTCACTACAATTACACACAGTACATAAACACGTGAATGCACACATACATATGTACATACATATGTACATACATATGTACATACATATGTACATCCGTTAGATAGAGAGACCGGCCAACCAACAGACAGACAGACAGACAGACAGACAGACAGACAGACAGACCATCCATGCATCCATGCATCCATGCATCCACAGACCATCCATGCAAATACAACTGTCATATTATACATGGCAAAAACACTTCCAAAGCTGGTTGAGTCGGGTTTAATCATGAGTCCTGAGGTCAGATTCGACCAGGCCAAGCCATTTTGGAGGTGAACGGAACCACAGAAACCATGGCCATGCTTCAGGAGTTCAAAGATGCTTCGCGGGTGGAGGTGAGGTTTTTCAAAACGGGAGGAACGTAAGCAAATCATCCAAAAAGCGGGAATGTAAATGCGCAAACATCAGAAACAGTGATTTTAGTCAGCAAAAATTCTGTGTGAACAAAATATTGACTATGAAACGGCGGGAATCTATCAAAGCTGGGGATGTAAGCTTGGGTATCTTGGATTGTCCTCCCCGCGCGAGTGGATAACGTGAACGTGAAGGTTACATTGTTTGTGTCTTGAGGATGATCGAGGCACGCTTGAGATTGAGAAATCCGTTTTGGGCCATCCCTGATTCTGGATTCCAAGAGTCTCATTCATGACACACCATTCCACACTGATATCACACTGATGATCTTTCAGCGAATCTCCGTTTTGTTGCTGTTTTTTTTTTCCCAATTTGTTTCATCTCGTTGTTTTTTTAATCCATCACCCTCCATAGCTATGACAACTATGATCCATTTGGTTACAGTTCAATGTTTTACCTATCGCCATCTCAACCCCTGGTCCCGGCGCGGGTCGCCCTGGCGCGCCTGGCGCGCCTGGTTTTTGGGCAGGTGCTCATTGCTCAGCAGCTGACGCCCGAGCAGCAGATGATCTTCGAAACCTCCACACTGAAGCATCGCCGGGCGCTCTTTGCCAAGGGCATTCTGCGTCCAGCCATGGCCGTCGCAGGGGAATCGGAGGACTGTTCCATCTGCTATGAGGCCATGGAGTTGAGCCTTGGGCGATAGCGATGGTTTGGGGCCATGGACGGGTTTTTTCCTATATCTTTAGCCGTGTTGAAGCATGTTGAACCGGCAAATATGGAAATTTAAATTGCACAATGGGAGTTGAAGTGGCAACTCGGACACTTGGGCCTCTCACCTCTGGAAGAGAAACCTGGCAATGGAAAATCATCTGTAGATAGATACTTCTATCGGGGGTTCCATGGCTGGTTGGGCTTCCAGAAGGCAGGTGTGTCAGAAGTGAGGGCCAACAGGACCATAGACCTGATGGACTGGGAACCATTGGGATTGGAAAGATGGGGGTTACCTTGGCACGGGGATAGCTGGGAAGACTAGGCTCAACCCAATCAGGAATCATTTGTTGATGGTTCTCACGTTTTGGAAAGACAGGGTTTGGAAAGAAAAAATGGCGCTCACAACACCCCCCTCCTTTTTTTTTTGGGGTGTGTGTGTGATGATCAAAACTTATGAAACAGCGCACTCCCACAGCCTGCCACTCTCTTAAAAAACTAGTGCGGTATCTCTTAGTAGTGTTTGATATTAACGCATATTAACGCCCTTGTGAGCTCACCCATGTGACTTGAAAAAAGTGAAAAAAGGTCATACTCTTCGACCTGGAGTTTGGATAATTTGGCTATCGCTATCCGATAGCAGGGCGCATGGTAGTTTTACGCCTGGGTGGGTTCAAACCGCCAGGAAGGATTGCTTCGACGAACTGGCAGAGACAGCTTGTGGCCATCGCTTTCATAGGAAATGTGTTCAGGAATGGTTGGTGTCGGGACGATTCAGTTGCCCCCTATGCAACCGAGAGCTGGGGTAGCGGAGCGAAGACCAACCCCCGCACAGCGGAGAACCTCGCACTTCCTGACTTTTCGGTCAATTTGGAGTCTCTCTTCGATCAAGTTGACTCAATGACCCTGTGGGATAATTAGCTGTAGGCATTGTGTGTATTTTCCATCATTTTCCATCAAACTGTCATGGCAATGGAAAACCACGAGAAATGTACATGCATGTTTGTCCTCATTGCAGCACGCTATTCAATTGTTGAAGGAGGAAGTTTTCCATTGTCCAGTGAAATGAAGTAGTGGGCACGTCTGTGACATCTTCCCATAAGAGTGCGCAGCCTGGCCCAGAAAGTACTTGACTCCTGTGGTCAGGGTATACCTGTTACCCTCTGGTAAACTAACATAACTATAGAAAATCACCATTTTCAATGGGAAAATCCACTATAAATGGTCATTTTCAATGGGAAAATCACCATGTTAAATTACCAGAGGGTACTCTGGCTGCGCTGTGGAACTGGATGGCACTGGCTTCGTGGCATCCTACAGTCTTTTGCACCACACTGGCTGTGCTAAGGAACGCAGCCGAGTCGTGGGAAGCTCTACAGAATTCTTTCGCTTTTACAGTACTGGTTGAGGGTTTCAATGATTTACTATATATTATTATTGTCTTTCACCCCCCAAAAAAGAGATGATTGGTTGAGATGACGAGCAGATTTTTGGGATGTTAGTCAAAAAACCAGCAACCAGTTGATATTTTTAGGCATTATTAGCATTCGTGTAGTGCTGCAATTTGGTTGACACTTCAACGAACTGCCGGCCCACTTTCGTGGCATCGAAGCAGGGTATATTCTGGTCCTGTCGTCAGGGCATCCCACTGCAGTGAGAGAGCGGCATAGAAAAAGGCTGCGGGATGTTGTTGGGAAAGGACATGTGGGGTTTTCTTAAGGCCACTTGAAGGCCATGGTTGTGTCAATCCTAAGTCATGGAGGTCATGGTCACGACTGGATGATGGGTACCCGGGTACCCCCAATGGGGCCACGAGGTGCGAAACTGCTCATCGCATCATCGACGGGAACCTCAGCATGACACCTCAAGGGTAAACCCGGTACACTGCGGTCACTTGGTTGATCCACCATGTGTTGATAGTTAGGAAGTCCTCACCCATGATCTTCCACGATGTCACTACTGATGTATTATATAATGTCAACTCTGGATTAGTAAACCATGGTTTATCAACTAGAGGGTGCTCCCCAAATAATCTGACTCCTAATAAAAAATAGCCTAGGGGTTTGTGGACATGCAGGGTGGACAGATCCCTTGGGGGTGCAGTTTCACTAGTTTTTGTGGGTGATTTTTATGGTTTTATAACTATAGTTGTAAGGATCAAAGTAAAACCATATGCAGTGGTTTACAACTAGTGGAGTCACCATATGATCACTAAGTGATCCAACTATATGGATATCCCAACTATAAATATCCCAACTTATGGAAGTTATGAAAATAGCCCCATCTGCACCCCTTTGTGATGTGAAATAGTGAAATCCAGAAAAACATCACCAATCTTTTCGCAGAACGTTTCACCGCATCCGAGTTGGAACGCCACGAAGTGCTTCGGAGCGCCTTTAGCCTAGAGGACCCCACGAATCCCACCCGCAAGGCGTGGCTCTCACGGATTTCACCCCGAAAAATGAGGATTTTCCACGGTGATGGTTACGTTGCATATAGGGATGTTATTGCTGGTTGGTGGTTTGGAAGATGATTATTTTGTTCTCCATGTCTTGGGAATGGAATAATCATCCCAACTGACGAAGTCCATTTTTCAGAGGGGTTGAAACCACCAACCAGATTGGGTTATAATGGGATATACCACCAACTTCCACCAACAAGATGTGATCTTTTTCTGTGAGTGGGCACATGGGGAATACCCCCAGCAAACTCCAACGGGGCAATGATGATCACATTTTTTTGACAACCCCCAAACCATTGAGCGGCCAAAGTTGGGGTGGCCCTTAGGACGTTTGAAAAAATTTGAAGGACCACTGTTCTCTCTCACTGGTTTGATGGTTAGGGATAACTCTCCCAATACAGCTTTAATCATTTCAGGTTCATGAATTGTGGATGAATTTTATCCAGAAACATGGGGTCTCTGGCATATGGCGTGGAAGTTCCGAATTTGGTGCTGGATTTTCCATCCCATTCCATCGACTGTTTAGGAACATGGGTTTTCCCTCAGCAGCATTTTGTATGGGGTAAACAACCAATTTCCAGACGCACGCACATATCATATAATACAATTTACAATAGTTTCTTAGTATTTCTTGGGCATGTACCCCTTTATCTCCAAATCTTATTCTCATTATGTTCCTGTTATATCTGCGTAATACGGTATATTCCATTGAATCACCACGTTTGTGGCTTGAATCCCATTGAATCCCCATGCATCTCATGTATAACCAGTGAAATCCCAAAGTGAGGCCCCCCCCCTGAGTTATAAGTTGGCTTATGGCCTATAAAATCCTATGAATCCCCAGAAACCCAAACGATAACCAAGTTGTGTCATGTGTCTCAACGGCCCAACGGCCCTGTAGACATATGATCCCTACGTCATCCATCATTAGCATGGTGAAATCTATATACCCTCTGGTTATGTCAAAATAGCTATTGAAAACGGCCATAGAAATAGTGGATTTTCCCATGAAAAATGGTGATTTTCCATAGCTATGTTAGTTTACCAGAGGGTAAATCTATCATTTATCCTTAATTTTATCCTTAATTTTATCCCTGCATGATCCCTACGTTCTCCCGGAGTTTTCATTTTGAAATCCCCAGACATGGCAGGTAATGCGCCACCACTTGGGAGGCGGAAACTTCACCAAGAAACGCTCGGAATGGAGATAGAATGGTACAGTATAGAACGGCTAAAGGTAAATGATGGTAAATGTGATCCATAGATATTGATGACATAAAATATCATAAAAGATGGGATATGGGCATTAACCATCAGTGGATGGAAGAAGTGCTGCAGCAGTTGAAAGGCGGTTTATTCCCTTATTTATGTCAACAATCCTTTTGGTGGTGCAGGATTTCGCAACCATCCACGGTATAGAAACATATGGATTCTATAATCCATTACTGCAAGAGAAATGCAAATATAGAATGATAATATCATATGTATTTCTATGGTGGGATATATGATATATGATATAAATATATACATGTTGGGTGACACATTGACAATTAGTTTGGGAATTATACTATCCAATATCTTGGGGAAAATCACAATCTATCAGCTGGGAAGCATGTTCTTGACAAGCCAATATTTTTAGGGACGACAGAGGCTTTTGAACACGATGCTCATGTGGAAAAAACACGTGGAAACAGAGAGAAACATCTGAAAAGAATCATAGGACACTCATAAAGCCGACGACTGAAAGACAAGTTGGTGAAGGACTTGATACCCTTGAAATTGAAGGTGGACCCGAAGAAGTTGGTGATGAGGAATTTCTGCCGAGCCGAAGGGCCTCACTTTGAAGATCCAGCAGGTGAAACTCTGTGGACACAGATCAATCGGCAAAATCGCAGAGGCTTACCCGTTAAACAAGTGAATGTCAAGATTGGATTAAGACCCCACCCCCTGCGCTGTTGATTTGGGGGGCAAACTTTCACTATTCAGGGAAACCCCTGAATTCATCAACTAGGGTTTATGGATCCAGGTTGACAGTTTAGGTGCCATGATTAGGTGTGTGCATGTTTTAATTAGCTGTGTCCATTCCTCTTCTTTGCCCACCACCAGTGCTTGGGATTGAAGATTGTGCAGTCTCCGTGACTCACGAGCCCCGCGTCAACAGTTGGATTATCATCCATGTTGGGGAATGGTTGTCAATCCATTAATAAGGATTCATATGCCCATGAGAGGGATTTATGACCATAAACCATCTACCATGTATTGACCAAGGACCAAGACACATATATCCGCATTGTATTTCCAGATCGTTGGTTTCATCCGCATTTACCCCAGTATATATCACTATGAAATCGCCATAGAATCCCACTAAATCACCATTCAATCCCACTAAATCACCAGTCAATCCCACTAAATCATCATCAAACTGCCATTAAATCACCACAAGCTGGCTCCTCAGAGAGGCTCTGCTGATGTTTATCCAGGTTTCTACGCCCTGGCCGTTGCGGACGAAGGGCACGCGCAAGCCATCGCCAGCATGGACTACGCGACGCCACACCGGCCCGCTGGCCGAGTTGGGCGGCCATCACCTGGGAGATGCCGAGAATTTCCATGTTCACCATAAACATATGGAATTTCCATGGGAATTTTCACCATAAAGATCGGTGATTTGGAAACCAGGGTGATTTCACCATGAAACAGGTTGATTTTACTATCAAAGACGGGGATTTCACCATGAAAAATGGGGATTGAACCATCAAAATGGGGATCGATCAAACATCATAGGGACTAAACCAACCTGAAAAAACCATTCAATGTGATTTACCATCCCCCTGAGAATCCGCAATTTTTAGAGGAAAGTAGTCTTCCAACGCCTAACTGATGGCAGGGTCTATGATGGTCTATGTTAGTTGCGGGGTGGTGATTTGACCACCCATAGAATGGGTGGTCATAGAATCACCACCGAAGCAGAAGATTCATAAGATGCACGCATTAGTATACCATGAGTTGGCATGATGTTCTTGTTGGTTATAAATCCCAGCAGGTGGGAATGGCATGGAATGGCTACCCCTTGACCAAAGAACTTGGGGACTATGGTGACAGACCTGGCCAGGCACCAGCAGTGTATGGCTTGTCAGAGACCCCTCCATGTTGGGGGTGGTCCAGACACTAGAGCAGAGGTGCTGTGAAACGCATAAAAAAAGAAGGGTTTGTAGATTGGAGCCGCTTTGATTTCTAGAAGTGTTGAACAAATCGGAACCTTCCTACCCAAAAGCGTTTATCCCCAATAACCAATCATCCACGGCCTCAACAGCGCTTGTGTTGCTGAGAGGCGCTGCCATCGACCACTATCCAAGCAGCTTCAAACGGTCAGAAATCTCTCTCCCCCCTCCCCCTCTACCTTTGACTCAATTAAATTAGCATCCTCACCTGGTTATCCTCAACCCAAATGGGTTTGTCTGCAAAGGGTGCCCAAAGCCCTCATGATGAATAATCATTTTCCACGTTGCAACGGGCTGTTTTTTTTTGGGGGGCATACCCCATGATATCCCCATTGAATACCGAATACCCACAGTATAGCCACTTAAGTCCCAACTCTTGTGGCTTAAATCACCATTTTCAACCCGTGCATCTATTTTGGATCACCCTGCCCGGCCTTGCCATGGCACGCCTACTGCTGAGTGCTGGTCTCTTGTGGGGCCTTGGTCCCTCCTGGATCACCCCACGATGCCTTCCAGTGGTGCGCCAGCCGCACCCTGCCCGGCTGGGCAGAGCTGCAGGCAGCTTGTCTGTGACACTTGGACCAGGTTTAGATGATTACAGGAAGGTAGAGGAAGGCATGGGGCCTAGAGTTGTGAGACTCCCAGAGATTTTTCAAGATCCGTGCATCTGCGGCACTGCAGCATCAACTAGTAAGCTTGATTTGGCATCTCCCAGACGAAAGAAAAAAGTTGTTAGTCCGAAAGAATGGATGCGAATGGATCATATTGGATCAGATTTGTGTGTACAGATGGGCGTATGTTCCCCAAATTGGCGTTCGGAACATCTTTTCGGCGGTTTCCCCTACACTAAAATGGGTTTTTTTCAACCCTTTTGTTTCCTGCAGATCTGGCGGAAGCTGAGGCCCTGGTTGCAGGAGGAGACCATCCAGGAAGGAGCCGATGAGACTTTGTACAGCCTGGGAGTGGCGAGCCTCCGAGGTTGGACGAGCCATGTCGCCATGAAAAGACCTGGTCACGTCATGGTGGGGGTCTCACTATCCACAGGGGATGTAATGAAGGGTACATGGAGACAAGGGTAATAGCGATGTTGATTCAACCCATAGACTAGCGGTATAGAAGCATTCATGAATAGTGCCAAGCGACTCGTCAATTTTTCTTCACCATTTTCCAATGGAATCTGTCGCCGCTTTTTGGGATGATTTTCTCTGTCGCTACTGAAGTTGCTGCAACCTCGCCATGGAGATCAGGCGTTTTTTCGGAAGAGCTCCTGACAGAGCTCAGAAATGCCTTCACAACACTCACCGATGATGAAGCCGCATGGCCAAAGTGGCTTCCCATGGATGAAACCATCAGACTCCAAGAAAGGTCCACACTTGGTCGTTGGCCTGTTGTTGGGTTCCAGGTGTTGTTGCAGAGCTTTTCAAGCATTTCCAGGATGCTACTCCAGTTTAGATTTGAGACAAACAAACACCCTTCAAATTCTTCCAGCTGGTTGTACTTCAGGATTCTTGATGTTTATCGGAGTTTATGGTGATATCGCAAATTTTCGTCCATTTCCCTTCTCAACACCGAAAACATGTGGGTCAACAATCATCGTCATCATCATCATCATCATCATCATCATCATCGTTTCATCATTGTTTTCCAAAGATCGGCACTTCAAGGAGCTTTAAGAACCAACATGAACCAACCAGGAATTGGAAGTTGAACATATCCTCCGGTAATTTATTACATAGCTATTGGAAATGGTCCATTTATAGTTGATTTTGCTATTCAACTGGTGATTTTCCATAGCAAACTGTTGGTGTAGCGGAGGGTAATTCCTATCAACCACCATCAAATCCCATTAAATCACCATTCAAGCCCCATGAAATCCCCCCTAAATCAGCATTAAATCACCGTTAAATTCCCATTCAACCGCTATGAAATCACAATTTTTCTTGGTTAAGTCGATGGTTTTCTTATGGTTTGGGAGGTTAAATCTCCCGTGAAATCACCGTTAAATCACCACGTTTTCCCCGGGGTTTCGTCACCGCTCTCCGAGGCAAAGACCTTCGAGTTCGGGGAGCTCCGGGCGCAGCGCAAGGCCGTGCACCTGCCGTTCCGAGAAGCCTTCGCGACGCTGCCCTTGTGGCGCGACCAACCACTGGTTGGTGGTTTGGAACATGACTTTGATTTTTCCATTCAGTTGGGAATGTCATCATCCCAGCTGACGAACTCATATTTTTCAGAGGGGTAGGTTTACCACCAACCAGTAGATGATTTAATGTTGATTTAATGTTGGTCGAATGGGAATTTTTGAATGGTTGGTGGTTTAATGGGACTTGAGGATCGGTTGGACACAATGGGTGATTCAATGGGATTGAATGAAGATTTGATGATGATTAATGGGAGCCTATATAATGGCGATCATAGCTATATCATATATTTGGACTATATCCAGTTATAGCTGGACTATATCACTTTACTTAGCCGGTTTAACTAACAAGACTGGTGGATTTATCCGAACACCAATTCACTGAGTTGAGCCCAAGATTTGCGTGTCAAAATCCATGAGTTTCCATCCAGATTTTCTCTTCAAACATTCCAGTGAAAGATTACCGACCCCCGGGGGTCTGGCTGAATCATCCCAGTTACAAATACGTAGGACGTAGGGTAAGTAAAGTGATATAGTCGACTATAACTGGATAGTTCACCAACTCACTTATATATATTATAAATAAATAAATATATATATAAGTATAGCGAGAGAGATATACATATACACATACATACAGATAATATAAATATAAATATATATATATATATTAGTTAGCATCTAGTAGCCAATGAATGACACTAAGGCTGGGTGACTCCAACATCCTGCTGCAGCCTCTCTGTGAGTATTTGGGCGATGACTTCGTGCTGGAGAGCGCCTTGGTCATCACCGTGGACCCGGCGACGGAAGCGCAGAACGCGCACACCGATACGGACCGCGGGGAACGCTGGGTGTGGAGGGACGGGCCTGGGGAAACCGTTAACCGGTGGAAAAAAAAAACCACTTGAAACCAATCCAGCCCCCCAAAAAAAACAGACACATCGTTTGCATCACCATCTTCCACAAAATGGATTTTTTGTTTCTCCCCAAAAAACCGTAGAATCAGCTGCCATCCCTTCCCCAGGAAGACGAGGGCAGCCTCTCAGTGCACGTTCCCTTACAGCAGCTTCGAGAGACCTTCGCGCCGCTGTCCTTCTGCCTCCCGACATGGAGAGGGAAGCGTTGCATGCTGTGGGGAGTTGTTTTTGTGATCTTCATGGTGATCTTATGGTGATTTTTATGGGAATCAATGGGATTTAATGGTGATTGAGTGGGATTTTGTGGGATGTTCTGGTGATTCAGAGGAATTCAACAAGAATGGGGATGGTAAATGCTGATTTACTTTCTAGTAATCACACATGGCTTGCCGGAAAATGCACCATTTAGTTTGATGTTTTCCTTCGAAAAAATTGATGATTAGAGTAGCTTATTTATTTCTCTACCTGATTTTCCAGGCCATGTTTGATGACACCGGAGGAAATTTCCCTTCAATATCCCTATGGGATTTATCTTCGTTAAATCCCATGAGCCACCATCCCAATGAAGCTCTATATGTTGTCTACCACAAGGTTGCCTGAGGTGTACCAAATTTATCTCCCTTTGTACCTGGGGTGTTGCAACCCACTGAACTCCACTGGAATAAAGTACCCTGAAATTCACATCTAACGCTGAAATCATAGCACTTTTAAAATAATACCCAAGGAATACAAAGGTTGGTATGATTTCGATTGATTTCTCAGCCTAGGTTGCTTCAATTCACCATTGTTATTTGATTACCACGGTTACCACCCGCCTGCGTCCACACCCAGTCACATACTTGCGTGTTTGTTGATGAAAGCTACAATCCTTTTTACACATATTGTTGAGAGGTGAAATAAATATCTCATTTCTCACCCCCGTACCGTTTTTCCGTTCTCTTCAGGTTGTCTCAATCACATATTTTTTGCCACTAACCTTGCCATATTCCCTCATGTTTCACTTCATACATCCATTTCTTCCACTTCGCTTCCAAAAAAAATATCATTTGCTCACTTAAAAAAACACCTGTTAATCACCTAGAATTCTTCCACTTGATCCACTTCATCCAAACTTCGAGGTGAACTTCCAAGGAATTACATCTCAGAATATCACAGCTTTCGATGTCCCAAATGCTGAGCCACCCCCCCCGGAGGCGTTACCACGCACCACGACGTGGATCTGCTGGACGCCTACGGGCGCCAGGTGCGGCGCTGGCGCTGCCAAGGCGAAACGCCCAAGGCGGCGCGCCAGCGGCTGGCGGCGGGGCGCCGGGTGGAGCGAACCGAGCTGCTGCTGCAGCTGGAGAAGGCCGAAGAGTTGCTGGAGACTTGGGTTTTTCCACCAGATTCCTGGGAGAGAATTGTTTTTTTTTTTTCTCCCCCTCTGAGTTCACCATAGTTTTCTCTGATTTTTGAATCACGTTCGGTATTCGATGGGGTGTAAATTCTGTTGTTTCCTCAGCATTGGGGGTCTCAGCTGAGATAGGGTGGCCCTGGAGGTTCCAATGTTGTGCTCCCACGCTTTTTTGATGCGTTTGGTTTAGGGGGTGCCACCATTTTTTTGGTATATTTGGAATAAATCATAGGTATAACATGTTTTTAATATTTTTTTTTAAAACATAACAACCAAAGATATGTGGAGAGAGAGAGATATATATATAAGATAATATATACACACATGCACACACACACATATATATATATATATTATAATACATTTAGTTGCCGGAAACTTGTTTTTTGAGCAGGAACGGGAAAAATTGGGATTTCACCGGCCAAAATTGAGAGCTAACAATATTCAACGGTGATTGAACAGGGTTTTAAGTTTTATTCATGTCCAGTTCAGTAGGTGTATGTTAGGATTTATAGCCAATTTAGGTATGGTTAGAAAATGGGTGTGTGTGAACATGGGAATTTATCCAGCCAAAGTTGAAAGTTAAACATAGATAATGGCAATTTGGAAAAAACATGGTGATCCAATCGGTTAAACAAAAGGTATATTTTGGATATATCCGACCAATTTATCATGGAATGATTTCAGATTTGGTTTGGGGGGAACGCACGGGAACCCGACATGAAGCGTAACCAGAACCCCTTACATATAGCAATTTAACAGGGATTTAACTATCATTTATAGGGGTTTTCACCATCAAACATATGGGGATATAGTTGGTAAGGTTATGTAAACTAGGATATGTTTTAACCGGAAACGGGATGAATTGGAGGTACTGTATCAACAATAGTTTTTTTTTCTTTGTTATTTGTGGTGTGTCTTTGAAAACCTTGGGGAGGAGACTTGGGCTTTACAGTAGGCACTTCTTTTTTTTGGCGTAAACAACATGAAAATCCATGAGCAACTGTGATAATTGTGGTTTATGGTTGATCTATCCATAATATTCTATAAATACGCCCGAAACATGATATCAACAACAAATTGGGGTTGGTTTGGGCCGTGCCAAATCTGACTTCATTCAAGAAAATCAAGCAACAGTACATTCTGGCAATCCAAACTTGGAGTAGGACATCCCATGTCCAATGGGAAAAATTATATGAATCCACAAGTGCCAGATTTCCCATGGTCAGGTTGCATTAGCCAAGGGTTTTCATACCTCCCTGCAGCCTTCCAAGGATCAGGTTGACTTGACCCTGGGCAAGCGCAGTTCGCTGGTCAAGGGCTTCGGGTCCAAGGGTGGCCCAGGTGGGTTGGAGATTGGGGATGAAATCACGCACGTGAATGACCTGAGATTCATGAGCTGGCATCCCGGCCTAGAATAGGGGTTGGGTCGTTGGGTCTGTCAAGGGTTGGTCAGCAGCATTTGTTGGGGAAAGCGAGAATGTTGGCCCAGACTTCCAGCGAACGCTGCGGCCGAGGTATCAGATCCAGCGTCAGATTCCGGAGATGCAGGTGCGACGGCCCATGGCTGGGGCAGCAAAAACTTGGTTTCAAATCATTTCTTCATGTTTCTTTTGTGGGGATAGGGTCCTGAATGTTGCAACCTTCAGCAACTTGGTGAAGATGAAACCTCCAGCTGTTGAGTGGGGGACTCCCTGTACGGGCTTGTGTGGGGCTCCATTGGCCACCGTCTCCCTAACTCATAGGGCTGAAAGGCACATCAAACGGGTGCTTAAACCCGAGGTTTCACAAAACCAGACAACGAAATTCACAGAAAATTCCAGAGATCACCATCAACCCTCCCAGGTTTTCAATGTTTTTCACGGTTGTCATCATGTTTTCTCCAAAGCTGGCACCGTCCTGCAACAACCAAAGCAGGAGTCGCTGCGGCTGCGCGTGCTGCGAGCTCCCCACGTGGACGACCTGCCGCAAGAGCCTCTGCCCAAACTGCTGGTGGGCGCGCCCCTGAAGCTGGGCGACGTCATCCTCTACGACGCTGGGCAGATTTTGGGATATGGGCTGGGAACGGACATGGCTACACTAGCTATGTCACAAAGGCCATATGAAAAATGAATGCGCACTTTTGTTCAGTAAATGCATGCCAGCACAGATCGTCAATGATCGTCAAGGTATGAGTTTTTTCCTCAAAGAATTGGCATGAGTGTTCATATCCATATCAAAATCATTCAAAAATCATATCCACATCTCTATTGGCTCATTTGCACCCCAGGAAAAGGACCAACGAAAACAGCTTGGGTTTTAAAGCGTCGCAGACCACTGAGAGCCACCAGCAGCCTATCCGAAGCGAAAACCAAGGACTCGCGCATCATTCATTGGGGCATGGCCAACACGGAGAACTCTCCACGACACGTGCTGTATTTGCTGCTCGTCCCCTGAGTATTCGAGTTTTCTCCCACGAAAACACGCAGGACATTGGCAGCTCAGTAATTCCTTGTTAATTCCTTGTTATGGCTTGTGGGGCTGTATTCCATTTGGGTCCTGGCAGCAGTTCAAGCCTTCAAGTTTTTGATTTCTATTCTGGAACATGGAGATGTTATGGAAAAAGCAGCTTGGGAACAGTGGAAGCAATGTTGCAGATTGCATGACAACGGATGGGCTTTTGATATGGTTTCCTTTTTCAAACAAATTGACTTGTTAGATCAGATGGGAGGACGTGACAATGTTTTGAATTGGACCGCGCCTCAAGCAAGGCATTGGTTTCCAATTTTTCGTGAACGCTGTAACAACATTGCTGAGCAAGATATGTTGAGGACACTTCGTTCCGGCAAGTACAGTTTTCTTGTACACGCAATTCCTACTTTTGAATCCCCTCGACCTACTGCGCTATCATTGGGTTTGCTTTGCGGCCGCTCGCTGAACAATTTCTTGTTGTCCTCTCACTTGTTGGAAGTAGAGACTGGCAGGTATATCCGGCAACAACGAGAACAACGGTTTTGTCAAGCATGCAAACGGTCTTTGGGGCTTAGGGTCCTTGGGGATGAACAACATGCTCATATGTTTTTCATACATTCCTTCCATATGTTCGGTATGCGGTCTTGCGTGCCCAACTCACTGCGGATGCTTTGTTGCACTGCCAAGGTGTACTTCGCAACTAGTTTCCATGCCAGATTTTCCTGATTTGTTGACAAGTTGTTCAGAGAATTCAACATATTGAAAAGAGAGTTGTGCTGAATATGACGTAGTGAATCACCAGGGAAAAGGGATAGGATTTTTGCAAAAGAAAGTTGTCGCTGAAGTCAGTGACCAAAGCTGCTGAAAGTATTTCCGTAAGCGTTTGAGGAGACAGCAGAGAAATATGCCAGCACTTCCTTCTATTGTTATTTCCGACGATTCCGATGATGATGTGGAGATTTTGAACTGAAGATCTTGATGTTTGCCATCCTTGTCCCGTTGCCCTTTTGATTCTGGCCTTCTGCTTATTTTCACACACCTTTCTCACCAAACTAGCTCTGTAAATTACAAAGAACTTTGCGCCGAGGTGCCATTACGGGCACGCAGGGCGCAAGACATGAAATGAAATGAAATGAAATTTCCTTGTTGTTTCAGAAGGGGTTTGCCTCGGAAACTGTTATCTTCCAACAGTGGGTGACATGGCCATTCTTGATGTGATTGGAAGAGAACCAGCATATGACATCTTGCACACACCACCCTCCGCTACCGACGCCCAGGAATTTCATGAGCACCAGCTTTGAAGGTTATAGCCCCGATGGTGACGCCATCGCCATGGCCTCGCCCGAATGCTTGGCGGCGCGCCAGGCCTTTCGTGACCGGCTGCAGGAATTGAAAAAAACGCCAAAGGGATCCAAAGGGCAGAGGTGGGTGCCGCAGTTTGGTTGGTTTTGACTGGTTTTCACTGGTTGGCCGGATTTCCGTCAATAATTCTGAGAGTCTGAGAGTTCGTATATTTTTTTGAGGGGACATTTTTGCCATACTTCGCCAATTTTTTCCGGTGCTTTCTTGGAAGAGTTTCCATCTCTGGCACCGCTCCGAGGCTTGGTGTCAGCGGCATTCGGATGCTTTACACGCCCTCCAGCGACAACTTCCCGGCCTTGCACGTCCGGATCCCGCCCGGAAACGGACATCTCTGGTCGGGGCAGTTTTGAATAGATTTACCATCTGGCTATTTAACATGGCCATGGGAAATCACCATTTCTAATAGGTATACCATCTATAAATTGACCATTTTCCATGGCTATGTTAAATATCCAGAGGGTAAACATTTTTCAAAACAGATGCTATCAATGTTCTTGTCATCTCTGTGCTCTTCTTGGATATGGAGGTATCATGGGGATATAGTATATGAATCCAACATAATCCAACAATCTGAGTCGAACATCTTTTTTATATGTTCATTATTGTTCATTTCCACTTAGATTTGGAACATATGGGATTATGATAATTTTGATAATAATTTCAAACACGGAATCTATGTTCATTTCCATCCTTGGAACATGGGATTCCGTGTCTGAACTTCTTATCGTAGGGGATGTGCGGCTCACCAGTTTTTGGACTGGAATTTTGGAACCCTTGCCTCTTGTTGGCGATATAAGATATTTTCCAGCAATCAAACGTGGCAATTGGACATCTCCAACAAATAGAGTTTTTTTTATTTTTTATGGGAAAATCATCCACAAACGGAGGATTTTCGAATGCCGTATATTGCAATGTTTTGTTTTCCGGAGAGAAACCAATTTAACATAGCTATTGAACATGGCCCATTTATAGTTGATTTACCCATTAAAAATGGTGATTTTCCATAGTTATGTAAACGTTTACCAGAGGATAAATTCTTGATGGCTTTTGGCTTCCATCGAGTTCACGGCCATCGGCCTCTTTCCGGTGATGGGTGAGGTCAACATGCATCACATCCTGGCGGATAACGATGCGCTGCTCACCTTCTGGCAAGAATCCTTCCAAGTGCAGGTAGCGCTTGGCCGGCCATGGAATGGCACAGTAAAGTGCCAGAAACCACCTTTTTTTGTGTTGATGATTTATACCAACATGGCAAAATTGGGGATGGTGGATCCTATTGCTTTCCGGATAGCTGAGTCCTGCTATACTATGCCAGGAGCTGCTGTACTATGGATATTCCAAGGAGGCAGTGAAGGAAAAGTTGCCCAAGCTGTAGTGGGCTCAGTGGGATGTGTGGCCTAAGAAATGGATCGAAAAATTGGTGGTTTGACAAGCAAAAAGTGGAGATCCCACCAACAAAATCGCGGGATTTAGCCAACAAATGTTGGAAATTGGAGCAGGAAACTCAGGAAACATGAGGATGGGGATTTGCCTAACACTATGCCTAACAAACATATGATATGGATTCGAGGCCAACCAATCTAAGCTAGCTTCAACTTTCGAGACGACCACCTTGACCTTTGGATGCAACCAAAAACCATGGAAGATGTCCAAATTCAACCCGCAGAATAGCAACCTTGACTCAAGATGGTGTTCTGCGAATTTTGGATTGCACCACAGCTGTTTGACCCAGGCCTGTGCAGTTCACAGACTTCGCCTATTGGCAAAAGTCCCTCTTCTCTCGAGGCGGCTTGGCAACTGCTTGGGATGTTGTGGGGAAGTTGCAAACCCTACAGGTGGTTTAATGACTACTCTCTGGTAATTTGACAGTTTGCTATGACCAATTTCAACCTTTTTCAGTAGGTAAATCAAGGTAAGCGACACAACCAAGATCGGCCCCGAGGCTGGATTCGACAACCATTCCCATGTCTTGGGTGTTTTTTCTAGGTGTCCTTTTTCGATTTATTTTCCGGGGTTCGCCGGGGGAGTTGGTGCCGGGGGGCCCGATGATTCTATGTTGGATGGCGAAATCCTATGTGACGCATTGAAAGCAGAAATCTTGTTGCATTGAATTTGTCCGGAACCACAATAGGAAATTTGTTTAAATTGCTTGGGACTTAAAAGTAAGGAATCGGGAAGGAGCTCCTCCGATCATGGTGGTGTCGCGTGGGCCAAATCAACTATAAACAAACAATTTCCAATAGCTATCTAACAAATTCCCGGAGGGTAATGTATTTGTTTGTATCTTTTTGTCTTTTTGTCTTTTTTTTTGGGTGGTCCTTGTCCAAACGAACCAAAGCCATAACAGAACATTGATGTTGATTTGTATGACTGGCCTGCCAGCATCCTACGATCCACCTCGGCCCAGGCTTGCTGAAACCCGACCTTTCATACTGGCTCGGGGCACCCGGTGTCCATTGGGTTCATCAGAAATGGCTCCGCTCCGCTGTCTTGAACTTCACCAGCTCAGGGGCCGCCAAATTACGACCTCGCAACCGCCAAGTGTGTTGGCTGGGGAGCCTGGGGCGGCCGAGAGTTTGTTCGATCAGCGAACATTCTTTTTATATCAATGACGCTCCACACATGACAAGATCGCCATGCAAAAGTTAAACTAAAAGTAAAGACGTGTCAAGATTTTGATTACAATGACATTGGAGGCCCAAATTCTATTGTAGCGGTTCGTCTTACCCTTGGGTAATGTAATCTGGCAATGGTAAACCATGGTAAACCCCTGCTTTGCAGATGATGGATTTCCCTTTGTTCATATAGTAAACATGGGGATTTACCATTGCCGGGTTTGATTATCGGAAGATACAACCAGCTCAGTCTAAATTCCGCAGAGGTTCTGCCTCGATTTGGAAAGTGGTTAAAAATCTTCTACGGTCGAATGCACCACAAAGAGGGGTTACCCTCTGGTAATTTAACATAGCTATGGAAAATCACCATTTTTAATGGGAATATCCACTATATATAAATGGCCATTTTCAATAGCTATGTTAGTTTACCAGAGGGTACCTCCAAAAAATGAGGGCAGGACCCTGGTTCTTGATGGTTGAACCATCCATCTCCGGGTTTGGCCACGTGAAGCCTGAGGATTTGCCGTTGGACGTGCCGCGACCGCGGGTTTGGAATGTGGTGGGCGACAGCCTGGGGCACCCAGGTGCTGAACGATGGAGCCTTCATCTAGTTTCTACTTTGGGGCCAAGGATACGGGAGATCAAACCCGTTCAACTATATATATGTATATATATATATATATGCAAATGGCTTGGTGAGCTAGAAAAATAGGGCTTCCAACTGACCAGAATGGTGATAACTACCCATACTGTACCAGGGCAACTGGGACTTGCTTGGCATCGCCCATTGATGCCTAAGTAGCTGCGCCCATCGCTCTCGCCTTCTCAGAGTCAATGCGATTTGACTTTTGGAGCTGGTGGAAAATGGGCACGGCACTGCCCCTGCGGGTTCACTTTTTTGCATCACCTGGGTTTGTTCAAACATGGAGGGTACTGTACTCAGTTTTAGGGCTGCTTTAAGAGGGAACATGAGGCTTTCCCCCCATTTTTGGGGGGGTTCCCCCCTAGATTTTCGGGCACGCCATCTGATGCCTCGGCTGAGGTGTCAAGATTGACTTGGACCAGGAGCTGATTCAACCGTCCCTGGTCAGCTGCTGGTGGTTTCGGACTCCGAAATTGGGAGCCAACCCCCAAATGGATAGAAAAGTTGGACGCCTGCAAATTATAGGGAAAGATTATCCACAACATCCTAAAAACACTTCTCTATCTTTGGGCTTACTGGCTTACTATCGTTTATTTCTTTGGATCCGACTGGAGGCAGTGTGAAACTATTGAGAACTGGTGGTTCTATTTTCACTGTTTTTTCCACTGGATTTCCCCAAGCCGAGCTCAGGGTGATGGATCGCAACCCGCGTCAGGAGCTGAGCTGGAGAGGATTTTGAGTGATTTTTGCCTCTAGATTTTTTCGGTGAGCAGTGCCCAAACATATACCGCTGGGCATATGTAGATGACCCACCATGAAGCCCATACTTCTCGTTTCTGTTGCATTCTGTTGAGCCCATGAGTTCCACGATCAACTGATACCCTCTGGTAATTTAACAGTTCGCTATTGAAAATGGCCATTTATAGTGAGTTTTCCCATTAAAAAATGTGATTTTCCATAGTTTTTTGTATGTTTACCAGAGGGTAAACCCATCATCACCGTCACTTCTTAGCGGATCTTCGCCATGGCTTAAAACCCGAGGCATCACGCCCTTCGCCTCGGTGGTGTGCAACTTTGCGTTCGGCGACCCATTGATATACGATGGTTCAGAATGATGGATGATGCGTTCGGGGGTTTCCATAAATGGGGGTATCCCCAAATGGATGGTTTATCATGGAAAACCTTTTTTTAAATAAATAATTAGGGGTACCCCCGGTTAGGAAACCCCCATATAAGGAGGTTTTTTGGGATTGTTTGAAAATGGGCTAATTAGCTCTGAATCCATTAATGCTAATTTCATGGCTATACACCAATTTCACACAAACCCATATAGGGATATCTCATTAGGGAGAAGTATCCAGAAGTATCCTATGGGAAATCATGAATTTTAGGGGATACAGTAAGTGCCTCCGTTGACGAAACGCAATGAATTAGAATTAAATGATATAGGGACACACACACACACATATATATATATATATTATACATTATTTATATTTTGAATTATACATATATATTTTACATTATATTCACACACACATATATATATATATATTCACACACACATATATATATGTATATATACACACACATATATATATATATATATGACGTGTGTATATATATATATACATGCGATGTGATTATCATTCCATATGATTTATGCATGCTTTGTGATTGATATCAATGAATGTGTAAACACAAATACATACATACACCGAATCTATTTATCAATCAATCAATTAATTAATTAATTCATTAATTAATTAAATAGTTAGTTAATTAATCAATTAATTAATTAATTAATTCACCCATCCATCCATCCATCCATCCACCCATCCATCCACCCACCCACCCACCTACCTACCTACCTACCTACCCCTCTACCTACCTGCATCTCTACCTAATTACCTACCTCTCCGCCTATCTATCCATCTCCCTCTCTATTTCTAAACAGTCACACCTTACCCCCAAAGCCCAACACTTTTCCCCAGGTTGGCATTGATGAGGATGAGCAACCAGCGGGTGGTCTACGTCCAGAGCTCAGGGTCTCAGGACATAGTCCTGGGGGGGCAGCTGGGATTAGTAATGGGTATTACACGGTATAACATGGCATAACTCTGGTATTAACCTCCATAAGTTGGGATATAACCCTTACAACTATGGTTATTGTAACAGTTATATCCCCAACTTATGGAGGTTATATCCCAAGTTATGGAGGTTAATACCAGATAATACTAATAACCTATATCATGTTATATATGCGCCAAATATAGGTCGAACTGCACCACCATTGGTCCGACCCAGATGGCCACGGCCTTCGCCCTGCGGAGCTTGCCGGTGCTGGAGCCCAGGGGATTCGGTCGATTTCCCCGGCCT
The DNA here is from genome assembly GCA_947184155.2 of Cladocopium goreaui. Lineage (NCBI taxonomy): Eukaryota > Dinophyceae > Suessiales > Symbiodiniaceae > Cladocopium > Cladocopium goreaui. The sequence goes on along the minus strand of CAMXCT020000641.1, from coordinate 143,818 downwards.
GGTAAACAAAAAACTACAATGTGGGGCCCCCAAGATAGCTAAGTTGGTTTATAACTCCAATAACTATGGTTTATGGATGTTTATGGTACTTATAACTATAGTTATGGGGGTTTAGACACCAACTTATAACTGGGGGGCCCCACATTGTATGGACAATCACTATTTTGAATAGGTAAATCACCTATAAATACCTATTTCTATGGTCCATGTTCAATAGCTATGTGCATGTTTACCAGAGGGTATCTGTTTTTTTTTTTTGGTTTCCCTAAAAATATTCTTTTGGAATATGAAACTTGCGGATGCAACCCAAAAAAAATGATTTCATGGGCACGACCTGCTGGACCTGGGATGCCAAGGCAGTGGCCAATCTCATTGGCAATTTCCTGAACATGTTGTTGGGACACCCAGGGGACCTTGGAGGATCATATTGCTTGGTGGTTAATAACCCTTGTGAGTAGGTCCCCGATTAGTGGGTTATCCCATATAGATTGGCTATATGTTATACTCTGTTATAAGTATGGGTAGCGGTACGCTCGGGTATTCCAACTTGGGAAGCCGGCAAGCCAACTTGTTGAAAGGTTCACATATTCAGTGAGTCTATTCAGTTTACCCTCTGGTAAACTAACATAACTATGGAAAATCACCATTTTTAATGGGTAAATCCACTAAATCCACTATTTCTATGGCCATTTCCAGTAGCGAACTGTTAAATTACCAGAGGGTAAATGATGTAAACAGTGGATTTTCCGTCTGGGATCATCTCTTGAGCATCGGCTCAGGCCCATCCGAGTGGCGTACGATCCGGATGAGCCCTATATGTCATTTGGCATGCAACGTTCCGGCCTTGCCCACCATCCTCACCGAATTTCAACGACAAAGTGCTAGAAGTTTCACATGAAACTTCAGAAAAATGGATTGAACTATATCAAACTTGCAATTTCCAGGGGAAAAACATCATCTTCCAAACCCATTTTTTTGGGATATCCAACCGGCGGGTTTTTTTCCATCCCAAACCGGCTACTCGGCTACGCCAGGGACATTGTGTCAAGGGTGGCGACGTCCACCATCAACGTGCAGCGCTACAGCATGGCGCCCTTCATCCAAATCGCCGGGGGGCCATGGCGATTCCCATGGTGCAATTATAGATCCGAGAAGTGTTGCATATTATTAATTGATTAATATTTTTTAACACACACAGAGATATATATATATGTATATATCTGCGTATGGGTCCATCTTGAAATTTGCATCAACTTTTTGTTTTTTCAAAGTCGTTTCTCCTTCCGCCGCCACTATGGTCACCTCTGAGGTGACCGATACGCAGCCTCACTTTCCGACCACCGATCCTTCCAGGACGGGAAAATGGCTGAGATTGGGTCGAGCGACCTGGAGGACTAGATATGTCAGTCTATTTTTGAGATTTTTAGTCTATTGGTCTATTATTAGTATTAATCATCTATTGGGCTAGCCAATTTTGACTCATACCCGGACAATTGATGGGGATGAAGAAAAATGGTCAGGCAGATCAGGCAGATCAGGTTTGGGAAGGCCAGAAATCTGCAGGAATCCAGTGTACCAGCACCTTGGTTTGGACCGCTCTTGGAGGGTTGAGCTGCGGGACGCAGGTGAAGGTTGCAGTGCTGGGATCCCATTTTGAGATTTAGCCACAAAAAAAGGGGACAGACAACTGGATCGTGACTTGGGTGCCAGGGTCCGTGGCACCCGTTGTATGTTCACATCACAATGGCTGCTCATGTATGTTCATCCTTGCAATTGTGGTATCATGGGCTTTTAAATATAGAGAATTCAATGTCAGTTTGGAAAGTATGTTTGAAGCCAACATGACTGGGACATTTTTTTTGCAAATGGCAATCTATAACTACCTGCTTGAAGCGTGTTCATGACTTTTCTTGGCGCAGATAATTTGGGTAGAAAACCGTCATGTCTATTTGATGTTGGCTGCAGGGAAAGCACTCATGTTTCTTGTCGACGGTGCGATCGTTGATGGCAAGAAATTCTGAATATATATATATATATATGTATACACGTATACATAGATAGATAGATAGATAGATACATACATACATACATACATACATATATATACATACACATACATATACATACACACACACACATATATATACACATATGCATATACATATACATATACACACATATATATATATGTATATGTATATGTATACATATATATTTTTATATATACATATACATATGCACACACACACATATATATTATTTCCCTACTATAGTCAGTTTGTACATTGTTTCATCAGAGCTTTCTTCATTTATCTTACAATGTCTTACTGTACAATATTGTACACATTTATACATGTCTGGCTACAGGTTGTTTGCATTTCAGCCAGTGGCGCGATGGAGGTGTGTTTCCTGTCAGGTGCATCTCTGGCCCTTGCCCAGGAGGAATTCGAAGGAAAAACTGCAAAGGCTGTGAAACAAGCCTTGGCACTTCGGATTGGTGTTACTAGATTCAGGCAACGACTCTTTTCCGAACATGGTTCTGAGATCCCGGATGATGAGGTTTTTGCTTGCGCTCTAATGAAGCTTCAGATGGTGGTCTTGGATTTTTATCCGGCTGATGCCCAGCGAAGCCAACAAGTAATCTCTGCATCTGTGGACAATGATTTGATCGCCCTGGAAAAGTTCCTCAACAGCCCCTCCAATCCCAATGCCACAGATGAACATGGCAATGCGCCATTGCACTATGCTACCAGGCACGGACATGTTGAAAGCCTGCTGCTGTTGCTTGAGGCGGGTGCTGACCAAGATCAAGCGAACAATCAGGGTGCAACACCATTGTGCATTGCAGCTTCAAACGGCCATCTTAATATTGTCCGTCATTTGGTGGAAGTTGGTGCTGACAAAGAGAAAGCGGACAGCGAGGGTGCAACGCCATTGTACATTGCAGCTTATCACGGCCATCTGGATGTTGTCCGTCATTTGGTTGAAGTTGGTGCTGACAAAGAGAAAGCGGACAACGAGGGTGCAACACCATTGTACATTGCAGCTCACAACGGCCAGCTTGATGTTGTCCGTCATTTGGTGGAAATTGGTGCTGAGAAAGATCATAACTTCTACAGCGGTGCAACACCAGTTTACATTGCGGCTGAGAATGGCCATCTTGATGTTGTCCGTCATTTGGTGGAACTTGGTGCTGACAAAGATCAAATCGACAATGAGGATGCAACGCCATTGTTCATTGCAGCTCAGAACGGCCATCTCGATGTTGTCCATCATTTGGTGGAAGTTGGTGCTGACAAAGAGAAAGCGGACAACGAGGGTGCAACGCCATTGTACATTGCAGCTCACAACGGCCATTTGGATGTTGTCCGTCATTTGGTGGAAGTTGGTGCTGACAAAGAGAAAGCGGACAACGAAGGTGCAACGCCATTGTACATTGCAGCTCACAACGGTCATCTGGATGTTGTCCGTCATTTGGTGGAAGTTGGTGCTGACAAAGATCAAGCTGACAACGAGGGTGCAACACCGTTGTTCATTGCAGCTGAGAACGGCCATCTCGATGTTGTCCGTCATTTGGTGGAAGTTGGTGCTGACAAAGATCAAGCCGACAATCAGGGTGCAACACCAGTTTACATTGCAGCTGAGAATGGCCATCTTGATGTTCTCCGTCATTTGGTGGAACTTGGTGCTGACAAAGATCAAGCCGACAATCAGGGTGCAACACCATTGTTCATTGCAGCTCAGAACGGCCATCTGGATGTTGTCCGTCATTTGGTGAAAGTTGGTGCTGACAAAGATCAAGCCGAGATTTAGGGTACAACACCATTGTTCATGGCAGCTCAGAACGGCCATCTCGATGTTGTCCGTCATTTGGTGGAAGTTGGTGCTGACAAAGATCATGCCTCCAACCGCAGTGCAACACCATTGCACATTGCAGCTCAATGGTCCATTTTGATGTCGTTCGTCATTTGGTGGAAACAGAACCAGGTTATTCGCGGCTGGCTGGCCCCCAGAGATTCTGGCGTTTGTCTATCTGTCTAGCTATCTAGCTATGCTATCTAGCTACCTAGCTATGCTATCTAGCTATCTAGCCATGCTATCTAGCTATTTAGCCATGCTACCTAGCTATCTAGCTATCTAGCTGTTTAGCTATCTGGCTATCTAAACCTAATCTAATTTCATTCGCGTCTAATCTAATCTAACCCAATCTAACCTAATCTAACCTAATCTAGTTAACGTAATCCAATCTAATCTATTTATGTCTTTTATATCTGTAATGTATGCATCTAAATCTATCTAAATCTCTCTATACCTATCTAAGAATCTGTCTAAATCTATCTATATGTATCTAAATCTATCTATATCTATCTAAATCCCTCTCTTTCTCTCTATATCCATATCTATATATATATATATACCTATATAAAATATAGCATATATATATGTATATACATATCCGTATTTCTATATCTATATCTATATCTGTATATATCTAAATCTATCTAAATCTATTTTAATATATCCAAATTTAAGTCTATATCTATCCAATTCTAAACCTATATCTAGATCTACATTAAGCTCACGCCCTCATGTCATGGCATGACAAAGGGGAGCACGAGGAACGACGATGGGCACGGCCCATCCTAAGGATCAGCCGAAAGCCGGAAAGCCCCCCCATGAATTTTGCACATCAAAAATCCCATGTGTTTTACCATGTAAAATCCATCATAAGTCATGGGAAACCCCCCATAAGTCATGGGAAAATCCCATGGAAAATCCGTCGATCGTGGCATCTGGGTCCAAGGTCGATGGTTGATGTGGTGCCTCGAGACGATGACAGCGATGAGCACGGGCCCAGGGAGCTGGAAAAATCTGAGGGGCGAATCTGGAGTAATCTCATGGTGAGCAATGAAACTGGGGCCCAGCATTTTTGGACAGCTTTGAAATTTGGTATATCTGGTCAGGTCGATTTAGAAGGAAGACGAGCGAAAAGGATGCACACGTAATATTGACCTGCAGTATGGGTCTTTGTACTTGGCATATTCTATTCCAACAGGATGCCGCACTGGAATTTGACCGTGTGTTTGCAAGTCATCAAAGTCAGTGCAACCTGGAGTCTTCTGTGCAAATACGAAGGTTTCCTAAAATGGAGGGTGCCCGCAAATCATCCAAGTCATTAGACCATGACTTAGTATTGAAACCTATGGTGACTTGGGGATCCCCCAGGACTTCAGAACCCCCCATATGCCAACAGTTCAAGGCTTAAAATGGCCTCGCATGTGTCGATGGCGGTTCACTCAGGGTGGGTTTGAAGGGAGTCCTGGATGTCTTCTTGTTCGCCAACACGAGGCTCTCGGGGTGGAGCGAGCTTGGGGACCCCTCACATTCTGATTGGTCGACAACATAATTTTTTTTTTCATATACATTTATATACCAGGTAGTGCCCGGCACGTGCTGTGGCGGAAATTTCGACCATTTAAACCAACTATAGGAAAGATGGTTTTGGGTGTTTTTTGAAATGCAGAAGCAACGAAATGTTGAAGTTGTGCGCTGCATCAACGAATGAGCGAATGGTTGTGGAATTGCCAATGAAATGACATGAAAGAATTCATGCACAACTGACTGAATGAACCAATAAAACTATGAACCTATTGATTAATGGATTGTATTGCTGCAATGAATCAGTGAATCACTGATCACTGAATCAATGAACGAAGGAATCAACGAATCAGTGCATCAACAGGGAATCAATGAATCAATGAATGACAATGAACCAACGCATCAATCAATGAATACGTGATTCATTGAATCAATGAAGCAATGAAACGATATGAAACAACTAATCAATGAACCAGTGAGTCAACGATTCAACGAATCGGTGAATCAATGATTTCATGAAGCAATGAGCCTGCGAAACAGCGAATCAACGAATCAATGAATCGACAAATCAATGAATCAACAAATGGGTTTGGTAGATATATAAACCTCTTAAGTGGTAGATTTACACCACTCACCGTTGGTTAAATCAATACACAGCATATGTACCTAGATCTGTATCTATATCTATATCTATATCTATCTATCTATATATATATATCCATATATGCACGTAGTATTATATCTTATATCTGCATCAGACACCCAAATTATGTACCCATTATGACTAGATGAGTGGTATCCCATTGGTGCCGTTAGTTTTGGTCAGGAACGGGCAGATCTTTCGATTGGATGGCGTCTTCAACACCACAGCCCACACCTGAGGAGATGCCCAAAGACTTGGACTTACGGAGTGTTTTCCCATTTCAATGGCCATTCCAGGAACCTAAATTGGAAGTACCTAACATATATAAGGCCTATGTAAGGGCTATGTAAGGGGATATACCCCCAAAATATGGCCTTATATGGTACAGTACCTCCATTTTAGGATCCTGGAATTCCCATTGAACTTACGAAGTGTTTTCCCATTGGTCTGCACTGGTAAATCCACCATTTCGGGAATCAAAAAAGGCACATTGTTTGGATCAAAAAAGGGGCTCTCAAATCGAAGACTTCCCAATTTCCCAATGGGATCTTGGGTTTTTCCCGCAATGTTTCAGAGAAACCTGGTGCTCAAGGTGCTCACCAAGCAGACCGCCTGGGCCCCCGGAGTTGGGCCAATATTTCGGTACAAACCTACAAACACACAAATAAAATACGTATGAATATCCCTGGGGTGAGCAAATAACATATATTATATGTACTATATGTATATATATATATGCATAAATATATAAATATGGATATAGCACGGGATAGCACGGGAATCTGGAAGACCCAGACAGACGCTCGCTACGACATCTGGCTGCTTTGCTGCTAGGTGCGTTTGATCCTCATGCATGTGAAGGTGGGGGTGTCATCTGGCACCAGCTGATCCAACGGCTCGAAACCAGCCATGTCCAGTTTCGATCCGCAAGCCGCAGGCGCTGACCATGTGGGCTGCGCGTGATGCCAACCTGCCGAAACTGGGTAGACGTTCAGTTGGTGAACTCTTGGACGACCTGAAGTCATGATTTGCTTTACTGATTGGTTGTTTCATGTATGTTTATATATATTTATTTATTTATTTATTCTTTTATACACATTATTGCATACATACATTATGTATATATATATAGATATGTATGTATACATATATATATAATACATATGTTCAACGATATTTAGGATTTGGGATGGTGATCCCCAATGACTAATGCCTGGCACCAAGGATCCCTCGTTTGCTGGCGCCCGGATGGCTCAGAACAGATCGCGTCGCCGGTGTGTTGTTCAGAACGGGGATGTTCCAACCATGGATTCCCCTGACCATCACCAAACCTGGCCATTTTCGCTCGTCCCAGGCACATGTTAAACATGAATTGGCCAGGAATGTAGTTCGTACATGTTCGTACCCTCCGGCAATGAGACGTGGTTTGCTGGAAAATCTATCATGTATATATATATATAGAAGATTCCCTATTGCCATGTTGTTTACCCAAGGGTAAGCTTCTCTTACAGATGCATCAAAATATGCCCAGCCCCCCAAGCTGGCCATCCATTCACCGTCCCAGGACATACGAACGGGCGCAAGAAGCGAAAGACGCAGTGTGGAGCTGAGAACTGGCCGCGGCTGGTGGCACCCCCCTGCCCTTGCGGCTCCTGACAGGAGAAAGGCATCGTCCTGACGCACATCATGGTGAAAGGAAAAACAGGCCCCGGTACAGAATCATCCCAACAGAGTGGAAGCGCAACATGAGGCCTGAAAGGTGTTTTTTTTAAATGAAGTCTGGAGGGGAGAAGAACTCAGGGAAGAGACATCTGGTTATATCTGGTTGCTTGTTTCTCAATTCTATCCGATTCTGTCCACATGATTTCTCGGCGACCTTCCGGAGCCTACCGGTTTCATCATTTTTCGATCTTTTTCATTGGTTTCTTCGCATCGCTGCCTCCTCAAGGTCCCGTGAGGATGAACCAGGAATGATAGAATGGTAAATCTTCATCGAAGACCGAGTATGGCCTTATGAATTTACATGAATTTACATGAATTTACCATCTTCATATAGTTACACCATGTTAATATCGTGGAAGTCGAGCTCATGATCACGTATTACAACCACACAATTTTCGCGAGAAATCACGACAGATGTTTTGGGATGGGTGGATGATCACCATGGTAAATCCCATGGTCGGCCGAAGCGTTGCGCCGTTGCGCGCGCCAGGTCTCCCCTCCATTGCCTCCATGGCCAGCGGCCCGGACGTGGACGGCCTCTCCGAGGAACAGCGCGCCGTGCGCAGCTGTCATCGCAACTGGGACTTCGACCGGGAGAGTTTCGAGGGAATGGATTGATGGTGATTTCCAGATTTTGTGGGTGATTTTGTGGGTGGTTGGATGGGGTCTATTGCGGTTTAATGGTGATCCAATGGGATTTCATGGTGATGCATGGGAATTTGAATATCACCAGTGTCATGAAACATGGCACTTCAGAATCCTCTATCAATGGCGGTTTATAGCTGGGATCATCATCGAACTGAATGGCTCATTTTCAATGGCGTTCGATCCATGCCAGGGTACAACCAACCCCCGTGGGAATATGGGATTAACATATGGGGGGTTTCCTAAGTCATGGGGGTACCCCCAAATCATCCATGTACAGATGGTATTTGCCATTATAAACCATCCATTTGGGGATACCCCCATGACTTAGGAACCCCCCATGACTAATTCTTCAGTAGCCCTAGCTTTCTATGGGATGATCTATGTGGTAGCGCATCAAAACGGCTTACCCGGTATGGTAGTTTGACAAAGCTATGGAAACTATGGTGCGAAATTGCACATTGGTTGTGTTTCAGCAGCTACAGTGGTTGCGAAATCACCGGTGGATAGGCTGGAGAGGTGGTGAACATCCCACCATATCCAATTATTCATAGGGTTTCAACCATCCTAACTGCGAGCCCAGGCTTCAAGATGCATTCGGCGTTAGAGATGGGTTCCTTGGTGAGCGAAACACCACGTTTCACGGTGGCAACGCAGGATCAACATGAAGGGATGTGTATGGTGATAAATTAGACATTCATGGGATTTTCTGGGAATTAAAAGTGATTTAATGGGGTTTTGTAGTGATAAATAGGAATTTAATTATTCAAGAGTTGGGATATTCATGAGGATACTCTTTGGTGATCAAACATGGCAGTTGGAAAGTCTCCATTAAATGGACATTTTTGTGGGGCAATTGACAATTATCTATAAATGGAGAGTTTTCCACTGCCATGTCTGATTATGCGAGTGCATTAACCATATTCGAAAGGATGATCCAACCAATGATGAGAGGGGGGGGCCCAACCCTCATCCAGTTGGTTATTAGTCTCTGAGTGGTTTCAGTTATGAACACTAACCACTGACCACTTCTTAAATGTCTAATATACAGTTAAATATACCTAAGGGGTTTGTTCGAGTTGGTTCATTTTGCTTCATTTTGGTTCTTAGTTGGTTTGCTTATTTATTGACCACGTGTACTTTCTTTGTCTCCCGGTCTCCCGTTCCTGTTTTTGGCACCGGTTGAGGCGGCGACATCCCACAGAGCTTGATGAAAAGCGCCGCTTTGCCCACGCCTCTTGGCGGGAACCCCCTGGATTTCATGGGAAAAACCATGGTTTCCATGGCAAAAACTATGGTTTCCATGGGAAAAACAATGGTTTCCGGTGAAGATTTTCCCTTCAATCAATGAGACCAATCCATTGGGCGATGATGGAAAAACGATATCGATGGTTGATCCGGGTCGCAGGTGGGTGCCAATCCTTGTACAAGATGTTTGTGGTGGTTCTGCACCAATCCCTCAGGTTTGGTCACTTTCCATGGGTGTTTACTGCCTCTTGGAAGTGCAGTTCCAGCTACTAGTTATAGGGCCTAAGGGGTGATATCCCAACTCATGGGGTTGATAACTATGGTAGTTATACCCTCTGGTAATTTAACATAGCTATTGAAAATGGCCATAGAAATAGTGGATTTACCCATTACCATAGCTATGTTAATTTTCCAGAGGATATCCATTCCTCAACTGCACCCCCAAGCTATCTTGGTTGCTCCAAGCCACCCAGGCCGTTGCAGCCCCCCAAGCCCAAGCAGCGTGCGGCGGCGGCTGCACCGCGGTGGCAGGAGCAATTGGTGAAAGCCGAGCCGTCTGCGTTGGCGAAACCGGAGCCGGCCATGTCCATCGTCGCAGCGCAGGCGGGGTCAAGGTGGCCTTGGTGGCATTCCCTATCTTTTTATAGGAAAAAACGTCATGAACCAAAAAAAGTGTGGATTGAATTGATAGATAAGTACTGCAACTATAGAACTATGAACATATATTATAGTACTACTCATGCACTATCTACACAAATATCTACTGATACCTTTTCAGAAAGTTTAAGTGTGTTGGTCTCTTGGCATTTTCCAAAAGGATGGACCGGGCAACATGGCATTCGTTGGTCGTCCAGTTTGGTGTCGCAGGCTCCCAGTCAAGTGGCAACTTCGGAGGCTAGCGGTGTCGGGCCAGTTTGAGAGTCAAAGATCCTTGATAATTAGGGAAAGTTATGGGGAAAATTATGGAAAACCATGGAAATTATGGAAAACCATGGGGCATGATGGAAAATGATGGACAATTGTGGGGAAATATATTGATTTAAGGGAACATCTTAACCGGAAACCATGGACTTTCCAATGAAATATGGGGGTTTCCAGTCTCAATTTTCCCGTAAACCAATCCATTGATGATACTCCTAGAAGATGGATTTGAATGCAAATATCACCAAAGTTATTGGGTAGATGGAGCACAATGGGACAATCACATCTTCTAGCTCTAGGGCAAACCGTTGGAAGGTTGTGATAATCCAAACGCATGGCCAGCATAGACTATAGTACCCTCTGGTAAACGTTTACATAACTATGGAAATTCACCACTCTTAGTAGGTAAATCAACTATTTCTATCACCATTTTCAATAGCTATGTTAAATTACCATGTTTAATAGGTAAATATGGTAAATCATCATAAATCATCTATAAATGGGCCATTTTCCATAGCTATTTTGACATAACCAGAGGGTAGTCTTCACCCATCTTGAGGCCAAGGTTCCACCTCCCAAGCTGTCAGTGGAGGAAGAGGCTGGGTGCTGAGGACCGCATAAAAAACGCACTGGCTGACTAGGCAAATCTATAGAAAACTGCAGCTTGATTTAAGAAAAACATTTGCAAATTGGAGATTCTCAGTTGCAATGTTGGTTTTTGAGAGGGTGGTAAGGTGGTTTGGAATGAAACGACTTCATAATAACTTTATTCATGATGATGTATGATGATTGCCTAAGCAGAAGAACCAAAAAACACAAAAACGTACAGTGAAACAACAACGAGTATTCCAGGGTCACAATTCCAGGCCCAGGGGGCAGCAGATAGTGATCATTTTAGTATTAACCCAAACCAATTTTTTGGGTGCCCAATTGTTTTGACCCATACCCAATTTATGATCCCAAATGACCAGCGGCAATTCAACAACATGCGCTGGTCATGCACTGGTTACCCTAAAGAAAGGTGGCTCAGCGACGGGCCGTTAGAGTCTCAGGCGGTGCCATTGAAGTGGCAACAGCTTTCTCGGTCCATTTTGGAACAGAGGATCATGCTGAGTTGAGTGAGAGATGGGGGCGGATCCATGACGGATCCTAGGCCGATCACATCAAGGGGCTGCCAGAGAATGCATCAGGGCACCGTCCTCCAAAGCTGTGGGATTCCTGAGGAAGCCCAGAAGCGGCGGGAGAGGAACTATCAGGTAGCGGCCACCTGGGTGTGATCCTCAGGGGCGAGTTTTGGCTCATCGATGTTGCAGTGGAATGATGGAATGATGAACATCAGCAATGATATGCAATGGTATGCAATGACATGCAATGATATTCAATGATATGTATATAATGATATGTAATGATATTTAATGATATGTAATGATATGTAATGATATGTAATGATATGCAATGACATGCAATGATATGTAATGATATGCAATGGTATGCAATGATATGTAGTGTTTCTCTTGGATTGCCCTGATGTTCCGAACTTTTTCTGATGTTCCAGTGGACTCGCGGGGCCTAGGCCCAATCGCAACGCGACAGCGAACTGATTCCCCTGGGAGAGGCCCTGAACGCTGGTGGTGTCATTGGGGATCCCCGGTCGTCACCGTGGGTTTCAGCACTAAGTCATGGTCCATCCCCATGACTTGGATGATTTGGGGGTACCGCCATGACTTAGGCGGTGCGAAATTCTTCAACCACTAAGCAGGTCCATCCCCAGTTTTGAATCATCAGCCTCTAGATTATTGTTGCTTGATGTTCCCATCGTTGTTGATTACATCCCCATGATATCGCCACAATATCCGTCGCACACACACACACGCACACCCACACACTCACATTATATATATATATACGCATATGCACACACACACATCCCCGAAAGTCAAATGACTCATTTCAACTTCGGGTTGTCCGTGGGCCACCTGGCCGCCGTGGGCCACAGGAGTTTCCTCCACCGCTCCAGGCCAACCCTTTCGACGAGGCCGAGGCTTTCCCAAGAGCTGCACCTCGGTTGTCAGCATAGCGCTGTTGAAACGCCATCTGGGTTGCTCCAAGCGATTTCAGTTGATAGCCATAGCCATAGCCATAGGGGGGATTAGTCATGTTATGATTTTTATGTCTTATTTCTTTATTTACTATCCCCCGGTTACTTTCCCCTCTTGTGATTGGGGGTATTGGGAGCAACCCTGTTTTCTGGCCTTGATTTGTTTGGCCATTGAATGGAGAGGTGTAGAGCGTTCTGATGGGTAGTCAGATGGGTAGTCAAATTAGACAAGGAGAAAAGTGATCTGAACATATGTGAAAATACAGAGTGATGACACTATCCCATGAATAAAACTTAGGATTGACATGAGCTGACCATTTTCATTTATGCTGCTCGCAACCCGCCCAACAGAAAGCTAAGATAGACATAGTTGGTCCATGTGTGAGAAAATCTTAGCCGATCGGTACTCTCTAGCGATTCCAGACTTGACTACATATGTATATAAGTATATATATATACATATACACATACACATGCGTAGGGAAAGTCATTGATGGCCATCCTGCAGTGATGGACTTCCGCGCCATTTGCTGCTACAAAAAAGGGGCCCATTGCAAAAGATCGGTTCTAAGCCATCCCCATTTAGAACGTGGTTAGAAGATGTAAAAAAATCCTGATTCATACGGTACCCTCTGGTTATGTCAAAATAGCTATGGTATAGATGGCCCATAGAAATAGATGATTTATGATGATTTACCATATTTACCTATTAAACATGGTGATTTCCCATAGCTTGGTTTCGAGGCCCGACGTCGCGGCTTTGCGGCCTTCGCCGCCCAGCGCAGCGGCTATGGCTGAGGCCTGGCCGAAATCGGGGGCCGCTGGCTGGAGCTGAGGGAAGAAAAGGGGGTTGCTTCAAGGAGAATGAGGTTGGTAAACATATCTAGAAATGGCCATAGAAATAGTGAGTTTTCCCATTAAACATGGTGAGTTTCCATAGTTATGTTAGTTTACCAGAGGGTAAACATATGGATTAATGATGGTTAATGATGATTAAAACCACCTATTGCCAACTGATGGTTATTAGTGGGGTTATATTCCAACTGATGGTTACTAATGTGGGTAAAACAATGCCACAAACCACCCATGACTGGGAATGTAGAAATGGTGATGACTGGGGGCTGGTTTATTGTTGTTTTACCAACATTATTGGAATATGTAATGGACTTTGGCAGGTCAAAACTGTTGATGAACAAGTATGTGTCAAAATCGTCAAAGGCTCCAAAAGAAGGGGCATTTCGGGGTGCAGGAGGGGTGATTTGATGTTATTTTTCGCATGAATTTGGCATTTGGTATGCTACTGAAATAATCAACCCGACTTGGTCTTCTCAGCCTCAGCCTTTTGGTCTCCAAACCCATCCAGCTAGGCCTGCCCGTAGCGCGCTCTATGATTGCTGTCAGCTTCCGTCGAAAAGTGCCGCTGCTTACTGCTGCTTTGCTGCCCGATGCCTCAAAATGGTCTTGTCAAATAGATTTCAAAGCTGAGTATGACCCACCAGCCTGACTTTGGATTTTCATTGTTACATTGTTTATTTGATGATTTTGATGCCCGCTATGTTTTCATTTTCCATCCCTACCGTGCAGGGGAGATCCCCTGATTTGCGCCTGTTTTTTTTCCGGGATCAACATCGGCCAGTGATACCCCCAGGCCTTGAAACTGCAAATAGTGGAGGTTTCAAGATGATTCTTTCGAATCACCCCGGAGTGGATAGATCGGATAGAATATCTATAGGTTTTGCATGGTTTTGTCTGTTTAGAATTCCACGCTTTATCATTTTCCCAATCAAAATTGCTGGTTTAGGGATGTTTAGGGAGTATACACCATTTTCAAACACACCCATCTCATGCAGATTTATGTTTGAAAGAGTTCTCTTCTGCGGATGGCCCAAGTTTCAGATTCTACTCCACGATGGGTAATCATACTCCGAGTTTCTTTCCGCGAATTTTTAGCGCACCCCAGAAACCCTGGCTCAGTCGTGGATGTGTTCATGTCGGAGTCACAGATCATGGGGTTGTTCTTCAGGGAAAGGGGTTGCTAAGCAGTTCCGTTTGGTATATGATTGATATATGACGGTGACTTGACCATACATAGATAACCCCACTGTTATGGCTAGTTTGCTTGAATAAATCTTTATACATGCCATGCTCAAACCTTGAGTAAACTGCCCATATTGGATCATATTGGTCGATGGTCATCAAGCCATTAATAGGGGTTAGTAGTAGCATGCCCATGATAAGGAATCCCATTCATGATGGTGGGATGCCATACCCCATGTACCATTGACCATGGCACACTCCCTCCGGTCATGTTCCGACTTTTCCATGTTTGACCCAAGCGGCGCCGGCCGCGGAAACACCCCGCTGCCTTGGCGTGGGGGAGTCGGAGTACCCAGTTGATCAAAATGGACAACCAGCAGGGTTCAACACCTTTGTTCAATGGGAATTTCAGGATCCTAACATGGAGGTACGTTAGTACCATATAAGGCCATATTTTGTGGGGATATTCCCTTACATAGCCCTTACATAGGCCTTATATATGGTAGGTACCTCCAATTTAGGATCTTGGAATTCCCATTGATTTGTTGGTTGATGATTATAGGATATTCTAGGGGCTTATACTACCCAGTATCTTGGGGATTATGATAATCCATTCTAGTAGGGACGAGGGTTTTGAAGACTGCTGAAATGACAATCCCATGGTCATGTGGTAAACCCAATAATACGATTTGGAGATGAATTTAGCACCCATTTGAGGTCACATTAGGCATTGGTATGTCTTGGGTTTGCCAAATTACCCTATTCCAAGACTTTGGCCCATTAGTTGGAATAGGGTAATTTGGTAAACCCAATACATAGGGCCCAAGTTGGAATAGGGTAATATTCCAAGACTTTGTTTCTCAAGATTGTACTAGTTGGGAAATTTCCGGCTGCAGGGACCACGGAAACTCTTTGTGCGTTGCTTCAGCTCGGGGCCCCCGAGATGGCCAAGATGACTTATAACTTGGGTCACTTGGATGACTTGGATGTGTGGGGGGTATAAACTATACTTAAGGGGTTTTATCAACCAACAAACATCACTGGGGGGCCTCACCTTGCATCAAATCCCATCAAATTCCATTTAAATCCGATTGAATTACTATTAAATCCCATTCAAATCACATTAAATCCCAATCAATCACCATCAAATCACCATTAAATCCCGTTAAATCCCATTAATCACCATGAAATCCCAATCAATCACCATCAAATCACCATTAAGTCACCATTTGGCTCCTGTGATTGGCCAAGGTCAAGGCCGACATCATGGGCGCTGAGACCTCAGTTGCCAGATTTCATGGGAAAAATGGCAGGGAACCCACGGGAAGCCCCAAAAACTGATGGAAAACCTGGAACATCTGCAGGAAACCCTCAATTTTGAGAAAAAAACGGAGCTTTCCTGTAGATAATCCCCTGAAATTCATCCCAAGATGTCCCGAGAAATGATGAGAAATGTCATCAAATTGATGTGGTGAAGCCCATCATTTTCACAACACCTCTCCAGAGCTATGTAAGCTTGTAAGCCTTACAAAATGAGGTTAGCGACCAGGCATGGTCGTGCCACCACTAAAGAGGGAGTCATTATGGTCCAGATAATGGTTCCCGATAATAGCGGGATGACCATGGCACACATGATGTTGCTCACCTGTATGGTTCTTGATTGCATTTGTTCAAGTTTCGACGTGCAGATACTACATAATATTACGACATGCAGCATCTTACTTAAATAAGTGAATTGCATATTACCATGTGCAACATGTTACAACGTGTTACAACGTGTTACAACGTGGTACAACGTGTTACTTCAATAAATGATGTAATCATTGCAAAGCTGTGCGAAGCAAAATGCGCCACCATGATCATGGACAATGGCATGGTATGGCTATGGATCAATACCTATAAATATACTGTGTGAAGGGGATTGAGCATCCACAAATCTCAGCTATTTGGATGTTTTTCCAAGGGGGTAACTACAGTAACAGGGCGAATTGACCAGCTGACCATCTTCACGAGGTGGTAGATCGGACAGATGAGTTCAGGCTCAGGGCTCCGTCCTTGTGGGACAAGTAGAGGGGCCGTACCATTCGTGCATATCCCATTTGTTACCCTCTGGTTATTTAACATAGCCATGGAAAATGGCCCATTTATAGATGGTTTACCTATTAAAAATGATGATTTTCCATGGCTATGTCAAATAACCAGATGGTATATCTTGTACCTGTTGTTGATTCAAGATGCATGATGTTCGCCCTTACCGTATTGCTGGTTGTTGGTCGTCCAGATTCGCATACATATAAGCCCAACCATTATTGAGGGGGTTGGCTAATTGTGCATCATTACTTTTTTCTCACAAAATTTCCCCAAATATTTGCCATTTTCCTAGTCCTAGGTGAATCCCAATTTTTGATTTTACTATTGTTATTAGATCATACTATTGAATCCCAATTTTGGAATTATTTTGATGATGCATTCCTAGTTAGCTCATATGTATATATGTATATATATATAATCATATATCATCATATGTAATCACATATCATCATATGCCCATTCATATATCATCATATGCCCATATCCTAGTATCATCATATATCACCATTTTTTGATGCTTAAACCCACCATGTCTGATGAAAAACTCGGAGGCACATCCTCCGCGAAGCGGCTGCAAAGAGTGGTGGAGGCTTTCCGCCTGGTGGAAATCATGTTGTGAACGATAAAACACACATGGATGAACTGGGATTTACCATGAAAAATGATGATTTAACCATGACACATTTAACCATCAAACATGGGTGATTTAAGGATAAACCGTAGGGATTTACCATGGTGATTTACCATCCGCCCAACATCGACCCCGAGAAACGCCGCGAGGCCTGAGCTTTGAAGCTACGCCCCAGGCAACGCCGGAGAGCCCAGCAGGTGGACTTACCAGCAGTGCTTGGAGTTGTGGGTGATAACTGGGGGGCCTCACCTTGCATCAAATCCAATAAATCCAGTAAAATCCCATGAAATACCCATTATAAATACCCTCTGGTAACATAGCTATTGAACATGGTGATAGAAATAGTTGATTTACCTATTAATAGCATGGTGATTTTCCAGTTCGTTATGTAAACGTTTACCAGGCCGGGTAACCATCAAATCAGCTATAAATCCCAGTAACTCAGTAAATCCCTATTGTTTCTTGGTTCAATCACCATTTTCCTATGGTTGAATCACCATGAAATGACCAGAATCAGCTGGTTCCAGTTGCTCCCTTTGGACCCGCCAGCGAGGTCAGAGTTGAATCTTTGGTCCGCCGAGATCGGCGGTGAAATTCACGAGACCTCGCAGAAGGTGGCAGAGCTCAGGACGCAGATCCGGTGGGATCGGGGACGCAGCCAGGGACCCTGAAAATGGGTTGGTGAAACCAATGAGAAATGGGTGATATGGGTGATTTTGATCCCAGAAGAATAGGAAACTGGTTACGGTGGTTTGGAAGATGAATTTTATTTTCCCCAACCAGATTGGGGATGATGATCCAATCTGACTTTCATATTTTTCAGGGGGATTGAAAGCACCAATTAGGGAAAAACAACCAGAAACCAGCAGAGAAAAAGGTTTGGCGGGGGGGAACAACAGTGATTCAAGATGATGCAACTGGCAAACGATGGGGATTTAAGCATAAAGTATGGGGATTTCACCAGCAAACATTGGGATTTAACCATTCAGGAAACAGGGGATTTATCCAAGAAACACTTGACTTTGGGTTATCCATCAGCAACCAATATATATATATGATATATATATGGCAGGTAGTTCATGATTGAATCTGTCTTTTCTGCAGGAAGATGTCCAAGCAGAAGGGCATCTTCAACGACAAAACAAACCAGATTCAGGACTGGGGATCCCATCGATGGAGGGGGATCCCATCATGAATCAGTTGAATCAGAATGGGTAGATAGGCAGATCTCATCAGTTGATCCCATCATCTACCTTCAAAATTCCACCCAGAGAGATGGGTTATTTTTGTTTTTTTGGTTGTACTATCCACTTCAGACGGTGAGAAAAAATAGCTCATCATGGGGATACGTAAAAACCAACCAGTATAGTGGGATGGGAGAATGTGTAGACGGTGCAATCAAAAAATTAAAAAATGCATATTTTAGGAACAACAGGATGTTGTAACCAATAAGTTCCAAAGAACTGGCTAATGTGGGTAAAACAATAATAAACCAGCCCCCAAATCACCACACATAGGTGATATAAACGATTCCCAGTCATGGGTGGCTTATGGCATTGTTTTACCCACATTAGTAACCATCAGTTGGAAGTTTCAACCCCATTAGTAACCATCAGTTGGCAATAGGTGGTATTTTTTTCATCATAAACCATCATGAATCCATATGCTTACCCTCTGGTAAACTAACATAGCTATTGAAAATGGCCATTTATAGTGGATTTTCCCATTAAAAATTGTGATTTTCCATGGTTATGTTAGTTTACCAGAGGGTATCCCAACAAACATCCCAAAAAATTGGCCGTCCAAAACAACAACCTGAGGCTGCGATTTTTGCAAATCATCCCAACACAGGGGTACACGGTATACCTAATAATAATATGGTTTTAATTATGGTTTATTACAACATAACAGGGGTATGTATATATATATATAATAAACCTTTCTCTCTCTCTCTCTCTATAATTTTGTGTATATATATATATTGTTTTTTTTCCCGAGGGATTGGGTTTACCATATTATCACGATTTTGTTCATTCCCATTCTGTTTTTGCTCTCAGCGAAGCCGCATGATTCCGCAGTTGGTACCGGCCAGTGTTCTTGGGATCCACATGTCACATGCACATGATTCTTAGAATGTGGTAAGCCCAATGATCAACATCCAATTTTGGATGTTTTATCATGGTTTATAGACCCATTCCTGGTCAAACAGGGAGTTGTTTATTGGCTTTGTCCCACCGTCAAGACGTTGATTGGGGATGCCACCTTCGAAAGGTGTTGACCCACACCGTGAAGCGCGGAAACCCGGGAAGAGCCGGGAAGATGGAAATGCCACGGGTTTGATTGACAAAATCATTTGGTAAAAACCGTGTTCCCGGATTTTTTTTGTGAGTGACTTTCCGTCTTTTAGTTTTTTTTTTTTTAAGGACCTTATTATCATTTTGGGACCCTCAAAATGACTGCTTCAATACAGCCAGTTCCATGTGAAACTTTGTTGGTGAAATCCGCATGGGCTGCCTAAGTCCTAAACAAAATCCGATGAAATTCCCAAAATTGCTAGCTACATATCAGAAAATTTTACCCTCTGGTTATTTCACATAGCCATGGAAAATGGCCCATAGAAATAGATGGTTTACCTATTAAAAATGGTGGATCTTTCCATGGCTATGTTGAATAACAAGAGGGTATATCTTGTATTAAACCCTCATAAAACCAACGAGTCAGACACATCACATTGGGCACAGTTTTTATCCCAGCTGAATCCCCCTGGACAGAACTCACATTTTTCGACGACCAGGCAGCAGATTCAGCTTCTGAATCAGAAGATCGAGGCCCTGGAATCCAAGGTCAAAAGCTCCGGGCGCCTTGGAAAAAGTGGAGCTTCCCCCCCCAGTGATGTTACCCTCTGGTTATGTCAAAATAGCTATTGAAAATGGCAATTTATAGTGGATTTTCCCATTCAAAATGGTGATTTTCCATAGTTATGTTAGTTTACCAGAGGGTAGTTGGTTGGTTTATAAACCCCCTATGACTGGTTAGTATACTATAGTTATTTAAGCGTACCATAAACCATAGTGAAATTTGAGTTATAAACCATACTGGTTGATAATACTGGTTGATCATACTGTGTGTGTACCCTAGGGAAAATATCACGAATAATCCATCAATAGGCCCATGTCCAGATGATTTTCCATTATTCACCATTAACCAGTATCAACCATTCTATACCATCTGGTTATTTAATATAGCCATGGAAAATATTGGAAAGTCACCATTTTAAAGTTAGGTAAACAATCTATTTCGATGGGCCATTTTCCATGGCTATGTTAAATAACCAGATGGCAATACTAAATACTGGTTGAGAATGGTTAGTAATGGATGGTACTGGTTGATGATGGTTAGTAATGGATAATAATACTGGTTGATAATGATGCGTAACTTTAACTAATAAATCATCTGTAAAATGGATGAAAAAAGCCAATCTGGGGGTTTCTGGACATGGACCCCAAGGGGGATCAATACTAAGTCACATGGCTGGGAATGGTTTATATATACCACCTATTAATGGCTGGTGATGACTGGGGGATGGTAAAAATGATTGTTTTACCCTAACACGACATGGGGGTTTCTTGAAATGGAGCCCCAATGCGAATGACTTGGTTTTTCATGACTTTGGATGATTTGGGGACCCCTATGACTTAGGAAAGCTTCATGTTATGGGAAAAGGAAACGATACATGGGAAGTTCTGATAGTATCAGGACTGGCCGGCCTCCAATTCGAGGGCAAACCGCTGGCAAACTCAGCTGGTCAGAGGTTCAAAGGATCAACCCTTTGACGCGAAGTTTTAAGGCTTTGAAGAGGGCCGTTGATGTTCTTTCCAATGCACTTGCCGTCAATTTCGTCAAATGATAGAAGAAAGATCGCTGACCAACACCACATTTTGCTGGTGCTTCATGCTATGCCTTCGCGAGCCGTGAAGTTCGCTCCACCCTCTGCTGAGTGTTGGGAGTGGGACAGTCGCTTGGGTTGAATCCCACTAACGATGCGTTTTAATCCCCACTAGATCCCATTAGATCCCATGAGAGCCCCTTAAATCAGACTAAATCTCGGTGAAAAATCACCATGAATTCCCATGAAAAATCATAAAGCAATGAAATGCCCCTTGAATCACCATTAAACCCACCATTCAACCACCATAAAAAAAACATCCGAGCCCCCATGGCCACGCGCCGTCCTGCCGCCTTAAGGAAGAACAAGAGCTACCAGGCGCATGCATCGACCCTGGTGGAGACGCTCAAGACCAGGCCACCGTTGATGGTTTTGAAATGGTTGATATCATGGGGATTTACCCGGCCTGGAAATGACTGTTACAGTTCGCTATTTAAAATGGCCATAGAAATAGTGAGTTTTCCCAGCTACATAGCATGGTGATGATATAATGGATGATTTTAATGGTGATTTAATGGTGATTTAATGGTGATTTAATGGGATTCAATGGTGATACAATGGGATTCAATGGGATTTATTAGGATATATGATGGATATACCCCCTGGTTAACTAACAAAACGCGATTGAACATGGCCCAGTCGAAATAGTGGATGTACCCATTAATAGCATGGTGAGGTTCCATAGTTATGTAAACGTTTCCTAACTGATATAGAGAGATAGGTGTTCTAAATAAATCACTTATAGTAGTATATCAGTGGTATAAAGTTGATCTAAATAAATGAGTATAGTTGATGATGTCTGATTATACTATAACTATAATTGATCTGAATCGTATTAAAACATATATACATATAATATAATATAATATAATATAATATAAATTAATATAATATAATATAATGTAATATATAATTTGATGTAATATAATATAATATGATATAACATAATATAATATTTTAATATAACATAACATTTTTACACATACACACACATATATATATATAAACTCATCAAATTGTACTATAGTTATTATATATCCCATAACCCAAACGTTAAGCAACTTACTAAGTTGGGGGCCTCACCTTACACACACACACGCATATATATATATATATACATAATCTAAATACAGTATTTTAAATGAAAACGACCTGACTGCGACATCACAGGAATGATGGTTACCCCCTTGTAATCAAACATGGCAATTGAAAATCCTATATAATTGGAGGTTTTACTGGGAACATATCTATAAATGGCTGATTTTCCATTGGCATGTTTGACTGCCGGAGGTCATGAAACCCCCAAAATGGCAGAACTGCTAGAACAGGTTCTATTTGTTACTATTTTAGTGGGATGTTACCTTTCTATCTTTTTTTTTGGTTGGGGTTTGCTATATGATCCGTATGCCTTAAAAAATAAAGTGCTTGCTGGTTTCGAATATGCCTTGGTTATTGGGATGACGATCTTCAATAACAAGCATATTTTTCAGGCTGCAACCAGCAGCCAGGTCGGGTGTTGCCGTTGCCATAATCAAATATCGCAAGATAGCCTGGAGAGATAATGAGTACAGAATTGAATATATATATATATACTGTATATATATATATGTATATACATGTTTTCCAATGTTTTCACCAGTTTTAGATTCCTTGGCATTTGCTCCGCTGTCTGGTAATGAAAAATGGCAACGGACCCCTGTATTTTTCATCCATAGATGATTTACCTACTGGAATTCGGCATTTTCCATTGCCAAGTTGAATGACCAGAGGGTGGGCCACAGCAGACAATAGTAGATTTTAATATCCTCTGGTAAACTATAACTATGGAAAATCACCATTTAGTTCGTGGATTTTCCCATCAATAGCATGGTGATTTTCCATAGTTGTGTTAGTTTACCAGAGGATATCTTGCCGGCCATGTTTGGATCCTTTGAGTACGGAAAAGTGAGTTCTCAGTCAGTGATCTGGACACGTGAACTGATGAACCCAGGAGGAATCCGCCATTTCCGTCCGGACGCAGGCTGCTCCAAGTGACCAAGGAATTCAAAGACGCTTTAGAGGAGCTGGCGTTGAAGTGCTGCAATTGCGGAGTGGCCTGGGGAGTCAGGATGACTTATGAATCTTATGACTTCTAAATTTGGAAATTCATATGGCCTGGTTGGTGGTTTGGAACATGAATTTTATGACTTTCCATTCAGTTGGGAATTTCATCATCCCAACTGACGAACTCATATTTTTCAGAGGGGTAGGCTCAACCACCAACCAGTCATATCCATAGATTATCCATAGATTATGGGACTTATTATGGATAATCTATGGATACTCTATGGAATCTATGGACCATTTATAGATGTGAAACCACCAGCCAGTGGCTAATTATGGCAAAAAAATCTCTTCTACGCCATGTTTGAAGGATTTTGATGGAGTTCTGAAGGTCATTTCCACCTCAGACCTCGTCACGTGTTTCCATGACACGCCAGGATCGCACCAAAGCTCTCGAGCAGCAGGTGAGCCGTGAATCCCTCCCCCCGGATATGAAATTTATCACTCATATCCCTGGAGAAATCCTGGTTTAGTATTGGTTTTTATATGTTTATATATATTTTCGGACCCCTTGGGGAATTTTATGTATGTTTATATATGTTTAAAGCCAGCAAAAGTTGCTGGTTTATTGGAATTCTCATTGCCGTTTGCAGTGAAGAACATGCCAAACACAACAAACATCGTTGCATGGCAAAAATCGATCTATGATGACCTTGAAAGGAAACGGCTGACCTATGCTGACCTACCCCCCTTGAAATTCAATATGGAACTAGGCGAATTGAACCGCTCCAATATGGCTTCGTCCAATATTTAGAGGGGTGGCAGACAATGGCCAGGATGGGGGAACATGAATTCCACCAGTTTTGCCACTGGGTTTATTGAACGACAACAAACTTAGCAAATTAGCATTCACAAAAAAGGTCCCATCCATCAGGCTACTAGGAAGTGCTCAAGCACTTCCTCACTTCATTATTGCGTGTCACTGTTTCGTTTCACCCCCTGCATGCTTAGGCGAATTTACCGTCTTTTTTTGGAGGACGTAGAGTGGTGAATGCCGCGGTGCCGCGTGGCGGCCAACCTTGGATCTTTGCGCGCCATGGAGCGTGGGTTCCCACCATCGCCTACCTCGGCAAAGCGTGCTTCTCTTCTTCTGTGGGTTCTGCTCCATCCCTGCCTGCAGTTCCAATTCTTGGATTCTGTGAGGTGGTGTCAGCAAACGCGCGGCACGCAACAAGGCAGCAGCCACAGCCCAACACTCTTTGGCCGCATTGTCGCGGCCCGCTTTGCTGAGCTGAATGACCAGTGGAAAATGTGGAAACTGCAGGGTGAAATTCCTCCATACCGTGCTGGCTTGCTGTTGCTCTGGGTCTTGTGGTTCATTGATGACTCTGTCTTGTTGTTCCGAAATGCTGCTCAGATGACCCATCTCATGCCTAGCGTGCTAACCTTGTTTGGCAGCATGGGTCTTCGCATTAACATTACGAAATCTTGCATTCTTGGTGCTCGTTGTCGTCTTCCTGGCACGTTGTTCGGGGGCCCCCATTGTTGGTGGCTAATTACTCACTTTTGAGGGGGGGCGGTTGGATCTCCATGACTTTGTACATTGTTGGATGCGTATTCCGTTGTATCCCGACTGAACGCACGTATCCTGATAAAACTTCATGTTAATCCCAGTATCCAGCTTACATCCGAAATCTTCATTATTTCCCAACTATATCGCATGACCCAATTTTACGCCTATCCGAGTTGTATCCCCCCTTTTGAATGGTCAGTCAACCGCCATTAAAACAATGAACATCGCGCAATGATATCCGCCATTTAAAGCCATCATTTATAAACCGTCCCAGGAACAATTTTTCATAAGATTCCCATTATATCCCCAGGTTGTTGGTGTTATATCTCCGTTTATCCTGTTATGTCCCCATTAAATCACCTTTATATAAACCGCCATTGCATCACCATTTGCTGTTCACTATGGTTAAATTCATCATTTTTGTTACTTCAATTCCGTCTAATCCTCAAAAAACCATTCAGTTCCATTAAAACTTGTTTAAACTCCATTGAATTCTCATCAAATCACATTACACCACCATCAAATCCCGCTGGACCCCGCTAAATTCCATTGAATTCCCATTAAACCAGTATAGAAACCCCATCAATTCCCCTGACAGCCCCATTATACCAACATGTATTTTGATGTTTGAATATTTTTGATGCTAAAATCACCATTCAACCACCACTAGGGAGTGACCACTTGACAGGACCTCCGGCGTCAGATCTATTCCTCCGGCGCCGGCGCAGCGGCGAACCCCTTCGCCGGCCGCGGTGGGTCCGGACCGCCAAACACGACGCGGTGACGGTGAGTTCGGCAGTGAGATATGGATTCAACAGGGGAATATATGTGAGACAAAAATGGGGAAAATCCTGGACACATATAATAAAGGTGGTGTAGCGCTGGTTTAATGGTGGTTTAATGGTGGTTTAATGGTGGTTGAAGGGTTAAAACCAAGAATTTGGTGGTGTTAAATGTTCAATAACGTATAGTACGATTATATATATATATATATTATATTATATTATGTTTTATTACATTATATATATATTATATGTATATATATTTATACATAGTACGGATTATATGGGGATATTGTTCTACTGGACATTTATGAGCATCTTATTCGGGATACTTCATGGATGTTTATATTAGCTTGTAGCACCCCCAAATAGATAATCAGCAGTAATTCACCACTGTTGGAGCAGGATTTTACCAACTTCTGTCTATTTGGGAGGTTGCTATACCCTCCAGTAATCAAACGTAGCAATGGAAAAACCTTTATATTTAAATGGAGGTTTTAATGAGAAAATCATCTATAAACCGGCCGCTTGCCATTGCTACGTTTGATTGCCGGAGGGTACCCTCTGGTAGTTTAACGTAGCTAGGGAAATCACATTTTTAAAGGTACACGTAGGTAAATCATCCATAAGTGGACCATTTTCCGCTAAGAAATCAATTCCCATGACTATTCCCAATCGTGGTGGTTAAATCCCCTTTCATCCAATCCGAGTGTTCCACGGATTCGAAGTTGCTGCCGCAGCCGTTGCCGAAGGCACCTCCAAGCTTGAGTTATGGAATCTATGGCCCATTTAGTTCGATGATTTCCCGAACCTCAACATGGTGATTTTTAATGATTTTAATGTCAAGCTGTTAGTTTAAGCAGTTTTTTTTCTTATGGTGGATTTAGCATCCAAAATTAAGAATAGTGAGGTTGACAATACGGGAACTAATCAAAACAGTGGGTTGCCGTCTGGTAATCTGTTACATAGCTATGGAATCTATGGCCCATCGAGTCCGATGATGAAACTTGGTACAGTGAACTGAACGCGCAAGAATTTTCCATGGCTTCTGGTACCAAGTTGCCAGAGGGCAAGTGGAATTACCAAGAATTGGTATGTCCAAAAGGAGGCCTCAGGGTTTTCAACTTCAAACCAGGCAAGTTCCCAACTTCAAGAAAGATCTGCCCACTCGCACAGACGCTGCTGATACATATGTATATGGGGATGGGTCAAAACCTATTATTACATATTATTACCATATTTGGGGGTTTAGTAGTTGAAATATATCGACCCCTGAGCCCCACTATGTATAGCATAGGTAGTAGGTCATATGTAGAGCACTGCCATAGCTATGAGTCCATTCAATTCCAATGTAGCTATTCCCAATAATGTACAGAATAGCACCCCTTACCTAAAAGCGGTAGGTAGGGAGAGTAGCCGTAGTGAGAAGTAGGTACACCATTCCCCCACCTAACAACAACCTGGTGGGGTAACTATGTACGCTATGGACACTTGGCTCAAGTGCGGAAAAGTTCCGTGCTTGTCTTGTTTGTTTCATGCAGGGTTTGTTGAATCAGGTTCCCTTCTTTTTGCGGGTCTCTGTTTCTTCCCCCTGTTCGACTGGTTATCAGCCGTAAGGCTTTGTGTTAGGGAACCTTATTCATCAAAACTTGCTTAGGCCCTAGCATCGCATTCATCTTTTCGCTGTCACACTTGCATGCCCACAGATACGTCTGAGGAGGTCGCTGAGTTACTCGCGACCGAAGCACCAGCGGACGAAGGGGAGGGAGCGACGGACGCAGAGAGGGTTGAGCAGACTGTTCCCCAATCTGTGGAAGTTGCGACCGAACCTGTCGTCTCCTGGGCAGACGCATCTGAGGATATTTTTGCGCCCGAGCCGTCTCTTGAGGGAACATCTGCAGTAGCTGACACAGATCGAGCCGAAGGACATCTGTTGGAGGTGAAGCAGGAGGAGTTCCAAGAGGCTACAACATTGGGTGCCGTTCTTTCTGTGATTGGAGTGCCAGAAGAGGTCGCTGACGAAGTCGCGACGGACCCTGCAGACCAAGCTTTTGATCCGGTTGAGGCTGACCCCAACGAAGTCCCAGCTGAAACTGCCTTTGCTGATTTAGATCGTGTGAAGGAAGAAGGTCAAGACCGTCCTGCAGGTGAGCCGTTGCCTCTTGCTGAGCAAGCCGATCCAGAAGCTGAGACAGCCGATCTTTTAGGTTTAGGTGACGAGGCGGGTCCAGTAGGAGAAGCATCCGTTGCATCCGAACCATCTGCATCCGTGCCTGAGCCTGCGGTCGCTGACACATCCGGTGTCGCGACAGAAGCCAACACTAGTTGCCCCGATCAAATAGTCCCACCACCAACTAGCCCTAATCTTGTTGACCCAGGTGCCGATCCTATCCAAGTAGGACATTCCCCCGCTAGTTCATCAACAGCCCACCGAACAAGGGTTCGATCCAGCAGGGGCGGTGCTCAAACCAGGTGGCAAGAAGCAAAGCGAGCTTGGTGGAACGACTTCGAGGCATACCAAAATTGGCTTTACCACAATTCCGGAGGGGACATCGTAGGTGGCTTTTGGTTAAGAAAGATTTCTTACGAATACGCCGACGAAAGCACTCGCTGGTTGATAGCTCTTCATTCAAGACTTGTTGAGGAGTTCCCAACATCACAGTGTTTAGCTTTGGCCTACCAGATCCTCATCCCTTACAAAGAGTGGGCACACACCTACGGTTTGGACAGGCGTAGAGGTACATCACACGCTGAGCAAGTGATAAACTCTGGTGAACTACCCCCAAAAAGGATCATCAATCAACGCATCTTAGGGGCAGAGCACCCACGCCCAGAAGAGTGGGATAGGTATTATAGATACGTAGGCCCACAGCAGCAACCCCATGCAAAAGTGGAAAGGCCTGCTGCCGCAACACCCGTTGCTGGCGCGGCAAGTGGAAGCGCAGATCCAACTCCGGTCCAGCAAGGACCCAAGGAGCCTGGGCACCCACCGCCAAACTGGCAACCTTCTTTGAGAAGGCCACCTGAGCCAGCAGTCCCTCCACGTCCAAGGGTTACTGTTTCTGTCCATCCGGTCCCACAAGCCCCAAAGTCAGATTCTCAAGGGGTCGCTGCCTCTGGGCGCGACGTAGCACCAGTCCCAGCTGCTAGCCCTGCTAAGCCACCAGCTAAAGCTAGGCCTAAAGCTCCTGATTCTAGTGCCACGACCCTTGCAGATAGGATTCAAAGTTTGCCACCTCCGCCTAATAACATTGCCCCTAGTCCGCCCTCTCATAAACAACCACCTTTACCACCATTACCACCTCCTAATACACCACCACCCAGTGATAATTTTCCACCACCACCATCTCATCCGCCGCCAACTGCACAGGAGCTCGCTGCCCGCAGTTCCCGACCAGCAGAGGCGCGAGGAGAGACTGCTCCGGAGGATCCCAACGATCCACCGCCTGAAGAGGAGCAGTGGGTGGAGGAAGAGGAGGAAGAGGAGGTTTTTGAGGAGGACGAAGTGGTTGAAGTTGAGGTTGAGGCCGAAGGTGAACCTGAATTCCCTGACTTTGCACCAACAGAGCACGGCCGTGAGGTTTCCACGCGCCGTCGTAGGCCTAAAAGAACTAGGTCCAATCCGCCATTGCCTGTCAATCTAGTCCCAAGGGAGACCCGTGAACGCATTGAACTTAATCAAGAACTTTATAGAGCCCGAACCATAACCGGTGTTTCTAGGAGACCTCTTGCTTTAAGACCCCAAGTGCACGGTTACCCCGAAATTAGAATTGACTCCGCTGGCACCTGGGCTAGGGTCGCTGATCCTCCGATCGCGTACGCGCCGCAGACTTTGCCGTTCATTGTGCCGCACGCCGTGGCACCAGAGCTTGGGGTCAACCCGCACGAGCTTCCCGACTCGTTGTGGCGTGATCCTGCACTTAGATCCCATCGTACTGTTCTTGGTTCAAGTAATTTAGACCCCAACAGTGTTTATAATCTTGACACCAATAACCCCGGTACCGAATCTGAGGGCTCTGAAACTGCTGAGACTCGAACCGCCAGGTTTGTTTCATCAGGTCAGGCATTTGTTGGCCAGCAAGAACCTTTCGACGCTGGCTTCGCTGAGCGCACCCCTGCCCGCCCAATTGAGTCTCCACCAAAGAGACAGCGTCCTAACATAAGAACCTCCCGAATCCAACGTGATAAGCCGGCACAGCCCAGAAAAGATCCAGTTTCTGCTGCACCACCACCTGCAGCCCCAACAGTACCATCTTTGACTGTTCCCCCATTAAGCGGTTCTAGTAGTTCAGCTTATCCCTGGAGGCAATCTTTGCAAGGTGCTGGAACTGGGGTCGCTGACACAGCCCGTGTCGCGACAGAGACCGTATCAGAGCCAGCCGGCTCTCCCGTTGCACGATCCAGGTCAAGAGCACCCTCAGCCGAAACTGCGCCCGCAGTTGCTGCCAGACAAAGGGGAAGGGAAGTACCAATTTCCAATAAGATTTCATCTAAGTCTCGCAAAAGAGCTAGTTCCGTTCCTGTGCCAATCCGTGCAAAGGGGGCTGCTGTCCCCGACACGCCTCAAAGGCCTGAACCGTTGCCACCAGCTCCAGAGAAAAAGAAGAATCTGCCTTGGAAACGTCCACCTGTGGACATTGCACCGGCTGCACCTGCAGCACCCGCTGCACCTGTGGTAATTCCCCCAAGACCTAATAGGCCAGTTCCTCCTAATCCAGCTAATCTTAAGCCCGTAAAACCCCCTCCGCCAGGAGTTGGGGGGCCAAGACCTGCTGGTCCACCGTCCCGAGACTTGCCACCACTTGATCCCGCAGGACAACAGCAACAGCAAGAGGCACCAAGCTCAGGCTCTGGCCTTGCACCCCACGTCCGTGGGCGGCCTTTGCCTGACCCAACACCAGATCGGCCTGAGGGGGTCGCTGGCTCTGTGCCGCGACATTACCAGCATCAACCCAACTTAGTCTCTAAGGTAGTCCACGTTAATACATCCAACGTAGTTGTTTGTATCGACTGGCACGATACCATTGACCAGGCTCTCAACCCCATAGGTGAATTGTCTTCCCGCTTAGTTGATAAGTTTCGGTCATTGACTAGGACTGCTGGTAATCAAATTGAGTTCCACATTGTCTCATACGCCGGCCAATCCAAGATTGAAAGCACCAAGGCCGGTGCTGAGCACGTGATTAGCCAGCTCATTGCGGAAGGATTGCCGTTTCGAGAAGTGCACCTGGCACGCTATCCTTGCGGTAGGCAGGGCAAATCCTCGATCATCTCCGCTCTTCAGGCACATTGTCTCATCGACGACCGTTCTGACATCCTGAACGAGTGCAGGCAGCTCGGCATCAAAACCATCCGCTCAGAGGGGCGTTCTGACAGGGAGCTCTGCTGGATTGCTGAGGTGGAGGACTGGTTACGTCTTGAAGGGGTCGCCGGGATCCTGGAAAATCGCCGCCCAGTTCCTCTTAGGACCAATCAGTTTTACCCCAATTTTGGGGGCCAGGACGATAAGTCACTTTGGTAGACCCTGGCACAAGTCCAGCGGTTCTACAGCATCCGATAGGCTTTCAACGCCGAGGTAGCTGAGCTTGCTCGCTACGTTCGTCGGTCTGTCCTTGTCGTTTGCCAAGTGTCCATTGTCCAATTGCCTTTTGCCTTTTGTTTTTAGTTCAGTGTTGTTTTGCGGTCAGAGCTAGGGTCATTACCGCTAGCGAAGCCGTATTGCATCCGAACTTCAACACAACTTGAATTAATTTCAATTGCACTTTATTATCTTAATATCCAACTTGCGAAGACTTTGTTGGTTGAGGTAGTATCGTGCTGCATTGGTCTTTCGTCCCATCACTGCACACTTTTGCTTGGGACGCTGAGCAAAGCTCGCGTTGGATCACATCGTTGCAGTTGAGCGCAAAAGTTCAGCCGAGTTTGGGTCAAGATGTCAGGCATTTCTCCCCCTTCTGATCCTAGTTCATCTAACAGTAGGTCAAGGAGTAGTCCTGAAACTTCTAATCCAAATGCAACAAGGGTCCCGGCGGTCGTTACCTCCCTGGTTCCACGAAGAATCCAGTTGCCCTCAACTAGGGATGCCATGCGTGTTGATGAGTCATCTGATACTAGTGTGGAAGCATCTCAACAAAATAGATTTAGGCAAAGGGGTCCCCATGGTCCAAACCCAAGCAATAGTCCTGATGAAGATAATCCTGTAGACCTTAGTGCAACCCAAGCCACTTTCCTTGCGGGTGCTGCTGTAACCCAAGCGCACCATGCCGCCACTATCGCAGACCATGCTAGTAATGTTGCCATCCAATCCCAATTAGAAGCCTTCCAAGCTAGACAAGTCATCGCACAGCAGCAATCCGACTTTGGTCAGGTCGCTGCAGAAATGCGCGACGCTGCAGCACGAGCCATCCTGCACAACCAGGAGGAAGCTCACGCCGCTATGGCTGAGAGGGACAGGGGTTCGGAGTTGTTTGAGCATAACCTCACCCAACAAGCCCAACAATTTGTTTTTGGGGCTAGGCAACAAGCTCAGCAGGAAGTCTTAGAAAGTCAAGCGGTTTTGCAACGGGAAGCCCAACAGTTTGTGGAATCTAATGTTAGACCACTTCAACAACAAATCAATTTGGGTAACCAACAATTGGCCACTCGGGAAGTTGAAATAACTGAAAGGGATACTAGGATTGCTTTTCTTGAGCAACAGCTGGCAGAAGCCAGACGCCAAAACAACTTGGCTGTAGCATCCCCGGTTCCAGTTTCCCCCATTTCAGGTTCTGCCCTCATGGACTTACTTGCGGATCTTCCCCAAGGAAATATAAGTCAAAGGGTAATCCCTGAAGATGAGCAAACTATGGAAAACTTCAATTTATTTGAGGGTCATGTTCCAGCTCCAGCTCAAACACCAGATGTTCGTGCTAGGCCTTTTGGTTCCCCACAAAATACTCCAGTTCCCCTGCAAGAGGTTGCAAATCCAATGGTTGTAGAGGCAACTACTTGGGCCACCCCCAGGGTTTCTGTTGGCCAATCATCCCATGAAGTAGCACCAAATGTTGTTCCGACCATGCCTCAATCTTTTCACCCTCCGGGTGCCACACCCGTGACTGTTATGGCGAATCCCCAACCTGCGGAGTTGGCAGTTGCCAACTTGTCCATGCCAACAAATGCCATGGTACCTAGCGCTAATGTTGCAAGTGGTTCGAATCCAACAGAATCAGCTTTAGTCCATCAACTTTTAGCTGAAGTGAGTAGATTGACCAATGCATTGCAATCGCAACAGCAGCAACTTCAACAGATGCAACAACAACAATCTCAGCAGCTTACTGCCCCTGCACCCCTGCCGATAGCACCTCCGTGCACGCCCCCAAAGGGCGCTGCTGCTAGCGCACCGGGCTTAGGTCCAACCAATGCTAGTGTTGCGGGCACTCCCTGTGCAAACTCTCGTTTTGGGTCCATAGGTCGTGCACCTCCACCGCAGCAGGTGTTGCCGCCAGGGTTGCCGCCACTTCCGTTGGCGCAACAGGGTTTAGTTGTTGACAATACCACATCTTATCACCATATTGGTTCTGCTAATAGATCAGTTGATTCAGGTAGCTCAGAGTCCTCCTCGGATTCTGGTGAGTTCCACTCAGTGCGTGCCCCATTAGTCCTTACTGAATGTAGGATTTGTGGTGACCTCCATGAAGAGATCGAATGCCCGCATCTTACCATGAACCAACCCTATTTAGCCCCACAGCCACCTGCTGTTAACTACGCGGATGATGAAGAAGATACCATTAGGATAAAATCCTTAGTTGACATGGTTTTTCCGAATCCACCAGAAAACGCAGGTCAAGCCCGTGGATATATCAATCAGGTGTTGATGTCAATAGGCAAACTCCAAAAGACCCCCGGTAATGAAGTTTACCAATGGGCCCAAGAGTGCCTAACCATTGATGAAGCTGTTCTTCAAGCCGATCCTAGGTACCCCCGCACCGATCGAGAGATCGCTTCCAGGCTCATAAAGACCTGTAAGCGCGGTAGGTTTGGTCTTGTTTTTCAGCAAATGGTAGAAGCAGAGCGCGCAGCTAGTGGTGCAATGCCTTGCGGGCGCGCGATGTTGCGTAAAATATTCAAACATTTTCAACTCGAGCGTGACCGCATCGGCATGCTTGGCGAGCGAAATCTGTTATCCCTTAGGGTCGCTGGTAACACGGTAGCTGACTTAGAGGCCTTTAGGGATAAGTATATTTACGTGATGTCTACCATTCCCTTAGAGGATTTACCGCGACAACAGACGCTGTTTAACCATCTCATCGACGAACTAGAGCGCAATGCCGTGATCGCCCCAAAAGTTGTTAAAGCTAGGGAAGCCCGACTAGATAGCCATCGTCGCACCACTGACTGGTTATGGTCTAAGGTTGAACTTGCCATCCAACTTGATCAGCAGAAGCGTAATCGCGCCGAGTTTGATAAGCAGCTGAAGTTGAAGCCTGCTGCTGGCTATGCTGGCACGCAACAAACCCCCGATGACAAAATCGCTGGTGCCCCTGCACCAACCCCTAATCCCAAAGCTAAGGCCACGCCTAAGAGCCAGGGTTCAGGGGGGGGTAATCCTCAACCAAAGAAAACCCCTAAAAAGGAGGACGTGAAGGCAGCTCCTGCCCCGAAAGCGAAGCCCAAGGCCAAGCCATCCGGTCCAAAGCCGCCTCCGCCCAACCGAAAGGGCAACACGACCCCGCGTGGGGAAGAAGCCAAGAAAGTAGCAAATATGAGCGCTTCCGAAAAGGCCAAAACCCCTTGCATGTTCTATGCATACAATGCATGCAAAGCTAAGTCGTGCGCGTTCCTCCACTCAGACACCAACAAGTATAAGGGACCTCCTCCTAGAGCACTTGGTAAAAGCGGTAAAGCCCCTGCCAAAGCTGCTGCTAATATGGCAACTGTCATAATCCCAGAGGTCGCTGCCCATGGCGCGACTAATAATCCTGACCCCATCAATGCCATGCCAATGAAGGCCTCCAAATCCATCCCTTGGCTTTGGGACACGGCCGCAGGTCGACACTTGATTGGACGCCAAGCCCTCACACCAGCCATGAAGGAGCACTTGCAGCAATCACCCAATCCTGTTGCTTTTGCTACCGGAGGTGGCAGCCAGCCTGGCCAAGAGTCACTAGCCTTTAATGGAAGTAAGATTCTTGAAGGTGAAGAGGTCTATGTCCTTAAAGAATGTCCTCCCGCACAAAGCATTGGTAAGACTGTCATAGATAAGGGTTACATGTTTGTCTGGGATCCTAGAGAGAATGTCCCCTACTTGATAGCTCCAGAAAATATCAACAGGTGTAGGATGAAAGTTCCCCGGAATGCTAGAATCTGTGCATCTAGGGTAGTTGAATATGTTCCCCAGTATGATGAAGAGTTGACCCCACGCCATTTTGTGCCCAGCGAGCACCTTGCTCCTGTGTCAACTGCCGTGCCAGCTCCACCTGTGGAAACTGATGCTCCCGCTGACGATGAAGAAGATCCTAATGACCCCGGCTATGCCCCTAGCTTTGCCGGTAGTGACCTTCCTAGTCCCTCAGAATTAGATGAAGTTCTAGACCCCGAGCCTGTTGAGGACGCTGCTGGGCCCTCTAGCGCGTCGGAGCCCAAACACCCAATGGATGATAAGCTTTTGGTAGAGCTAGCTGATGGTGAGCCGCCCAAGGATGAAGTTCTAAAGCAGCAAGCCACTAGCCCTGAACATTTGCGCACCCATTTTCCCAAAAATCCCTACTGTCCTTTGTGCCATATAGCAAAGGATACCGCCATGAGGGTTTCACATGTCAAAGATGGCAAAGCCGATGATTTTGTTGATCCCCCAAAGCAGCCGCTGGAACAGCTTGCTACTGATGATGTTATCTTAGCTAAAGGGTCCGAACACTTGGGTGTAGGTATAGGGGGAATAAGGTCGCATCATGTCATCCGCGATGCGTACTCTGGTGCGCGTGTTGCATACCCATTGTCCAAACGTACTGCTGACGCGCATGCTCGCAACTTTAGGCATTTCTTAGGATTGCGTGGATCAGAGCTCACCACCCGAACGTTCATCAAAATGGACGAAGCAGGCGAGCTTGAGCAGGCGGCACATGCCGTAGGCATGGTTCCAGAAACCTCGTTGCCGAACAGATGGCCCCACAATGCCATCCTCGAGAGAGATGTTCGAGAGGAGAAAGAATGTTGCCGCACTATTCACCTCCAATCTGGCCTTCCCTATGAGTATCACACATATAGCTATCCATATGCTTGCCTTTCAATGTCATTCGACAAGCCTTCAATAGCCGACCCCGACAAAACCCAATGGGAGTCGCTTACTAGGAATAAGTTTGATGGCATGAGGTTATGCTTTGGTCAGTTAGTGTATTACCGTAGGAAGTCACCCACCAAAAGGACTTTGGAGCCCAACATGTCACCTGGTCTGTTTTTGGGTTGGAGGATTGATCCTGGTTTCCGATATAGAAATATCTTAAGGGTGTTAGATTACCAAGAGTATCGCACTAGAGGTGGGAATTCATCCGTTGATGTTCCAGAAGCAGAAATCTTTGTCCCTGAAGGTGATCCTGTTTTTCCAGTAGGTTTTTCACGCCACCAAGCTATCATCAGGGGGGATAACCCAGATGATCTTAAGTTGCCTGAATATGCCTTAAAGGATGTGCCCTTCCCCAAGGAGGGCGGAATAGCCTCACCCTCTACACCAGGTCTCAAAAGTCGTTCTGTTTATATAACCGTAGACCGTATCCTTAAGTGGAAAGAGACCCCTGGTTGCAAAGGCTGCACTGGCCATTCGCGCGTGCACACTGATGAGTGCAGAGCCCGCTTCTCAATGTTGGTTGAAAAAGAAAAGGAAGCCGAAAAAGAAAAGAGAGCTCCACCACCCACAAGTGAGACAGAAGCAGAAGACAAGGATGATGAAGCACATGGCATCATCTTTCATGGTGAGGATCTGCCTGATCCCGATCCGATACCATCTCACCTCTCCGTAGAGGACAGAGCATTGGTTGAGGAAATCTTCATAAGAGGTGAGGTACCAGGGTCATCCGAACCCAGTGCTCCAGCCGAGCCTGCTGTTTCCGTTTCTGGTGTAGCTATTCTTCCCCAAGTTGCCAATCGATGTTCCGACCTATGTCAAAAATCGCTGCCTGTTTTTGGTTGCCCCGCTGTAGGTAAGCCAACTAACCGCGATAATCGTAGGAGCCGGAAAGCTGCCAAGAAAGCTTCCAGACCCAATGCCAAGTCAACCATGTTTGAATTTGCTTGTTCTGAGGACTCCCAGATGGGTTTTACTCACCAAGAATATGGCATTAATCATGTTAGACTTTGTAAGGACAGGATAGACCTGGGAGATGAGTCACAATGTGAGCAACTAGACTATCAGATAGATGAAGCCGCTAAGGTTGCACCTCCACATATGTGGGCCTCTATCCCTTGCACATCCGGATCCCCTTGGCAGTACATCAATAGGAAGAGGGGTGGTGCCGCATTCATTAGGAAGCTTGCCCACCAGGTCAAAGAGTCCAAACGGTTGTTTAAGAGTTTTTCCAAACGCGCTGAAAGGGTTCTCAATCATGGTGGTACTGTAACGTTTGAATGGCCAAGACCTTGCTCTGGCTGGAAAAGGCCTGACATTGTAGCATTCTTTGAGAAGCATCCCCAGTTTATGACCGTTGGTTTTGAAGGGTGTACCGTAGATTTGACCGACAGAAATGGTTATCCCATCAAAAAGCCATGGAAGCTCAAGACCACTTCTCCCCGAATTGTAGAGGCGTTTCAAGATATGCGGTGCCGATGCCAGCAACCTCATTCCAGATGTGAGGGAGCTGAGACCACTCGCTCCGCGATGTATCCGCCCCAAATGACTAGTTTAATTGCGCAAGCTTTGTATCCCTCAAAATGTGCCCAGCAGTCCGTTCCTGCTATGCCTTGCCGACCGACAACTAGCGAGCCTCAACCCCATAGGGAAATTGAGCAGCACCTTAAGCATGTATCCCCATTAGCTGGTTTTGAAGATTTAGCCCTAGCTGTTGAATCAGACCCCACCGCTAATAGGTTGGTTACAGAACTTCTTGACCATGAACAATTGATCGCCCAAGCCTTCCACCTGGAAGACCCAAAGGCGCCAACGCCTGAGATCAAGGCAATGGTCACTAAGCTCTTATCCCGTGCAGAGATGCTGTCCAATCCCAAAGCCCTCGAGGCAATTCGTGCCGAAGCCGACGGTTTGGTTAAGGCTGGTACTTGGGATCTTGGTTCCGTCCGCGAGAAGGAAGATGTACGCAAAGAAGCTAAGGCTTCGGGTGTGTCAGTGCACTTTGGTCAGCTCATGACCATCGCGTCCATTAAATTCTACGAGCTTGCAGACCACCTTCACAAAATGAAGGGGCGCATTGTGTACAGAGGAGACTGCGCAAAGGACGAACATGGTGCAGCCGCGGTTTACCAAGAACTCGGCGCAAATCCCACCTCCGTCCAAGGGCTAAACGCCTGCTTGGCGTATGGGTCGCTGCCGGGTAACCGCGCGACGGCTGCAGATGCAGTCAAAGCTTACGTCCAAGCACTGTTATCTTCCAAATACAAAACCTGGATTGAGCTTCCCCCGGAGCTCCGCCCTAAGTATTGGAAACAACAGTTTGTTAAGCCCGTAGTCCTCTTAATTAAAGCCTTATACGGTCATCCTGATGCCGGAGGCCTGTGGGAACAACACCTGAAAGTCATCATCAAGAACCTTGGTGGACAGGAAGTTCCAGAATACCCAGGAAACTTTTACTTCCCAGATACAAAGTTACTTCTGTCAACTTATGTAGACGATTTAACTCTAGCTGGCCCCGCCGACCAGCATGATGCATTCTGGAGCAAGTTAACTTCTGTGGTAGACATTG
Organism: Cladocopium goreaui; assembly: GCA_947184155.2. Taxonomy (NCBI): domain Eukaryota; class Dinophyceae; order Suessiales; family Symbiodiniaceae; genus Cladocopium; species Cladocopium goreaui. Next base: position 105,175 of record CAMXCT020000641.1, on the reverse strand, counting down.
AACCCCCAGAGCCCATCTATAGGATTCTTGGACGCAACCATGTTGTTACCCCACTCTCCAAGACCGAAGGTCATGAAAAATGTGCAGCCTTCCAAGCCCAAGATGGCATGGTTTTTGATATGGCAGACTACGCTCAGCAGACCGTAGATTTGTATAAGTCAATAACTGGTGTCACCAAACTCAAGCATGCCGCCACGCCATTTCCACCTGAGGGATCCATCACCATTGAAGATGATGAAACTAAAGGGGAACTAGCTCCAAACGCATGTAAGATTTTGATGAAAGCCCTTTGGTTAGGTAGACTTGCACGTCCCGACATCATCAAGCCTATCAATGATCTGGCCACAAAGGTCCAGTCGTGGTCCAGGGGGGATGATAAGAAGGTCCTAAGATTAATCCAGTACATAGCCTCAACACCACACTACAGGTTAGTAGGTACCATTCAGGACAAGCCTGAAGACCTAGAGCTCAGACTGTTTGTCGATGCCGACTTCGCCGGCGACAGATCCACTGCACGCTCAACCTCTGGTGGCTTTTTGGTTTTAACTGGCCCTAGTTCCTTCTTCCCACTTGCATGGATTAGCAAGCGCCAAACATCCACTTCTAGATCGACCACGGAAAGCGAGGTTGTTAGTTTAGCCCATTCGCTTTATCAAGAAGGCTTGCCTGCCTTACAGTTATGGGAGCTGTTGCTTGCACGCTCCGTAACCCTTAAGGTCCACGAAGATAATCAAGCAACAATCCTAGTTGTGAAGAAAGGATATAGTCCCAAGCTTCGCCATATAACTAGAACACACAAAGTTAATTTGTCTTGCCTGTCTGAAGTCTTCAGAGATGACTCTGCCGAAATAGAGTACACCCACACCGACGACCAGGCGGCAGACATATTCACCAAGGCATTGCCTCCACATAAATGGGCAGCAGCACTAATCCTTCTAGGAATCCGTACTGACCTCCCATTAGACCTTAAAGCCAAAGCATAGGTCGCTGTGAGCGCCCGTTCACGCGACAGTAGTTGCTTAGCTCACTGCCAATGCGCAGTATGTGTGGAACAGGCGAGGGGGGAGTTGAAATATATCGACCCCTGAGCCCCACTATGTATAGCATAGGTAGTAGGTCATATGTAGAGCACTGCCATAGCTATGAGTCCATTCAATTCCAATGTAGCTATTCCCAATAATGTACAGAATAGCACCCCTTACCTAAAAGCGGTAGGTAGGGAGAGTAGCCGTAGTGAGAAGTAGGTACACCATTCCCCCACCTAACAACAACCTGGTGGGGTAACTATGTACGCTATGGACACTTGGCTCAAGTGCGGAAAAGTTCCGTGCTTGTCTTGTTTGTTTCATGCAGGGTTTGTTGAATCAGGTTCCCTTCTTTTTGCGGGTCTCTGTTTCTTCCCCCTGTTCGACTTTAGTCACATCCATTCACCAGCTATTTTAAGGTACTGTTTGGGTACCAGAGTCCCAAGTCATCACAGCTGCAGCTGCCCATGGAGAACGTGAGTTGGGCCTCGTTGTTGGGAAATCTGAGCTGTGGCCAAGTAGAGGGTGTCTGCAGCACCCTGGTGGAGGCGGGAGCCGGTGTCCGGTGGAGGATGAGGTGCTAAACAAGCAATGAATGTGCTGATTGGTGAATCAACAAAAACATTGGGGAGATAATGATCAAAAATTGTGATTCAACGGTGTTTAATAGTGACATGTAGTGACTTGATGGGGGTTTCATGGGGTTTAATGCTGGTTTTCTGGTGAGTAAAAGGGGCGCAATGACGATTGAATTTAATTGTGGTTGCATGTGGGTATATGATTATTATCGAAGGAAGTTTAGAAGCCAAACTTCCGACAATATGGACAGATGGAAGAGCAGAGGTGGGAAGAGGCAGAGAAGAGAGGAGAGGAGAGGAGAGGAGAAGAGAAGAGAAGAGAAGAGAAGAGAAGAGAAAAAGTCAGAAGAAAGAAGATGCAGGTGCGGGAAAGGGTTGAAAAGTTGCGAAGGATTGTGTTTTTGCTCGCTAAAGCGGCGGGTGCGGAGCCATTTGGCCAGATGAGAGATGAAAACTTTCACGCCGTTGTAGCACGAAGCACGTTTGGAAGTAAAAATGTGCAAAACACATCATTCTCGGACCGCTTTTGGAAGTTGAGATGTCGAAAAAGTGCACGCCATTGCGGCGCGAAGCACATGTCGAAGTCAAAATGTGCAAAGCACACCAACGTCGGAGCACTTTTGGAAGTTGACATGTCGAAAAAGTGCCCACCGTTGTGGCGCGAAGCACATTTCGAAGTCAAAATGTACAAAGCACACTAGCTGCGGAGCACTTTTTGAAGTTGAGATGTCGAAACAGTGGACGCCGTCGTGGCGCGAAGCACATTTCCAGGTCAGAGTGTTAGGGAGCACCGCATGCTCGGACTGCTTTTGAAGGTTTAGATGTGGTTTTGCGTGGCAGGCACAAAGGATTCTGCACCTTGCCAAAAGTGAGCAAAGCGTGAGGGTTTTGTAGTATTTCCAAAAACGATGGCAGGCGTGGGACATGTGAAGAGGATCTGGAAACAGCACAAAAGACATGTTCATCAGAGATGTTAGGAGGTCAGGGTGCTGATTTCCTGAGAGGGGTTGCATTTTGGAGCATCAGATCTTCAGGTTTGCTAAGATGATTTCGCGTGACAGGTGCAGCACTTCGTATGACCTGGCGTCACTTTTGCGTGGCAGGCGCAGCACTTTACACAGATGGAGTGGAAAAATCGCAGAACGCATTCGGACGAGGCCCGTCAGCTTTGCACTCAACTTCCCATTTTTGAAGCACGTCTCGCAGAATTGTTTCGATTTTGATGTTGTCAACTTAAAAAATGGGGAAGTCTCGCAGAATTGCTTCGTTTTGACGTTGTCAAGTTCAAACATTGAGGAAGTCTCCCAGAATTTCTCGTTGTGGATGTTGTCAAGTTCAAAAACTGAGGAAGTGTCGCAAAATAGCTGCATTTTCAAGCTTGCAGATAGACAGGCAGATAGACAGATAGACAGACAGACAGATAGATAGATAGATAGATCGATGGATAGACAGCCACAACTACAACTACAACTACAACACCATTACACAACACAACACAACATAACACTACACTACCCTCCAGCTACAGCTACAACTACAACCACAACCGCAACTACACCTACAACTACAACTACACTACATTACACTACACTGCACTAGTTACACTACACGATGCTACGCTACACTACAACTGCAACTGCAAGTATAATTACAACTGCAACTGCACTACATTACACTACATTACACTACGCTACACTACACTATACTACACCCACAACTACAACGACAACATTAACTACAACCACAACTACACCTACAACAACTACAAACTACAACTACGTTACATTACACTACGCTAATTACACTACATTGCCCTGCAACTACAGCTGCAACTACAACTGCACTTCTTGACACTACACTGCTTGACGCTACACTACACTAGGCTACGCTGACACTACACTATACTACACTACAGTACACAACACTACAGTACACTACGCTACAGTACATTACACTACACTAATTAAAGCACACCAAAACTACAACTGCACTGCAAGTACAACTACGCTACACTAATTGCACTACACTACAGCTTCAACTCCACTCCACTCCACTCCACTCCCCTCCCCTCCCCTACCCTACCCTACCCTACGCTACGCTACACTACACTACACTACGCTACGCTACGCTACGCTACAATACACTACACTACACTACACTACACTACACTACACTACACTACACTACACTACACTACACTACACTACACTACACTACACTACAACAACAGCTACAACTACAACTGCGCTACACCACACTACATCCAGCAGTTGTGGGTGAGGTGGCCACTGCAACCATTGCAACCATTGCAACCATTCCAAAAACACACAGCTCCAACCACCTTTCGGTCCATCAGTGGATTCGCTCTGCCATTCATGCATCACAACAATGCACCTCTCCTATAGTGTCCTATCCTTGAAACTTCCGCCACCGCCTTGTGCGGCACTACTGGTAATATATTGGGATTTAATTAACTAACAAAGATTGGGTATTTAGCCAGCAACCATGGTGATTTAGCTGGCTATACATGGTGAAAATAGATGAACATCATAGGAAGATTTAAGTTAAGCAGCAAAAAACACGTTTTGTTCATCAACATATTCACAACATATCGCAGTTCAATAACAACTTGCTGTAGCCACACAACAAAATATTTCGATAGTCAAGGAGATTGGGTTCCAGTAAAAGTTGGGATCAAACCTGCAATCGCTCGGATTTTACCCTTGCCCAAAGCGGGTTTCTGTCAGGGCGGCGGACGGAGTTGGTTTACTAGTTGGTAAATGGATGACACTGAGATACCGTGAGCCCTGAACTTGGGGATATGGTGCGATCAAATATGGCCAGCTTCCCCGACGCAAACGGGAGGCTTACTCCATGGCCTCGCCAATTATCTACCCTGGCAATGGAAATACTCCATCCACAGGTGATTTTACTGTTGGACCTGGTGATGTACCTCGGGCCAACTGGTTTCTGGCTATTTTTGACCTGGTAATTTGCTCCAATCTAATATATGTAGCCACTGAAAATGGATGACAATGGCCATGTTTAATAGCTTATATCACCTACAGATGGCTAAAATTTCCATGACTATATCAAATTGCCAGGCCATATTTTGTGGGGATATTCTCTTACATAGGCTTTCCATAGACCTTGCATAGATCGGTACATCTGATTTCAGTAGAAAGACTGGATCAGCCTTCAGGAGGGACCTATCTCGGGCTGGGAGCTGGACGTCGCTTCGGTATCTCGAGCTGCGCTGCCCAGTGATCCCCAGTGTAGGTTGGTCTATAAAACCATAAAACCAAGTGTAGGTTATAGCTATTATGATAATATGGTAAAAAACTATAATAACTATAGTTTATTACTCATAATAATACTATAGTAAACTATAGTTATCATGAGTAATTACGCTAGTTATACCATGTTATACCCCCAGAAGTCTAAGGTAATGGGTCATTGAACTTGCCACCTCAAAAGGTGAACATTGGCTTTTCGACCCTAGGGGCCTCGCGCGAAGTCTCTGAGCTTCTTGTGTCATCAAGCGGATGGTGACGAGGAGGTGGGAATCTTTTTGGTGAAGATGGGACCATTCCCTGGGATTCAACGTTTTTATGAATGGTTTATTTAACATAGCCACGGGAAATGGCCCATTTATAGAGGTTTACCTATTAAAAATGGTGATTTTCCATGGCTATGCGAAATAACCAGATGGTATAGAATGGTTGATAATGGTAAATGGTGAATAATGGAAAATCATCTGGACATGGGCCTATTGATGGATTATTCGTGATATTTTCCCTAGGGTACACATACAAAAGGATGTGGAAAACACCATGGTGGAAGCTGTTCGGAAAATGACGTACATTCAATGCTGGGTTTTCCACATTTATGGCAATGTTTGCAGGAGGGTACCCATTTGCCATCTGGTAAAAATGGTGATTTACCTATTAAAAATGTTGATTTAATGGGATTTATTAGGATATATGATGGTATAGCATCTGGTAATTTAACGCAGCTATGGAGAATGGCCCATTTAGTTCGATGATTTACCTAGTAAAACGTTCTTTTCCATATAGCTTAAATTACCAGAGGGTATCTTTAAAGTCGCACCGAAAGAATCCGAACAATGAAGGGCTATAGATAAAGATGGAATATCAATAGGGATATAGATACGGATGGAATATCAGTGGGATATTTAGGGATTTAACTGCCAGTAAAAAGGAATATCATGTCAACCCTGGATTAATAAACCCCTAGGCTGTTTAATTGGGAGGGTACCATTTAAGTATTAGATTATGACTATTGGAGGAGTACCCCCCGAATTAATACACCATGGTTTAGCAAAATCTGGGGTTGAAATGAATAGAGATTCAAAAACCCTCGGTGCCCAAACAATCAACCACGACGTCACATGGGTCGGTTGAATCCCCATGGAATCCCTATGGAACTGCTAATTTTTAGAGGACAGGATTGTTTCCCAACCCCCCGTTTTGGCAGGGTCTCTAAAATATATTAGTTTGGGATGGGAAGGGGATGGGGGTCACTGTGAGTCACTGGGGTCACCCAAATGAACTACCGCACTTGGTGTCTGAACTTGCAAGAAGATCTTGGTGTACCTGATCCACTACTGAGTTAGAAGTTTTAAGATCTTGAAAGGTATGCGTCATATTGCGTCATCGGCATGAACGGCTTTAAATAATGATCTGCCGGTCAAGGTGGTCAAGATGCACACCTTCTGGGACCTTCCAACTAGTTACCCCATGGAAAGTCACCAAGTCCCAAACTTCAGATCGAGTCAAGTAGTGACACTTTGAGCCGAACCCAAGTCACCAAAACGGCCAGCACATGCGAAACCCGCATTTTTTGCTGTCATGAAATCATGGTGTGCGTTTTCTGATGGTGTCAGGCATTCTGAAGGATTGCCGTGGGTCGATCGTAGATGTCCTATTTCCCGCCGCCAGGAAATTCCTTGGGCGGACGAAGTCTTTGCTGAAGAGAGACTTGGATAACTAGTCCTGCGAGGGCTGTTACCCTGTCCGAAACACAAAGCAATCTCTACCAAGGCCGCAGCCAATGATACTCGTTTTTTTGCTTGTGCTGTGGATTTTTGCTCGTTTGAAGAAAAATTAACAGAGGGGTTCTGTTCATTGTCACTTGGGGTTGCTACAGTTTTTGAATTTTAGGGCTTTTGCATGTTTTTGTGGATGTTTCAGCATATTTTCCGCTTTTTGCGGGAATTTTTGCTTGAACCGCTATCTCATCACATCAAACCAGTAAACCTGTTCTCAGTCGATCTGGTGTCTTGTAGCGAAGAGAAACTGGGCAGAACTTGAGAAAAGTGCCCGAAACAGAAATTTGCGCTACGAAATGGAACGCGTGTATCGACCTATCAGTCTTTGCATCGAATGACCACATAGGCGAAAAAAAGGGTTACGTTGGAAAGTCCTGGTATAGTTTCAGATGTTGATTTGCAACATGATTGACCGCATCTGTGGATCAGGGACTTGCTGCAAGTGAACCCCCCGGTATCCTTCTTGCTTTTGGGTCAAGCAAAGCACATCGCTTGGCTTCCACGGCTTTCTTCGTGGGAGCTTCCCAAACTGCCGGGCTGGGGTTTTCGCCTTTTTGCCGTTTTCACCGTGACCTTTCCCTGATTTCTGTGAGGTGTAGCCGGGTGTAGCCGTAGCCCCCCCAGTTGCGAAACATGGATCTTAGATGACCCTGCTATGATTTGGGCCAGTTTGATACCGAACTTTGTGCGCAACAAGGATGCTAATTCGACAATTTTTTCTCATCAGTGGATTGGTTTAAGGGAAGATTGTCAGGAACCCCTCAATATTTCTTCGGAAAAACCATTGTTTCCTGTAGATTTTCCCTTAAATCAATCCAGTGAACAGTGAATATTGTAACATTTTCATACATTTTCCAGGTTTCGAGTTCTTTCCTACCGACTTTTTGGGACGTGCTTGGGAGCTTGGGAGCACCGAGGCAGAAGCCCCTGCTGCAGAAGCTGCATCAGGCCGGCTGCGTCAAGCTGCAGCGCTTCGACGCCTACGTCACGTGGTGAGTGCGTGGGTTGGGACCGATGGGGTGCTTACCCTCCAATCAACTAACATAGCTATGGAAAATCAACCATTTATACCATTTATAATAGATGATTTACCCAATTTACCCATTAAAAGATATTAAAAGTGCTGGTTTTCCATAGCTATGTTAGTTTACCAGAGGGTAAAACCAGCATTTCATCTTAATCGATTGCATCTCCTACATCCACCCTGGTTTCTGGGTGGAAAAGCCAATCGATATTAAGACATCATTTTTGCCGGTTGAACCTGTGGCAAACGGGAGCCAAAAAAAGTGAATATGACTTACTTACTACTTGGTAAATTTAGTCACCGAGTAACTATAGATCCTTAGTTAACTACTTCGTCACCTAGTTACTCATTCATTAGTTGCTGAGCTACTTAGTTAGTTCAGTTCGGCACCTAGCTACTCATGAATCAATCCCCCTTTAATGAGATAATTACTCCATTAGTTAGTTCATTATTTCACCACTACTGAGTCAATCCCATCCCCCAAAAAACAGTTCATTAGTGAATTGGTTCATGACTTTATGTTCATCCCGTTGCCGAGCTATGCCAAATGCTTCCCAAACTTGGCGCGCAAGCTCGCTCCAGGTGAAGCGCGTGGTGACGCCCTTCAGTCGTCCCACACCCGAGGCGCGAGCCTTTCTGGGAGAAGAAATGCCTAAAAATGTGGAACTGGTCATGACCTGTGCGCCTTGGAACCAGAACGGAAGCTGATTGGGATTTCATGGGATCCAGGAGGCATTCAATTGGGATTTCACGGGCAAACACGGGGATTTCATGGGATTTCACCAGCAACCATGGGGATTTAATGGAGCTGTAAACCATTGTAAACCATAATGCTGGGTTTATAACGACCTCACTACGACCAAACCCTGGAATCATGGGAATTGTAAGGGGAATCATCCCCAAATAGCCTTATTTATAATTCACTCAGATAATGGGACTGTAATGAGAAGAATGATGATTAATGATTGGCTGATGAGGGTTGTTGATGGTTGATTAAGCAACAAACATCAGGTTGTAACCATTGAAATGGGGGATATAATGGGTAATTTTATAGCCAATATAGACCACTGGCTGGTGGTTTCAAATATTTTTCTTTTCAACTCCTGATAGAAATGGGATGATGATCCCCAATCACGTTTATTTTTTTGGGGGGCATGACTTGAAACCACCAACCAGTAATATATATATATACAGGTATATTTTCCCTCTGGTTAGTTGAGTAGTAGAAGGGTCGCGCCCCTATTGAACACCAGCTAAATGACATTGTTATTATTGTGATTGTTGGTAGTGTGCCTATGTTTTTTCCAGAACAAACATAACACACACATATATATATATTTACCCTTTTGAAATGTATGTTTGCCATAAGACCAGCTGATGTGTCTTCTGCTTGCAAGAGGTGTATGCATGCATCTCTATATGTATGTATATATATATACATAGTGATCCTAAGGTAGATAGAATATTTTTTTGGAGGGTGCGGTGCGGGATTCATGTTGGAATTATGTTGGATATTGGCCACTTTAAAAAAGACTAGTAGTTGGGATATGATATGTCGACCGCCCCCCGGGGAGGTCGAAAACTGGTAGTTGGAATATGGTTTGGAGGGGTAGATAGAATATGTTTGTTCAAAGTGGCCCATTCACAGAATGCATAACAGCTGCTGTGGGGTCTGTGCGTGGTGTTCACAATTCCCTGAAAATATTCTATCTACCTGGTTTGAAACAATATTCTATCTATTTTTTTGATATTCTATCTATTTTTTTGTGTTTGTTGATCTTTGTGTTTTTTCAATATTTCTCCAGACCCGTGTCCAAAATTGGCTAATCATGACTTTGACAGGGACGAAAAACGTGGAAGAACTGAGGGTTTTGAACATATTCCAACTTTTTTTTGAAAATCAGGATTGAAAATGTCCGATATTCTATCTACTCCAGGATGACTATATATATATATATAACATAAAATAATATATAGTCTATTGATCCCCTCAACTACTTGGGGTCTTGGATGGGTACCCCTTCAGGACTCCTGGATGCAGGGTCTTTTCTATGTTCATACCCAAAGTAGACCCTGTAACATGAGACATCCAAGACCCTGGGCTATTCAGGTTAACTTTTGGCCCTGCGTTACCGATGTTGCGGCAGGTTATGCCGGCTTGGAAGTTTGAATTTGTGTTTAGACCCTTGGTATCACATGCACCCAGCTCATCCCAGTTCACCAGGGATATTGAGCCCCCAAATCCCATGATGTAGCATCGCGTTCACTTTTCTCTTGTAACCCTTTGTTGCCTCCGTCTTTGCTTGCTTTCCCTCTTCTGCCACATGCGTCAAAATCTTCATGCTTTCTTGCAGGAGGCCAGCGTGATGGGGTCTAGAACGGTGTGACTGTACGTGGGGTGGGCGCCAAAAACACATAGCCTTTCCAATGACATTATAGTAGACCCAAACTACTTGGTAGAAGCCTACTTTCTTTCTCACTGCCTATTCATGTCTACCTCACGGCTTCTTTGAAATCCAGCCACCAATCATTGAGTTCTATCATCATAGACCGTTCCAAAATCTGTTGCAGTGCTCGTTTGCGGAATAGATGAAATGAGGAGGTCTAGAATGGTGTTGCCTGGGGTGGGCAGCCCACAAGCACAAAAAAAAGTCCAATGATATCAAAGTAGACCCAAGCTGCTTGGTAGAAACTTACTTTTTCTAGCACACTACCTACTCATGTCTACCACTTCTACTTTCCAAATGCATCCACAAACGGCCACAAATTATTCAGCTTTACAATCATAGATTCCAAAAAACTGTTGCATTGCTTGTTTGCAGCATGGATGAAATTGGAAGGTCTAGAATGGTGTTGCCTGGGGTGGGCAGCCCAGAAGCACATATTAAGTCTAATGACATCAAAGTAGACCCAAGCTTCTTGGTAGAAACCCAAATTTGTTCAAGCGCTGCTTACTCATGTCTACCAGTTCCTTTTTCAAGATTCAACCACCAATTATTAAGCCGGATACAATCAGATAGAATGCCAGAAACATTATCAGAACATATGCCACAGAAAGAATGTCAGAGTATATTCCAGGTAGAATGCCAAAAACAGCTCCGCGCAAAATGTCAGAAAAATGCCAGGTAGAATTCCAGATGATATGTCAAGACGATGTCAGGGTTTATCGTCATAGACCGTTCCAAAAACTGTTACAGTGCTTGTTTGCAGAATAGATGAAATGAGGAGGTCTAGAATGGTGTTGCCTGGGGTGGGCAGCCCACAAGCACAAAAAAAAGTCCAATGATATCAAAATAGACCCAAGCTGCTTGGTAGAAATTTAATTTTTCCAGCATTCTACCTACTACTGTCTACCACTTCGTTTTTTCAAAATGCACCATTAAACTTTATCCAGATAAAGCTAGGGGGTATGCCAAAGAGCAAGAGCGGCAGATCTGACAGAGAGAAAGGACGGAAACAAATTGAGGGTCTGAAGAAGTTTTACTTCATTTTTTTGAATCTTGATGTAGAGTAGACCCTACATGATACGTAACATGACTCGTAACATGAGGCATTCCAGACCCCACTCCAGACCTTACTGTTATTTTCATGTTAATTCGGTAAAATTAGAGTAGACCCTTGCCTCCAAAACAGGCAAAAGGTCTATGATCAGACAAGAAAATCTCGGGAAACCCTCAGGTAACTCCTAAAAAGACCCGGGTTTTAGGGTCTGAAATACAATATCCAGGGCCCCTGCCAAGTAGCTGAGAGTATGTCTATTGTAATATAATATAATTTCATACAATATAAAAATATGCAATATAATAATATAATAAAATGCAATACAATATAATATAGCATAATAACATATAATATAATATAAACATATCAAAAATGCAATATAATATAATATTAGATAATAACGTATAATACAATATAAATAAAAATATATAGTATAATATAATATGAATAATATACATATGCAATGTCAAGATATGCGGATTGCTTTGGGCGATTTGTTTTGGAATATCTTTTTTTTTTTTTCCGCAATGTCTTGGAAATTCAAGCACCCAGGGCGGTGACCACCCCAACAGCCAATAGGGCGGGTGATGGTTAAATCCTCAACACCAATGGAAACGTAGACAGAACCAACGCTGAATTCAGAAACAATCAGGGAATCCTCATGAAACTGGAAATAGAATTCATCTAATCAGTGAACCTGGAAGGAAATTCAGAGAGTTTTTATCCCGTATCCCTGAAGATGGGGTGACGCTTCTTCCCCAAATTCGGCAAGACTTGGCAGGCAAATCACGTTGATTCAGAAGTTGGAACAACAAAGGTATGTCCAACATACCAAAGTCACCCAACATATCAAGTATTCTCCATGGTTGCCTTCATTCTCCATATTAATGAGTTTCACATTGGGTCACAATCAGAAACCATCCCAAGTGATGCAACCATCAGGAAAATTCAGGAAATATAGCAATCCCCAAAAAGATATGGGATTTCTTAGGGGGTTCACTGGTGATGTATGGGGTTTTAGAGGGATTAACTTGGGATTTCATCAGCAAACGTGGGGATTTCATGGGACTCTTACCAAGAAACTGCGGGGTTTGAACGATAGAAAAGTAAGTTATCCCTATTTTTCAGTCGGAATTTCCCAAATTCGGCATCTTTTTGGTCACAAAACAGTCCTTCGTCTTAGGATCCCCCGCATCCGGACTTAGGATCCAGTGGTCTGCGGAGTGGTGGTGCCCTCGGATGAGGCCATCGTTCGGGCAGAGGTGGAAGGTGTTCCCTTCGAAATCGTCGCCACCTGGCGAACCTAGCCGTTTTTCGGCTGTTTATGCCTCGTTCACGAAATCATCGAATCAAATGGGCCATCTATACCATAGCAAAGTGTTAGTTTATGTTAGTTTACTGGATATATATATATATATACATTATATATATATATATACATTATATATAGATATACATTATATATATACATTATATATATATATATACATACAGTGTATATATTGGTTATGGCTGGGTAGGAAACACATGGTTTCTCTAACCACTGAGCCGATGCCAGCTTGGATGTGGCCCCCAAGATTTTTTCTGCCTGGCAAGCCCATAAGTTTCCCCTTCAGAATTTGATCTACCATCTGGTTATTTGACATAGCTATGGTATAGACCAAACATTATGTTTTAGCTCTTTAAAATGGTGATTTTCCACAGCTACGTTAAATAACCAGAGGGTACACATGCTTATTTTTCCATACCTATGTTCATTTGCTGGAGGATAAACAATAGATTCAAAAAGTCGTGATCTGACCAACCAAACATGTGGATTGAACCAATAAAACGGTGGTAATGTGGGACCAACTAAGCGACCTCACAACGATCTGCCCATGGTGAATATCAAGAGGGACCACCCCAAAAAGCGGCATCCATTTCAGATTTGGGAACCGTTGCAACCAGATCCAAATGTTGGTGAAAATTGGAGGAACCATCATGAAATGATGGGTTTTCAACGGCAGTACGGGATTCTTTTACACATCCCAGTGATGAAGGATAGAAAGGCATGCAATCCAGTGACAACGTGTTTCAGAGGGTCAGTTTGATGGCCTTCAAGATCAATCAAGCTTGGGACTTTTCTTTCGTTTAATGATGGTTGGATGGAGGGTTTCCCATGAATTCCCAATTAAAACCTTCAAGATCCATGGGAATGAGGTGAGGTGAGGCTTTCGAATGATGATCCCCATCACAGACAGCGTTGGTGTGCTACGAATCGTAAGTGGCCAACAGTCAATCGACGGAGTTTTTTTGGACTTTCCTTAGTGTGATATGGGCCATATATAGATAATAGATATAGATACACAATGATACACACATATATGATACATACGGTATATTTACATATGGGCTTTCATAACAGGTTCTAAGCCACTTACAGTAGGACTTGGGTCCCCTCACTGAGGCTCGAATTCCCTTTTCCGCCAAGCCTGGGCAGATCATTCAGTTGAACCTGGGCGCGCCATCGGAGCTGCTCGGTAGACGTCCTGGGGCCACCTGAGGGGCAGAAACTTCACCATGAGGGGTTTGATTCGCTGGCGAAGCTGGCAACCTGATTTGAAGCACAATCTGATTGTAGATCTTTGGCTTGTTTTGGTCCTCACCTGGGATCCAGGTACTTCGTGGAAGTACCGCCAGGCCCGGTTTGGGGCCGTGACTCCCTGGTCGACGGAGAGAGAGTGAGAGACTGGATCGGTTTCAGGAGACACATATGCAGGTTTCTTTTTTCATGTGTTTCCCATGTTTTTTTTTCGAGTACATACGTCCGTACTGTAACTTTCATCCAATCCTTGGAGTAGCCTCTACTTCAGCCATGGACCACCATTTTTTTGATAGGCCATGGCATGCCATCATGCCATGGCTATATTTTTGGCTTCCGTGGCTATGCTATGTTAGCAGAGGGTAACTGCCATGGCTTCCTCCGCCAGGTTTTCACGGTGGTGATCTCATCCCATACTGGGACTGCGACGGCCGAAGGCTGGAGTTGAAAGTGCCGGCGTCTTGGTGGACGTCATGCCATGGGGCGTAACAGGACAGAGGTGAAGCCACAAAGACAGACTAACAACGAGGGAAATAGGTGATACATGATAGATTGTATATATATATATAATAGTCATGTTTATAATACATGTATAAATGATATTAAATGATTATAGATGCATACTCAGGGTTAAACATCGACGCCTGTATGTTTATATGTATGTATACAGGTGTAGACGTGTGTAGATATTTCGTGCTATTTGATCTGCCTCTGTGTCGCAACGTGCAGGATGGTCATCAAGGAGAGTCATGATACCCAGCAAGTCCCCCTTATAGTATATAGTGAACATAGTCCTTGACATGTGTATCTATATTTATGATATATAGGTATCTCTGACTCATGATATATCATGATGTATTATGATGATACCCGAAGGTATATCATGATATTTGTACTTATCATATATGTATGATATATGAAATGCGAAAGGGAACCAGGTAATACAACCACTGCACATGCTGAGCATGTAAACAATTATGCATGGACTGCCAATCACTTGGCTCAAGTCATGCGCGAGGAAAAAGACTGTTCTCCGAACGCCATGCAGCGACGTTGCCCTGCACTACTAGCATAACCGGTACTACAATCAAAAGGGATAATCCAGAACAAGGATCAAATTGTTCACAGGTTATCAGCCGTAGGGCTCACTTCTCCCGCCGGGAGAGTGGTACCTGCGTGCTGGTAGCCGGGCCTTCTGAGCAATTGATTGAGGACGCAAAGGACCAATCAGCTCATCATCGCAAAGATGCAAGGCGGCAGCGGAGATTCGCGCACCACGCAGTTTACCTTCAATGAGAACACTGCCATGCCGGTCGAGGAGGTCAATCAATCTTCCCCTGGTGACACGGCAGACAGTGGTGGGATACGCTCTACCCGAACTACACAGTCCGGATGGCAAGTCACGTCAAACAGACGAAGGATATCAACTCAAAGTACACCAAGATCTTCTCGAAACAGTGCTCGAAGTGATGTTGTCCGCCAAGGGCATCGACCATCTCGAGGACGAACTACTCCAAGGGACAGATCCACCAGGGCCGTGACCGACCGAATTGGTGAGAGGACCGGGGATAGTCGTGTTAAGAGGAGATCAACGGATACTTCTGTGGCTAGTGAACCTATTGCCATGATAGAAGAACTACGGGCACAATGTCAATCCCTACGTAATCAGTTGAACCACATGGAAGCATACGCTGCATCTAGAGATCAACTGATTCATGACATCGAGATCAGATTCACTGAGTATCTTCAGGAACACAACCAAAATGTATTTGATGAGGTCGGTGCACTCAATCATAGATTATCATGTTCCGCAAATGAGGTTGCAGAATATCAAGCAGAACTAATGGTAGCATCTCAGGAAGACGAAGGTGCAACAATACGCATCCAAGACCTTGAACGCCGAGGTGCCCTAATGGAACATGGTGCACGACGTATCCATCAACGTGGTATGGAAATCCAGGAGGAGTACAAGGATGAAGTACATCACCTTCAAGGACTATTGGGTAATACGGAGGCAAGACTGCAACAACTTCATCAAACCAATGTCTTAACCACCGATATTGCCAATCGACTATACAATGAAGGTCAAGAAATGCAGACAGACTTCCAGAACTCAATCATGGAATATCGTAATCGATCCGAAATAGCATCCTTCTCTAGCAACCAACTCGAAGTGATTAGCCAACAACAATCAATTGCAGTTCATGAATTATCTGAACGGAATCAACTATTGAGTGAAGCTTTGGTTCAGTCTCGTAAACAGGCCGAGCTGTATGAAAGCAGTATCGACGAGATCACTAGAGAATCTAGGAAGAAGGTTTTCGAGGCAAATCAGGCCAAATTGGAAAGTGATCTGAAGCATCGAAACACTGAACATGATACCGTCAGAAGAATTGCATCATACAGGAACCAAGAGGCCGAAGCAATATCACACCTGAGGCTTGAATCACAGGCTAGTGCAAACTCGATCGCAAGGGCAGAGCACTATGAAGAGCTCTATGCTAACGAGCAGGAGGTGAACTGCGAATTAAAGGATGAGATCAAGTTGCAGAACACGAAGTTGCGAAGATCGCTGACTCAGGGTACTACGACCGACGGTCGTGGCCCCGATGAGATGCTTGTTGAAGATCTACGTAATCAAGCCAAAATCGTTCAAATCAGGGTTCAGGACCTAGATCATGAAGTTCATGAATGTTTACAGGAGAACATATTGTTAAAAGAGAGATTGGCTGAAGTTGCGGATGTAGGGGCGTCGTCCCTCACCAATGCTGAGGTCCGAACTCTAAAATCTGAACTAGAGAGTGAGCGCAAAATGAAGTTGGCTAGTGGTGTTCAACAGTATGAGAGATCATGTATGTTCATGGGGGAAATCCAGGATAGGGATGAAAAGATCGGTATCAAGAATTCTGAGATTGTTGACATGAAACGTCACTTAGATGAACTGAGAAAGAGTCTCAAGGATTCTGAAACATCTATATCTAGGGTCAGCCCTGACACTCTTCCCTATTCGGCAGGCATTCCCAACTACGATCTCGCATCAAGACTAGTCATCGACAAACTGGAGAGTGACGTGAGTGAGGCTAACTGTGAAAACGCTATTCTGAAGTCTTGGGTTTCGCAGATCGACAAGGAGTTGAACTATGAGACAAATGTGGCTCATTCCTATCGTGAACACGCTGTACCTCCTCAACGACAACCTTCTCAATCAAACAAAAGAATCACTGATCTGCTGAAAGAGGTGGACAACAAGATTGCTGATGGAACTGAGAGGGACTACTACAAGCCACCGAGTGGATGGGGCGGTCCGCCTGACCCTGATGGACCTCCTGACCCTTTCGGACCTAACGGTCCAGGACCACCTCCTGAACCTCCAGGCTTGCCTTCAGTTCGAGGGTCACAACGCGATTCAGCAGATGATGTCTCCACAGCGGCTTACACTGCAGAAGAAGTGCCGAGAATGTCAAGACGGGAAGCTGACAAGGTCTATGTTAGCCCATGGCCGAAGCAACAGAATCTTGGGGTTTGGCAATCAGATCTCATCAAGAGTGTTGTTCTTTCTGCAAATGATGGAGACAAAGCCGCATGGGAAGCATGGCTACAGCCGGCTATTCGACCAAATCCTGACATCGAGCTATTAAATGACAGTGGAGGGCAACGCTATCAGTCAATCGACGCCAAGTTGTCAATTGCATTGTCAAATGTGATAGCCCAAGCCGGCGATGTTGCTCGTCATGTAGCGATCAAATTGAGATTGAGAACACAAAGTCATAGTCGAAGAGGAACCTATGTCATGGGACGGGAAATCTTGGCTATGATCCTGGAGCACTTCAGAACTCCAGGTCAACGAGAGACAGCCTTCACCATGGAGCACATCGTATCGATGAAATATCTCGGTGACTCAAACCTGGAAGTGTTCTACGAGAAATGGATGGAGATGGTATCAAACATGATGCCGGATGATGTACCTCCTGATGATTGGCTTCGTGATGCTCTATACAAGAAGATTCGAAATTCGAGTCTTATGATGTTTGACATCAAGCAGTACGAGTCATGGATTGAAGGAGATCAAAGACGAAACTATCGCTATCTATTGGACGTCATCGAAAGACACATCTCCAGAATTAGAGAGGACAAGCATGTGGCCGCTAGAGAGAAGTACGCAAGAGACTTTGCAGGTGGCGGCAAACCTTCAGCTCCTGCCCCAAATCCAACTGCTGCTGCACCAGATGCAAATCCAAAAGCGAAGCCTAAAGCTACTCCCAAGGAGAAGGCAGCACCCAAGGCGAAGGCCAAGGCCGATGCAGCTCCAGTTCTACCATCACCTCAGCCTAAACAGCATGCAAAAGGGAAAGGAAAAGGTCAAGGGAAAGGAAAGGATCGAGCAAACAGCCGAAGTACCAGCCCCAGATCCAAGAAGAAGATCCCATGCCATTTCCATTTCATCAAGAAATCATGCAGGAAAGGCAAAGACTGTGAATATAGTCATGATCAGAAGGTGTTCGATGCGAACAAGAACGCAAAAGGGAATGGTCGGAAGCCAGGAACTCCAAGAAGTCAATCTCCGGCAAACAAGACCAAGAAGGTTGACGAACCATGCTGGCATTGGGGCAAGTGTCGGTATGGAGACAAATGCAACAAACGCCACGATCCTCATCTATTCAATACTGCTCCGAACACCGAAGCACCAGGCTCAAAGGCTACTCCTGCACTTATCCATGATTGGAGCGATGACGAAGAGACGTTCCATAAGGTTGCATCGAACGTGGTCAAGAAGAAGGTCAGATTTGATGAGTCTGAGGCTCACGTTCAAACTTACGTAAAGAAGGACTTCGTGAAGTGCAGCCGGAAGTCCCAAACAATCTCCAAAGGTCATGGTAAAGTTGGTAAGCCCACTGATCAGATAAGGAAAGATGAACAATGGTCTTATTCATGCAGGTTAGCGTCGAGCCGAGGGAAAGCAATGGCTATTCTGATCGATGAGAAGGGTGAATACAGTGACATTGATGAAGTCCTGGTCATCGTCGGCCCTAGCATGGACATTCTGATCAGACTCGACATCGAGGACGGTGAGGTGTCCAGGGAAGTTTTTGTGGAAAACTATGTTCAGCATATTGAAGGTCGATATGGTAAAAGGGGCAACACAATGTGTATCACTGTTCCTGTTGAGGAGAGAGACAAGAGATTCATATTGGATTCTGGAAGTGGTCATGATCTCATTTCATCCACACGAATAAGTAGGATGGATCTCCCAACATATGATGACAAGGTCGTCAACTTCCATACAGCAAATGGGGTGACATGTTCGACCAAACGTTCAAGCATCAAGTTCGAGGCATTCAGTGAACCAGCAGAAGCTCACATCCTGGAGGACACACCCTCCGTGCTCTCCATGGGAAAGCGATGCGTTGATCTTGGTTACTCATTTGTATGGCCGACTGGAAGAACCCCATTCATGTTGGATCCAAATGGCAACATCATCGAGATGACCGTCAAAGACTATATTCCCTATGTGAGCGTCGATCAAGAGAAGAGAAAGATGAAATCATCTTGTGTGGAGAAGATTATGGCAGTTCTTGACGATGGATGCTCAACGTCGGAAGGCGAAGGTATTTTGGTCATTGACGGAGAAAGTGGGGATGAGCTTGAGGATCTTTCCGACTCCGTTGGACGATCCGATGTTAAATCTCCCAAAAGATCAATGAAGAAACGTAAGAAAGCAAAGTCAAGAGATGATCAACATGAAGTAGCTGTTGGAAGTGATGCAGTGATACTGAGGAAATGTCGTGCTATGCCGATGAGTATGCTGAGTTTGAGGACGACGGATGCGATCCCAGCATCGCACCTGATGACATCCATGGAGATCATCAAATTGAAGTTGAAGAAATCCCTGAAGACGGAGGAGGTGAAGATGACGATGATGTCATCGATGTTGATGAGGAAGATGGAGGAGTCCGATTGAGTAAGAGGGGAACTTTGAAGAATGAAGCAAGATCGAAGGTTCATCTTCTAACTCATCGTTACAAGAACCCATACTGTGAGTCTTGCGTGCGTGCCAAGATGAAGCACAGGAAAACGTTCAGAGGTGCATTTCAGCGTAAGCTCACAAAGTTTGGGGACCTGATCACATTCGACTATGTTGACAATCGTCGGATTGCTGAACAGGATTATGGCGACGACAAAACCATCTTTGTCATCAGGGACAGATATACGGGAATGCTTCAATCTTACCCTTCTGCCAGAAAGGACACTGACGCAGTCATACAGGCGGTCAAACAGTTCATGGGCCGTCGTAAGATTCGAGAAGCGTACTCCGATGATGCCCCACAGTTCGACAAGGCAATGAAGATCCTAAAGATCCCAATGGATACTTCCTTGGCCGGGAAGACCAAGCACAACTCACTTGCAGAAAGAACTAACCAATTCGTCCTCGTGGCAACAACAACTTGTCTACTTGAAGCAGGGATTCCACCATGTTTTTGGATGTATGCCATCAGATGCGTGAGCCATTTGCTCAACATCGAGCCCAACGACGATGAGGTGAGTTCTTGGTGCAAACTTCATGGAGAAGAATTCAAAGGGAAGATGATACCTTTTGGTGCCCTCGTGTACTTCAAGCCCAGTGGATCACGTGAACGAGAACAACAACATAAGTTTGACCCTATGGGAATTCCCGGAGTGTTCGCCGGATACTCCATTGGTCCCGGGCTCCATTGGTCAAGGAAATACAGGGTATGGGCACTATGTGATTGGAGTAAGCAGAACTTGGCCTACGATGCAGAGAAGCCCATTGCCAAGCTGAGGACTCCGCACTATACCGAAAGGGTCGAACTAAAGGAACCCCTTGAATTCCCATGTAAGTTGGAGTATGAGAGGATTAATGTTTCCATTGAGGGATTAAAAGTAAAAGATCGTCTTGAACGAAACCCAGAAATCCTACCGCCACCTCCACCGGATGATGATGATGATGGTGGAGATGATGACGATGGTCATGGTGGTGGTGGTGTACCGTCGTCGAAGGTCCCACGGGAACCAACTGATGGAGAGTTGGAAGCTGAAAGGCACTTTGATGCAATATCGGAAAGATTGGGACCACCAGGTATCGATAAGCCAGCACATCCAGATCTTCATGTTCCAGAAGGAGGACCAGAACATTACTCCGTTGGAAAGGGTGGAGATGGGGTCGTATACCTGAATGACGATGGTGAATGGGTGAAACTCAATGCTCGCGGTCATCCATATCGTATTGATGAACGTGGTTTTCGCAGAATATCGACTACTCCAAGGCCTTCAAAGTATACCCCTGACGAGTGGAGAAAGATGTCACCGACTGTCAGAAAAGGGATCGCCAAGGCCGAAGAGAAGAAGATCGAAGCTGAGAAGGAGAAGAAGAAAAGTGATGCGAAAATCAAGGAAAGTGAAGAGCGAGCAAAGAGAAAAGAAGAAAAGAAGAAAGAGAAAGAAGCAAAGAAAGCCAAATCCTCCAAGAAAGACGACAAAGACGATCACGTTTCCGGAGTGGCCATGTCCCAAGACTACGTCCGAAGAGGCAAAGTTTTTCAATATGGGAAAGGGTCCGTTTCTCCCGTCGGGAGAGGGGTCTCTGCCTCTGCTCCATGTCATTCAGACCTATCAGACACTGACGTACCTGATGATGATGACTTCTTGATGGAGTGGGATGAATGGTCTGAGATCGAGAAGGGCAAGGGACCGAAAGCCACTTGGAACAACGACAAAGTGTATGACTTCAACCAGGGGAAAGTGGTGGCTGCTGCGACATCGCACAACACCAATGAAGCGCCCCAAGACGCTCGTGGCCTCAGTGATGTTTTCCTTCCATTTCCATGCATGCCGTGCATTAATCATTGTGATGATCATCGAGAAAAGATAGCTTCAAGTGGTGATGGAATCAATATCAATAAGATGTTCAACACTGCAGTCGCAAGACCCGTTGGTCGAAAGGAAATGATGGAAAACGATGATGCACGTAAAGCTATGAGGAAGGAATGGTTAGGTCAACATGCTGCTGGAGTCTACGATTTCAGTGTCGTTAGAGAATATGATGACGTTGTTCGTGAAGCAAAGGCAAACAAGACAGAGGTTCACATGGCCAGAGTACACGGTATCTGTGTAGAGAAAAATTATCAGTTGCCTGCAGGAAGTCCTAGTAGAAAATTCAAAGGCCGAGGTGTCTTGCTTGGTAACCAGGTGAAGAACCAATTCTGGGAGGCTGCTTTCTTCCAGGACTTGGGCAATTCTCCAGCTACTTTTGAGGCATCGAGATGGGCTGATTTCTATGGGTGTCTTCCTGGCCATAATGTAAAACTTGCCGACGCTATTCAAGCATACATTCAAGCAAAACTAACCGGACCACCATGTTGGGTTGAGCTACCCGAAGATGCTTGGCCAGACGATGTCGATATTCGAAAGTTCCGTAGGCCAGTTGTAAGATTGGTTAAAGCTTTATATGGTCACCCCGATTCGGGAACAATGTGGGAACAACATTGTGATCAGAAAGTTCGAGAACTCGACTTCGTTCCTGTTGGAGAAGAATGGCCATCAATGTATTTTCACAAGAAACTGAAGTTACTTCTTGTCATCTATGTAGACGACTTAAAGCTGGCAGGACCGGAAGAGAACCTGACTAAGGGTTGGGAGATGCTCCGATCAAAACTCAACATCGAGCCCGAGACTGACTTAGGACTCTATCTTGGTTGTATTTTGAGAAAGGGATCTACCAAACTTCATGATGGAACCCCGGTGTCAACCATGACCTATGACATGGAAGGTTTGTTGAAGCTGTCGGTTGAGAAGTACTTGGACATTGTTGGAAAAGATACGAAGCTGAAACACGTATCCACACCAAGTCTACCTGAAGAAACAAAGAAACACAAGTCTAGAGCACCATGTCCCGGGAACCCCAAGAACAAGAAGGTATGTCCATGGTGTACTCATGAATTTGATCCGGACGCTCCATTGTTTTATGAACAAGGAACCCAAGGGGAAGACGTCTCACCTGGGGAGTCTGAGAGAGGTGCATTAGCGCCACACGCTGCTAGCGTGTTGATGAAGCTGCTGTACGCGGCGAGGATTGCTCGTTTTGATCTGCTTCGTTCCATTAATTCCCTGGCCAGGAATGTAACAAAGTGGACCATTGATGACGATGCAAAGTTGTATCACTTAATGTGCTACGTGAATTCCAGCCTATCTAAAAGAATGACCGGATGGGTTGGGGACAACTTCAATGAATTGACATTGTCTTTATTCGCTGATGCTGATTTTGCAGGGTGTGCCCAGTCTTTGAGATCAACTTCAGGGTCTCATATGCATATCCAGGGTAACCACACACGATTTCCTTTGTCCGGGGGCAGCAAACGGCAAGGATGCGTAAGCCATTCGACGCCTGAGGCCGAAATCGTGGCAGCCGATGTCACCCTCCGTACTATGGGTTTGCCCGCAATGAGCATCTGGGAAACGCTGACGGGAAAATCGCCCAAATTATTGTTCCATGATGACAATCAGGGCATGATCGGTGTAGTCAGGTCGGGTCGTAACCCCACTATGCGGCATCTTGAGAGGACCTATGGCATAGCCATTACTTCCCTCCATGAACATTTCACTCGGGAGAACTACGTACTCATGTATGAAGTGACCTCGAAAATGGCCGCCGACATTCACACCAAAGGTTTCAAGAATCCGTTGGCATGGAAAAGAGCATGTATGCTCATCAACCTGTTGGACCCTGGTGACATCGGTACGAAAGATCTGCTCGATATGGTCTCACCTACCACGGATGTTGATACCACTGTCCGACAAGTATTTCAAACCAAAACTCAAGATGTTCCAAATTTTCCATATACCGAAATACCTATTCTACCACCTGAGGTGTATCAGAAGGGTCTTTCCGGTAAAGAACAAGTACAACAACTACCTGGTATGGATCCCATATTGGTTGTTAAGACGCCAACTTTCTTTAGAAAGCGACCACCTGGTGTATCATTGCCTCATGATTGTTTGAGAAGTACCTGGATACTTTCTCATGGCAAATGGATCAAGGTTGAGGATCGAGTTCCACCCGTTCAACAACAAGACCGTTTTGATCAATGGGTAGAACGAGCTTGTTTCCAATACCATCCGTGTCAATTTAGTATATCGCCGTCGGTGATTACTAGGCAATCAGCTGGTGTTGTCTCACCGGGACACCTGGCGTCAACAGCACGACAAGGGCTCCATGCTGCTGCGGTGCCGACTCGTCAGACTCCAGTCCTGAAGTATCCTCAGTTAACTGTGGGGGTAGGTCAACTATTTTGTCATCAATCCCATGGAAATGAACCCATAACCATTCATGCAGCCCCGTGTGGTACTGCTCGGGTGATCAACACGCTCCTTCGAGTTGTTCATGGGGGGAGTTCTGGATGGGGTAGTCTTCCAATGGGATTTCCTCCGTCGGGGGACCCCGATGATGATCCATATCCCACAGAAAACAAAGATCCCAATCGACGACGAATTGTATTTGCCGGTGGTGACCTGATTGCTGGCAGGGTATCAAAAGACAAAGCCTATAACCCCTCAATGTCGTCAAGAAAGGGAAAGAAAATATCCCAAAATGAATGTGATCAAGATGAATGGATATGGAAGGATGAAACAACATTGACGAGAGTGCACAAAGTACCAAGAAGAAAGATGTTTACCCCCAAAGAGGCTGACTTTCTGCCATGTAAACTGAGACGGTTTAGAGATGAACGGGAAACCAACCAAGTATTTCAGTCAAGTGGGAGATTGATCCACGACTCATGGAGATTGGCGGGGAATAACATCGAGAAGACCAACAAAAGAAATGAATTTTGGACAGGGACCACTACCTTCAAGATCATATCCAATGCAGACATCAAAGATGTGATGGACAGCGGGTCTGACGTGGAGGACAGGGCATCGTGCCAGGACACTGTGGTCACCTGTATCCTTGATGGGAACATGAAAATCATTCCATTGGATGACATGTTTATAGCCCATCATTACAAGTTGAAGCATGAGACCAGAAAACAAAATGATTGGGATATTCAGATGACACTACATCGAAAGAATGGAAAGATTCTGACATATCACTTCAAGCAATCCTATGCTGATTTTCTCGGAAAGATACTCAATGACGTTATCATATCCCTCAACATCTATGAGATGAAAGATGATGTCCCATGCCTGCTCCTCATGTGTGCCGAAACGCAAAGTATCATAACCAAGATTCACAAACAGAGTCGGTTTTATTACCGAAGATGACAACCTTATGTCCAACTACGGAAGGGCGAAATGGAGACGTTGCATCAGAGGTCCTAGTGACTGCGTGTTCTTTGCGGGACCTTGCACCGGTGGTTCACCGTGGAATCGGTTAAACAAAAATGTGAGTGAGGTCACAGCACACAACATCAGAATGAAAGCACTTCTATATTGGGAGCTATGGGAAGAGTTCACATTGTGTCTGCAGCGTGTACATGTTTTGCATGCCATGGCATTGTTGGAACTACCTCGGGGATGCGACTATTGGAATGACGAGAGGATGAAGTTTCTGATCAATGGGACCCAATCAACTGTGCATGACTTTGATGGGTGCATGTATGGTTTGAAATCACAATTCAAAGATGTTGGGACCGCAATCAAGAAACCGTGGAGGATCGTATCGTGGGGGGTTGAGTTCTTTGACTTGCATGCAAAATGTGATGGCTCCCACACACACGGTCAATGTGCGGGTAGAGAAACACGTGCAACACAATTATATACCGAGAAGATTGTCAGATGTATCCTTCGAGGTGTCACCAATCAAATGTTGATCAACAACGTTTATGGAAGGAGATATCGACCAAAAGTGCCAGATGAGATGAATCACCATGAATCGAAGTCATGTGCTTGCATCGTTGTGAATGACCTAGAATTCAAAGTTAATGAGAAGACCATCAATGAACAACTATTCATTAACTTCATCACCCAACGAGGCGGTGTGAAGGTGAAGCTGAGGTTGTATCCACGTCGTGGATCACTATTGGCGGATCCGGATCCCGTTAGAGGTGGATTGAAGGTGAAGTCGGGCTGCTACCTGCGTCGTTGGTGCGCCTTGACGGATCCGGATTCCGCGTGCCTCATATCGGTCTTCGCAATGGCTGGAACTGACCTTGTGATCCCTTCAGCGGCCAAAGGCATTAGCTTACTGAAGTCAACTCTGTCCCTCATCCAGGAGAAGAAACAAGAGCACAACCTTCCTGCTCCATTCTCAACCTATGAGGAGGCAAACTTCAGGGGTTACAAGGATAAGGACCTCGACGAATGGTTGGATCGAGTGAAGATTTCTCCTCCTGTCGTTGTGGCCTTAGCTTTTGTCATGGATAGAAGTGGCAGAGCATTCGTAACTCATGCAATCAGGTTGCTCATGAAAATGTTGTCAAAAGTGACCAGCGAGAATGAGTTGAAGATGTCTGCCATCAGTTTCATTGACAAAGGGGCCCGGTTATCAAAGTTGGTGGAAGGGGCCGCCAGAAATCCAGATGAGAAAAGCATCATGATGATGTTGTGCACCTTCGAGTGTGCAATCTGAATAGATGAATTTTGGGATACCCTCAAAGACCACTACACAGGGCAGAACAGTATGATCAACAAGGAAATCACGGTCAAGGACTTGCGCGACAAGATCGCAAACACAAGCCCAACAAACCTAGGATCCTTGAACCAGACGTACCCTCCGTATGGAAGTTCTTGCTACCAGATCCGAAAGAGGACGAACTTCGAGGAGATCGCCCGTCGAAAATGGGAAAAGTGGTCATTTGAAGTGATGCAGAGAGAAGCACCCGAACCAAGTGAAGTTGAAGAACGCATCAAGTACCTGGTCAACATCATGTACGAGGAGAGCTACAGCCTCGGCTATGCACTCCGACGTCACAATGCCAGAGCGACCAGTAACCAGGGTAAGACCATCATCGTCCAGAATGTCCTGGAAGACTGGATGTCGATGAATTATGATCTCAGTTTGGAACGGACGGCAGCTGTTGTCCATCTACAAACCATTCTCATGATCTCCAAGATGCTACATGAGTGGATGACACGATTGGAAAACTTCAAATCAATGTCATACCTGAGTGGGATCATCAAGATTGATCTGGTCAGAATGAAACAGGCCATTGACCTCCGCGACGACCTATGGGAGTTGGGGGGCTACAACATTGAGAGGGCCGACCAGGGCATGTTCGAGGAGGTGGAGAAACGGAACAGGACATTTTCCTGTATTCGCGACTATGTGACGACCACTGCCACCACCCAGATGGGCCAAGGAGCCACAGAGGTCTCCCACATCGATGGCTGGGACATCCCGCTGATGCCGAGAGATGGCAGAAACCCTCCAAGTCAACCGGATCATCCAGGTTGGGATCCTTCACCTATCAGAATGATGAATGACAAGCAACAGAGGGAAGCCGATGCGCAGCGGGCACAACAGCAACAGCAACAGACTGGGCCTAGTAGTTCCACCGCCGGTGGACACGATGGTTACAGCTCTGCAGCTGGGAGCGCACCACCACCAAAGGCTCCACCATCGAAGGCAAGGCCATCTACACCTCCTGCAAGAAGGGACTGGGTAATTCCCCGGGTACCAAACGGATATCTTTTCAGAACATCCTCAATGCCCGATCAGAGGAATTCCGAGTTCATAACTTCAGCATGGATGGACGAGCGAGATCACTTTCTTCTATCAATCGTCCAAGGACCCGCAGCTCAAGCTGCCAGCACATCAGGGTCAGCACCTTGGGCACAATATTTGAGGAGAGTGACAGCATATGCCTGCATGGCCTTCGGAGTTTGCAATCCGGGGGTCGTAACTGAGGACACTGCATCCACGATATCCGAGAAAGACTGGCTGAGGTGCTACAGCCACATCGTCCGCAAGTACATGCTGACGCGGACTGGGTGCTATTTGTCCACAGCAGGAATGCTCATGATGCTAGGGCATCACGACGTGAACGTCGCCAACCAATCCGACTTGGGCCGCATCAAGAAGATGATCACCAACCCGCTTGCTTGCAGGATCATCGAAGCGCCAAACGGTCCAAGAGATCATGACATGTTGGCAGGTGACTTTAGGACTGGAACGACCATCCTCATCACCGACCTGATGTTCCGCGTGGGGACCCAAAGTGGGACGCATGGCATCCAAATGGGACTAGCTGACATGGGATGGGAAAGTGTTGAAGTATTCAAGATCCATGATTCCGAATCAGAGCGACCACTTCAGCAATTCCTGGACACGCTTGACAAGGTCAAGCAACATCTCAGCACTGATGCCGTCGACGATGGCCAGATAACTGTTCACCTTTGGTTGTCATTGCAATTCCTTCATGAACAAAAACCACCTCATTGTGTCATGCTTGAAAACGACTTCAAGAATCAGTTTGTCAAAGGGGTGCTCGATCTTGACCAAGTCACATCCCGACCCCTGATGGTCGCCATCAACAATGACTCCATGTTCAACGGTATGGACTCTGTCACGTCAAGACTCGCAGATGAGCTGATTGAGAAGATGAGGCTCCAAGGGATCTTGGTGACATCGGACCAGAGAATGTGGCGGTCGATGTATTCACAATTTGGAAAACAATATCCAATACTGAGTACGACCAAGAAGGGGACTTTGGGAAAGACAGCAATTTGGTCTGTAATCGAGAAGAATCTATTTCGCCAAAGAGTTTTCCTCATGTGTGCCACGAACCGGGAATATGTGTCCGTCCTCAATGAGGGAGCATTCAAACCCGATGAATCAGGCATCAAAACCAATGTGTTGGAGGATATGACTGGACCGACTGAGGCGTTCAGGATTGCAAGTGGTGAAATGACCCCAGGTGACTATGCAAATGATGACACAACAATCTTCCAGCGAGGCCCTGGAACCGCCGTCAACAGATTCACAAAGGACAAGAGGTTCAAGACCAGTTGGGTTGAACCAGTAGTCGGCACCCATGAGCTGGAACCAGTTGTCTCCGATCGATGCATGTGGTTCACCATCGACAAGGAGAATTCCGACATCCTATGCGGAAGCTGCAGAAATGCGGCGACGATGGATGAGGTCGAGACATGCCAGTCGAGACCGACCCATTGCATTAATTGCCAGGACCATTACAAGCGTTCAGCTCCCACATTGGAGGCCAGGAAGTCCGTACTACTCCTTGCGGCCAGACTGAAGGTTGCATTCGAGGATCTTGGTGTTGACATTGTTGACATCAATCAAGGATTTCAAACATGGCTCACATTTACTGCGTCTTCGTTGATTTCAAATGCATCGTTGGCGTATGGGGAGCACTTGATGAAATCTCTATCTCACATGGGAGGTGTCAGAATTTCGAAGAGGCAAGCTCTGGAAATTTTCCGGAACGGCCGCGGCAAGCAATTCAGTATTTATCGCGAAAGAGTTTTTGATGAAGTCGCGAAGAAATGGCTCTTGATCTACAGAGTCACGAAGGATTGCGGAAATGTCGCATACAAAGATTTCTTCGAGAAGGTCGCCGTTCCCGAGGTGAAGGAGAGGAACGAGATCTTTGGATTCTCCCGTGCATCTGCCGAGAAAACTGAAGATATCATCGAGTTCTGGCTTGGTGTCTTGGATGTGGCCAATATGGCCAAAGGAGTTGTGGATGTTTTCAATGCCAGTGTCGATCCAGCTGAGTATCTCAATGGATTGGAAAAGGCATTGGCTCAGTTCACATCGACCTCCAGAACCTCGAGCACCATCAATGACAAGAGACGGGGATCCTTCGACTGCACACTGCAAACTGCAGAAGCCGAAAGGGTCATGAAGCTCATCCATGCAATCCCCGGATATGATTCGCTGGCCAACTTCTGCTGCCTCACGGAATGGGAGAAGGATCAGGTATTCTCTCATTATCGAAGGAAGAACAACATCACAGGGGATGACGCCAGCATGGGCGCTGATGCCGATGCCAAGCCAGGTGACGAGTCGTCGGCTCACCCTGGGGAGGAGGAAGCTGATGAGCCAGCAAACGATCCCACCGATGTGGTCAGGGACTCAGAGAATTCCGGGAAACAACAACTTTTGGATGCGTTGGGAAAACTCTTCACCGTCTCTGAGGATGTCAACGTGTGCTTGTATTGTGGTAGCACCAAACATGGCCATCTTGAATGTGAACATGAGAAGAGAGATGAAGTCAGAAAGGTGCTAAAGGCCGTCCGAGCGTCGCTCCAGGCTGATAGTCCCACATCTGATGACGTCGATATGGAGCCTCCTGAGCACAAGAAGGACGGTTCAGGTGCTACTGAAGGGTCGGGGCAGACAGATGAACCTACAAAACCGAGGTTTAGTGAACACCAGTGGTACGACAGCATCAGGACTATGTCTGAAGTTGGTGACCTCGATGAGTATGGTAGGTTCTGCATAGAAGGACGTGATGTTACAAAGCTGGGACCACAAAACGTTGTTGACCTCAACGAAGTGATCCGAGACGCTATTGTCAGGGGAGGAGGCGACACTTGGTCAGTGCCAGACTTCATGGCAAGCTACTCTGACAACAACATCAGGAAGACCTTCTACAAACGAGTCGAAGCGCCGCAAGATGGTTTCTTGAAAATCATCCCGACAACAGGGGCCCATTTCTTCAATTGCCCTTACTTTGGCGGCGTAGAATATGCTGCCAACTACCGCTTCGAGACTGGCAACCGACTCGACACCTACGAGGACAAGGTGAGTACATCACTAAACAGGATCCTGCGGCACAACGTGGGGAAGGTATCAGAGCAGCAGAGTCTGTCCTGTGATGACGCCGGCTGGGTGCCCATCGAGGAGGTGCTCAAATGTGAGTCCATCTGGAGGCACGAGCATGCACGCTGGCCACACGTATTCCTTGCCCCAAAAGGGAGAGCAAATGATCAGAGTGCATGGAATGTCAAAGAGGCGAACTACCGCATGACATTGCTCTTCAAGATCATGTTCCACTGTGCCCGGTACGGACGTCGTGTGCGTGAACAAGTCTTGGCATTTGGGATCAACAAGGACATTGATCGCCGCAGCCTGACGTGCATTGACAACAATGTCGAAGCGGACACGCACATCCCTGATGAAGGTCTACTGCTCTACCCAGTGGCGGTCCGTGCTCCTACGGGGCACAAAGAAGGATCTTCAAGAGACGACGTTTCATTGCTGTCCTCGTTGCTTTCACATCCAATCGCACCCAACACCATTTTGTCATTACCGGTCTGTTTCCACATCACCAAGAAGACCAACCTCCGAAGCATTTGGAGGCAGGGGTTAATTCCAGGAGGTCTTGGAGAAGGTCATCGGATGTTCACGTTCTTCAACCCGTATGTGCCATGGGATCATAGATCATGGACCATCACGAAGAGCGTTGATACGCGCAAGGGTGACTACATTTGCTTGTTCATCCCGACCGAGACCTTGATGGTGGAATATGGCGGTCGACTAACTGACTCGGGACAGATCGTTTCACCAAGGATCATCCCGTTCTCGGCAATCAAAGGAGGATGGATTCAGGACCCCAAGGACCAATACAACAAGACATGGCTCCGGTTGTTCGTCCCGTCGGGCGACGACCAGGTAGTCCGGTCTGGAACTATCAAATCAAGAACGGTAGCCACCAAGGAGTCCATCCTGAGGGTTGCAAGTCAATGCATCGACGCCGAAGACCAGCCATATGACGAGATCGCCATGGATGCCATGAACATCGTCAACCAGTTCAAGAACAACCTCATCGAGCCTGGTGGACAAGAGCAATACCTGGCCCGCATCAAGCTGATTGACTATATAGTCGAGCGCAAAAGGGTGCAAACGTCAGGTTGCCGTCATTGTCCTCATTGTCTCAACGAGACGCCGACAAAGCTAGCAGTGTGTCTAGTCTGCTGGACGGAACTTGAAAGTTGTGGAATCCGTCCATATCGGCTACAAGCTCCTGAAGACGATGAAGATGAGGCAACAAAGAAAGAGATCGATGAAGAAGTCCGTCGACAAGAAGAATCGTTGTTCAAGGATACGGTCAACCAAGCACAAGAAAATGTATCCGAGTCCAACGACTATGGCTTCAATCCTGACGAGGTCGACTACAATGAAGGCGATGATGAGGAAATGGATCAGGAGGAGGAAGCTCAACAGGAAGACGACGAAATCGTTGAAGAAGAAGACGATGAAATGGACGTCGAACCTGAAGATGATCCTTCTTCCAAACTTCCAGCGTGGACTAAGAATCTTGAGAGCGGAAGCAAGGGTATGCCGGAAGACGGACTTATCAACAATGACGTCTCCGAGGCCGCGGCTCACTTGTATGACAATGCTGTCATGTCAAAGGTCATCACAATGTTCAGGCTCTACTATAAGCAAAGGGTCACTCTGACCCCAGAGGAGTACTACGAGATGATGACGGAAACCAAGCGAGTCCGGCTGGACCTGGACGACTTCTGCCCCTACACAGGCGAAGACCAGGATGGCAACCTCAAGCGACCGACGGAGCTGGAGTTGGACGAACTCTTTCAGGAGAAAGGGAAAAGGAACTCATGGTCAGAGGGAGAGAAGATGTACTCAGGACGACCAAGAAACATGATGATGCCCGTCGTCAAGACCTTGGAGATCTATGAAAAGATGATGGAATTTCTGGTACGCGCCGGGCACACTCCCGAGTCATTAGGTTTCCTCATGCCAATGAACCGAATGCAGGCTGATGCCCAAGGGAAGCAGGAGATGCGAGTGACCATCAGCAACTTTCTTCGACGACTGCTGAAAGGAACCTTTCCAGAACATGAATCATACACATTCTTTCGTTCCGGGAGCCACGGCTTCCCCAACTGCATCGAACTCCCAGCTTTCTCGGTATATCTGAGTCTGAGGGAGAAAGAACAGAGAGTGGAGTTGCTCTTTGCCGCCCAACAATGTGGCATTCCTCTACCTCAAAACTTTGTCAGCAAGATGGCTTATGCTATTCAACTGGCTGAGGCCGAGGCGCAGAGGGGAAAGACCGAGATGAAAACGAAGATGGCTCCAACCCTTGGCGACGAAGTGGCGAGTGAAGTATTCAAAGCGGTCGGACATACTGCCGCTTCCAAGTTTACCACCGCAGCCAAATCATCAGCACAACCTTCACAGAAACCTGAAGGCACTGGTTCAGCATCATCCTCATCGGCCAGCGCACCAAAGGCTAAGGCTATGCCGAAATCCCATGAACCATCAAAGGCACCGCCTGCGAAGCCCTCATCGCCGAAAGCTGCTCCGAAACGTGCGGCAGGATGGGAGAAAACTCCAACAACACCTCAATGGAAGAAAGTCCGCCGTGAGCAGTAAACCAATTACCTCTGTCCATCAAAATGATCACTGAACTATAAGATGTGTATCGTCTTTGTGAACAGATGATCAGGAAAAGACCAACTGAGTGGACTCTGAGCGAGGCAGTAGATTAATTCGCTTAGGTTCAAGACTTTTGATATTCCCAATCTGCACGAATTCTGCACTGTGCATGTGAATTCGTTAGTTAGCATCGTAAATCTTTAGTAGCGAAGCGACCCATTTCTCCCGACGGGTGAGTGGTATGCCTAGCAAACATAGAAAAGTAGATGTTAGCTAGCAATAATTTGCATTGTACAGCTTGATGAAGCGCCGATGCATCGACAGCCATAGAGTAGGCGAACCCGGAACCATTATTCCCGTCGGGAATGTGGGAAAGGGGAAGCCGAATGGCATGTTTTTTATGTACATAGGCGTAATTCGAGCAGCAGAAGGATTTAATTCAAAGTTCCCACTCTCGTGCCTACGGTTCGAAGATGCCGTAGGCATGGGGGGTGCGAAAGGGAACCAGGTAATACAACCACTGCACATGCTGAGCATGTAAACAATTATGCATGGACTGCCAATCACTTGGCTCAAGTCATGCGCGAGGAAAAAGACTGTTCTCCGAACGCCATGCAGCGACGTTGCCCTGCACTACTAGCATAACCGGTACTACAATCAAAAGGGATAATCCAGAACAAGGATCAAATTGTTCACATGAAACTATGTTTGAAATCACAAACACACACAAAGATGTACACACATTACATTACATTATATCACACACACACATATATATATGTATACATACACACATACACATACACATACACATACACATACACATACACATACACATACACATACACATACACACATACATACATACATACATACATACTTACATCACATCACATCACGTCACTTCACGTCCCATCACATCACATGACATTACATTACATTACTTACATACAGACAGACACACACATACATACAGACACACATATACAGACACACACGCACATACATACATACATACATACATAGATACATAGATACATAGATACATAGATACATAGATACATAGATACATAGATACATAGATAGATAGATAGATAGATAGATACATAGATACATAGATAGATAGATAGATACATACATACATACATAGATACATAGATACATAGATACATACATACATAGATAAATAGATAGATAGATAGATAGATACATACATACATACATACATACATAGATAGATACATACATACATACATTAATTACATTACATTACATTACATTACATTACATTACATTACCATACCATACCATACCATACCATACCATACCATACCATACCATACCATACCATACCATACATACATACATACATACATACATACACACGCATGTTTATTACATTGCGTTGCATTGCATTCCATCCCATTTCATCATTCCATCCATGCATACCCCCAAAAAGATGCCCAACAGTTGGAATCCTGGGAAGTTATCCTCTTGCAAACTGTTCCCAGTAGACCCATATTAATGGAATAGCGATGGAACTTACGAACGTGATTTCCCTATCAATTCATATGACATCCCCAAAAAATCCCTATTAAATCCCTATTAAATCCCTATTAAATCCCTAAACATCAGTAAATCCGAAGGTAATAACATCCCAACCACCCGTCGGCCGACGAAGTTGTGAGGTCGGTCTCTCTCCGGGCGACCGCTTCCAGTCTCCGGCGCCGTGCTCGGTGACGCTGAAGGCGCCCCAGGATCCCAAGCGCTGCGCGCAGCCGCTGGCGTTCATGGGCGCCCTGGCCACCGGGGGGAAGGGGTGGGGAAGGGCTGGGGAAGGGCTGGGGGCTGGGGAAGGGCTGGGGAAGCTGATGATTTTTGGGTTCTTAAGCATGACATTCATAGATGTCCTTTTCCCATTGGTTGGTTGATTAATAGAGGGGTTTGTTTACCCCTTTAACAACAGGTAAATGATGATAGATGGTATACCAAACCGGCCCCTCTATTTTTACCAAAAGGACATTATTGCATGACATGCATGACAAATTGGAGATTTGACAGGACTTGAGCCTGTACAAATGGACGTTTAACATGTTCTCAGCAAGAAACAACTTGCATGTGACTGTACCCTCCGGTCTCCTCCCGAAATGGTGACCTAAATGGTGACATTCACCGGGGAACCATCGGCTTAATGGCCTTCAAATGCCTTTAGGTTGCGATAAAAACACATAGATGGTCAGTCAATGGGATATTTTCAAGTTGGTGGTTTCTAACGTTCTTTAACGGTTCAAATTGTATTTTTTGGGTATGAAACCCGCCGCTTGACTACATTGCATTCAAAGTATTCTTCAGGAGGTTGGACAAAATAATTGATTGCTGAAATGTTAGCACCTCAAAATGAGACATCAGTTGAAACGGTGGCAGGAAAATGATGGCTTTAAGCCATGCAAATTGAACACAGTTGCAACCTCACCATAGACGATGGTTATTGTCGGGAAAAATTCGGAGAATTCCTGGGTGCCCCTTCGGAAAATCATCTACAACGCGGGACATTTTCCATCTACATGTTCACCAATCCTTGGATGTGTTTTTGATATTGTATATCCATGAGTATCCCCGAATCCCATGTTTCCCATGGTTCCCAATTCCTCATTTTCACCACATTTTCATGGCGATCGCCGAACAATCGAAGCCGAGGAACGAGAGACTGGCAGGGCTACTGGCTCGTGGTGGGGCCTCTGCCGGGAATTTTCCCGGGGGAGTGCGTTCCCGTCAAGTGACTCGGCACCAAAACGATGTTGAAATAGGCAGGATATGAAGAGCAACCCCCAAAAAAGATAGAACAGTCAAAATCCTCTTTGGATTCTTTGGATTGTGGTAAATTGTTTTTCTATATTTTTTTTGGGAACTACATATTGTGGGGTTTCCACCTAGAACAGCTGAGGCGTTTTTGTTCTCCTATTTCCCATCCACAACGATCGGGGAGTCTACCGGGAAGATTTGTTACAGTATTGTGTGGGATGTTTGGGGCCAATCCTTGGCCATGACATGGGTGGTTGTGCCATATACTGCGTGGAACATTTATCAAAGTATCAAAGAATCTATGGAGCTATTTAGAGTGCAGAGCGCAAAAAGGAAGATAAGGAAGTGAACAGAACAGCCACAATGCACACCAATGAGATCCAATGAGGATGTAGCAAAAAAAGTGTAAAGTAATACGGATGTGAATCATGTAATTTGATTAATTAGTTTGTTTTTAAATAACCAACCTTCGAAAAAAAGTGAATCCACCTTGCCTCTTCACAGCATTTCCCCTTTGTTTGGGCACCTTGGTGGCATCCAAAAACAGATTCGTTTGTCATCACCAGGAAATTTTAAAAGAAACATGGTAAACCACCATAGGGCGGATACCAACTTTGAATAGGTTGGATTTGCTGAAGGCGTTTTTTTTTCTTAAATAAACATCCTATGTGCTAATCCACCATTTGGTCAATCTGCCGGACTTAAAAAAAAAATACTTTTGGGCTCTTCAGCAACACCAAGTAGTCTATCACAAAATTTGGTGGTTTAATAAATCCCCATGAATCACTCTAAAAATCCATTGAGCACCCATTAAAACCCATAAAATCCCATGAATTCACCATTAAAACCCATAAATTCCCATTAAATCATCATTTACCCCATCAGTAGACACACCTTAGAATGGCACAGCAAAAAAAAACAAAAAGGACTGGCGGAGAGTTGAGACGACCGAGGCTTCCGCCCGGAGACACTGTGACGCTGTGATGCCTATATATATAATATATAATATATAATATAATATATATATATATTATTGATAGGTAGGCATATATTTTATGACATATATGTTTTAAACTATTTATCAATGAGATATATATATACATAAATAGATATACAGATAGATATAAATAAATAAATACATAAATAAATATAAATATATATATATACACATAATGACATAATATGATGTATATGCATATGCATTTATGTGTTGAGCGTGCGCGCAACGATATCTATATCTAATATCTATTCATATCTAATGATCTATATCTCTCTCTTACATGACGCATGTGGCGTATAGATTTGCACATATATTGTGCAAAGTGACCATCATAGCAATGCAATATTTTTTACCTGGTCACTTTCGCCCTCTGCGATGTCCGCGGGACCTCCGCCTTCTTTGGAGAATCTGGTGAAACCTGATTTTGGTAGTCGTCCGATAGGGTTTCTTCCGCAGTGCTGTTTTTTACGTTTTTTTTTTGGGGGGGAGACCTAGACGATCGGATGTGTTGGCTTATTTGGTTAGATGAGTGAACCCCAATGGTTTGTTGGGATTTGTTCAAACCTACCAACCAGAAACATGTGTCGATTACTGTATATAATAATAATTGTTGTACATTGAGTAGTACGACGATACTGAATG
This sequence comes from Cladocopium goreaui, assembly GCA_947184155.2. Classification (NCBI taxonomy): domain Eukaryota; class Dinophyceae; order Suessiales; family Symbiodiniaceae; genus Cladocopium; species Cladocopium goreaui. Next base: position 67,627 of record CAMXCT020000641.1, on the reverse strand, counting down.
ACAGAAACATCGTCGAAATTATATATTCCAGTACACGTCATTGGCGGAATTGGGAGTGACTGTGGAAACAAATCACCAGACGTTTTTTTTTGTTGCCGAGAGGACCTTCCTTATTTTTTTTTTTATGGGTGTAAATCCCAAAAGACACTCCCAAAGAATGCCAAGGTTTCCAAAGAAGAATAAAAGAAAGGAAAGGAAGGACAAAGTAAAGAAGGACAGAAAACAACGAAGAAGATAAGGAAGGAAGGCAGGCAGGCAGGAAGCAATTAAGCAAGGAAAGAAAAAAGTAAAGAAAAAAAGAACAAGAGAGCACAAGAAAGAACTATATATAAACAACATGAACGAACGAGTGAAAGAACGGAAAAACAAAAGAACAAAAGAACGAAAGAAGTGAAAGGACTGGTAGAACGAAAGAACAACAAAAAATAAAAAACAAAGAGAAAACGTATAGACAAAATGAACTAGACTGAAAGAAGAAGGAAAGAACAAGACAGAAATAAAACAGAAAAGAGACGTACAGAAAAACATAGAGATCCTCACCCTCATCAGCCATCAGCCCAAAGGACAATTTTCAGTGGACCTAGACGTATATACCCTCTGGTAATTTAACATAGCTATTGAAAATCACCATTTTTAATGGGAAAATCCACTATCAATGGTCATTTTCAATAGCTATGTTAAATTACCAGAGGGTAGATCGAACTGATTCAAACTCTTCCTTATCATAGTCATTTTTTCCTGGCCGATCTAATGGCTCCCCAGGGGGCTCCCAAGATTCCAAACCACCAACAGAAGTCACCAGTTCAATGGCTGGGAACGCCATAATGCCGTAGAGCACGGGGGATTCCGCGGTCGTTCTGAACCGCCAAAGGCGGTAGCTTTGAACAAAGGGCATCGGCTTCGGTTAAAAGGGGATTTGTGTCAGAAATTCATGATGGATTCTAGGAATGTGATGATGGGAAATTTGCAGGAACATTTTAGGATTTAAGGGGACAAACGCAAGGTTTCCTGTAGATTTTCCTCGCTAGGTTGGCAAATCATGGCAAATCACCTCCCCTAGCATTGCTGGTACGTTCCAACATGAAGCGGAGTCATCACTATTTGTTGGATCCTTTTTTTCCTTCATAAACAATCATACACTCCATTTCGTTGCATATCACATCTCCATGTTTGATGCTTGTTGATTCAATCGCCAATTCCATTGCTTGAAACCTGGCACCTTTGGTTGCCAGCGTTGTAAAAAAGGCCTGTGCCCTCGGGCAACGCCGATGATCCTGAAGCTGGAGGTGCAACAAGAGCCATGTCGATGCAACAAGGCGGATGCAACCGTGGTCACATGGGCTGGCTTAACCATGAAACTTATAGATGATTGTGGCGATTTTTCATGAATGTTCAATCATCAACAATAGGGATTTTATATGATTTTATGGGATTTATAGATGATTATAACGATGGCGCTTTATGGCTTAATTTTCTGGTTGAGATCCCATGAGATGGTGATTTTTTTTTTTTTGGTAAAGGGATTGACATCGTTGAACGATGGTGGTTGAATGGTCAAAAAATGGCCTATCCCTGTTCACCTTAGCCATTTATTGACCAGGTATAGCTTCACATGGCCCCCATTTTGCCTGGTGAAAAGAACCTGGGGTTCTAAGCGATTCACTGGGAAAGGATCATCCACATGGGCAATGGATCGATGGCACTCTCTGATAATCAAAGATGGCTATGGAACATCCACTGCTTCACTATAGCTATAGCGATATTTGTAGATAGGAATTGCTTAATAGACTGATTTAAAGATGATACTTAACTATCCAATACTTAATGGAACATCCATTCATAGATATTTATAGATGATTTTCCCATTACAAGCTCCATTTATCAAGAATTGCCAATTGCCATGTTTGATTACCGAAGCGTATGTCTCTTTTTTATTGAACATCTTTTTCCAATCCTCTGAAATTTTCGAAGTTTTGATGCTGAGACAAAATCTTGGAAGCCTCTTGAGTTGTTGGATCAATGTTTGTTCGACCAAAAACGGACCTGCTGATTGGATCATTTTTAGCATCGACGCCTCCAATTTGTGGGACCCAAAAAAGAGAGAGAGAAAGAGAGAGAGAGAGGGAGAGACTTCAGTGCCACACTCAAAAGGCATTTCTTTTTTGAGGGTCGAACACCTTGCGGTGAGTTTGCCGCCTCAGCAACGTCACAGTTCTTGTTGACAATTTGGATGGATTATAGTTATAATATAATGACCTCACTGTCACGTCACTGGAATGATGGTTAGGGGAATCATTCCCAACTTGCCTTATTTCAACCCTTTTCAGGTTAGTGAATTTTTGTAGTTCAGCCAGAATGGGCTACCCATCAACTCAGCTTAGCATATCCGTGGCTGATCTTGAAGTGACCGAGCCATACCGAGCCCAGGTCTTCAAACTTGGGAAAGTCCAAAGCCATGATTTTCCTTTCTTTCTGTGGGTGAAGCATAAACATCGAACTGGCCAAGTTTCAAGACTTGGGATGGACATGAAACCAGTGAACCATGGCGGACCATGGTGAACCATGGTGAATTGGGGTGCAGAGCGGCAGGTTATCATAGCTCCAGAGCTGAAGCAGTTCAGAGCGTTCAAAAGACCATCGGTGAATTGGCGCAGATGTTCCAGAAGTGCCTGGGCATGGCACGCTGCGGAGCATGGTTGGGGCCATTTGGGGCCCGATTTTTTAAAAGCGTATACCACCACAAGAGATTCAGAAATGGCTTCAATTTGCCGGTCATTTTATGTAGGGTTTTATAATACATGTTTTTACCAAATTCGACTTCTGGGGGTTGCTAGAATACATACAGTACACAGTGACCGGATGTGGTGAAAAGATGTGAAGAGACACCTTGGAAAGTTCCTTTCCCTCAACCACTGGTAGTCCTCTCGAATCATCGTCTCACAATTTTTCTACTTTTTGGTGGTCTTGAAATATTTGAAATGAAACCAAGTTAAGTCAAGTGAAATCCAGCATGTCCATACCTGATTGGTGGCTTGGAACATTTTTTATTTTTCATTCAGTTGGGAATGTCATCATCCCAACTGACTTTCACTCCATCATTTTTCAGAGGGGTAGGCTCAAAACCACCAACCAGATAATTAACCATCATTAAGCACTATTAATCACCATTAACCACCAGTAATTTATCAACCAACCAGATACATGTCCATAGATTATCCATAGATTATGGGACTTATTATGGATAATCTATGGATAATCTATGGATAATCTATGGATAATCTATGGAATCTATGGACCATTTATAGATGGATCACCCTCTGGTAACATGGCGAAACCTCGACCGCCATGACGGTCACCAAATTTCAGGATGGCCGTGATGGTCACCGCGCAAGAAGCCGCTTGGAGAGCTCGACTGGATGTCGATGTATGGCCGCCAGAGGAATAGATGGAATATATATATATATACTATGTAATATAGTAATATATGTAATGTAATATATACATATATGTGTGTATTATATATATAATGTGGAATATATATATGGAATATATATATGTATATAGTAATATATGTAATTTAATATATATATATACGTATTATATATAATATGGAATATATATATATATGGAATATATGGAATATATGGATTTACCCTCTGGTAATTTCTTACATAGCTATTGAAAAACTGCCATAGAACTAGTTGATTTACCCAATAGCATGGTGATTTTCAATAGCTATGTTAAATTACCAGAGGGTATGTTGAAGAGATATGAAGGTATGATAGGTGGCCAAAATCATCCCTAGTTACCTAGTTGGGTGTTGGTGGGCTTCTCAAATTAAACACCTTGTACATCTCCCCTGACCTGGACTGGCTTACCCTCTGGTGTCATCAACTAAGGCTGGAAGATCCACAATGAATTACCCATATGCGAACCATGGTGCTGGAATATGCACACCAACAAAAAAGCCCTTGCCCAAAATCACCCAGTCTTGTAGTTTTTTTTTAATATACCAGCACCATGGTTCGCAGATGGGATAGCTATGAATCACTATTTACTTCGATGATCCAAGCGCAAAGCGGAAGAGGATTTTCCAGGCTGACAGCAGTTTCCAAGGAGGTCACCCTTCTCATTCGTCTCAACATTGCAACGTCCAAATGTTGGTGAGATGTTTCACCTGACGGCTGGGTGACGACAGAAATCACAGTTTTTTATCCGATTTCGGACATGCGCCACATGCGGCGCCTTCCAGATGTGCCCCCAGGTGAATTGGTGATCCATTGGTGATTCGGTGAGGTGTTTTCCGATGTTTTTTCCTCAGGAAATGATTCAACGCATCGACCACGACCTGGATGATACTCTGGACAACGCCACCAAAGCACAGGAGATCGCGCTGTGGGAATTCGAAGTCTCAAAGGGACGACTGGGACGACCATCCCCAACAAAAAACATCTAACTTGACCATGGATCACCATGGTACATGTGAGATGTTTCTTGGTCTTAGATGGTCTTAGATGGCACAGTTCTTACATGTTTTTTTTTTTTTTAAACCAGTAAACAGACAGTAAACATGGATACAAACATGTAAGATGTGGATTTAGTCCGCCAGCATTTCATGATTTTGCGATTTAACCTTCGGAAACCGTGGGGATTTGCACTCTCCCAGCCACAAGTTGAGCAAATTGAAACGGTCATTTAACATGGCATGGGCCAACTCCCGGTCATTGGTCGATGGTTTCCGGGCCAGGACAATTTGCTGCAGTATTTCCACTACATTTCTTCGAACCGTGCCATGGCACACGGCTTGCGCTTTTTGGGGAGTTTTGGAATTTGGTTTTGGGGAGTGGTTGGCAGAGGGGGAATCGACTGAGGTGCTTTGATTATCAAGGTCTTTTTGATCCTGATCTTCTTCGCAGCTCGGGAGAGTTAGAACCACCAGGGGGTGACTTCAACCTATTTGGGGTTGCGCCACTTTTATGGGGCGGCAAAGATCTTTGTGATTGCCCCACCCCAAGCGCGGGGGGAAAGGACTCTATGAATAGGGGGATCTACTCTTGCTACCTGGACATACCTTCTAGTCTTTCCCAATGTCTTTTGATAGCTGTTTGCCGTCTCTACCCAGCTCAAAATCAGACAGGTAAGATCCTCTCATTGCAACATGTTTCTGTAGGGCATGCGTCTGCTAGCGCAGACATACACCAAGGCATACTTGTTGTACTTCTTGTGTGATATATGGTACAAATGTCACACCAGCAACAACTGTTGTTGTCCGTAAACAAGGCAAAAAGCAAAATATCATGCTCCCATTGCAAAATGTTTCTGTAGGACATGCGTTTGCCTGGACACACACACAGACATAGTGGGCGTACATACTAATCACATACAGTACATACTTAAGAGTACCAAACCATTTTAAAAACGGATGAACAGGTATATTTTTTGGGCAGGGGTAGCATATGTATATATATATATATATGTGCACACACACATATATAATCACATATATATATATAAGTGATATATGGTTATATACATATATACATATGTGGGTGTGTATTTGTAATTATTTGTATACATTGTGCATATGCATGTGCCTTCAGAACGTAAATTAGTGGCTGGCACTTTCAGCTTCCCCATCTGGTCACGGCGGCCGAACCGGTTTACCATCCTCCAGCACCGATCTTCGCTACCCTTTGGCCGTGTTATTTGTTACCAAAGTTGTAAACCCCCAACCATCAACAACCCAGTGGCAGGGTTGATATGTTCATATGCTAGAGTCCTCAATTTTTTATGACTGCGACATCAGTCATGGTTAGGATTGGAGCACTTACCCTAACATGACTCACGCCTCAGGTTGGTATAATTCAGCAAGATTTATCAACCCTTGATTATACAAGTGACGGTACCTCTTCCTAGAGGATTTTCCCAGATTTTTCCCTATCAGAATTCTCATCCTTTTTGTAGGTCACGCGTGCGCGAAGTTATTTTACAGGGATTCCGGTGGGAAAATCCCAAGGTGATCTTCTTCGTGGTTTTCCTGGCCTAGTGACCTAGTGGCCTGAGCCTGGACAGCCCGGTCATTGGTCATTTTTTTGGGTGCGCCGCGGTTCAGCTTGGTGGCAAACATCAGCAGCAACCTCACTATATATAGGGGGGATGTAGCATGATGATATATGATATAAACATATATAAACACATACCCTAGGAGAAACTAACATAGATGTGGAGAACCTATAGAAAAACCCTAGGAAACTCATTTTAAAGATGGTGGATTTTCTGGTTGAAAAGTTCATCGCATCTCCTTTCAATCCTGGGATGATGCTGTGCCGAGCCGCAGCGTAGGCGGAATGTGCAGTCCTGCTGCTTGAAGAACGTTGACCGACTAGTCATGGTTCAACAGTCAGGTTTTCATCAAGGTTGCCCAGATTTGGGGGTTCGCAAAATAGGGGTACCGTACCCCCAGTCATCATCCATTTATAGATGTTTTTTCCATGTTTTTCCATTATAAACCAACCATTTGGGGTACCCCCATGACTTAGGAAACCTCCATTGAGTGACCTCTAGTGGAAGTAGAGAATCATCCTGGATAAATTGTAGTGACCTTACGTCGCGATGTCACTTGAATGATGCTTAGTGGGAACAATCCCAAAGGGCCGCCGCGACAAGCTGCTGCAGTTCTTTCACTATCGTTATTTGAACGTAAGAGAAACGTATACCCTCTGGTAAACTAACTTAGCTATTGAAAATGGCTATTCATAGTGAATTTACCCATTAAACATGGTGATTTTCCATAGTTATGTTAGTTTACTGGACGGTATATATATATACATAGCCATCAGGTTTCCTACCAGTACGATGATTTTGGCTCGGGAGTTAATGTAATTTATCCAGACATGTTTCGAACATCATCATGTTTTGCAGTTTTACACTCTGGTAAAGTACCAGTTTGCGAACAGGACAATCAGAATCTTAAATGGCTCCGATAGTCGGGCTCTTCAAGATGCAGCCGCCGCAAGAGCGTGGAGCGGGAGGAGCCATCGTGTCACCTAAGCGAAGAAAAAAGAAGTTGCAATGGGGGAAACGTGGGATATTTAGTGGGAATGTAATGAGAATAGACTGGGAATATCATAAATTATTGATGGGGAAAAGGTCGATTTGCAGATGGGATGTGCTTCGAGGATTATTCCACTTAGTAAGTGGTTAGGAACTGGGGTCACAAGTTATAACCCATTTAGAAATGTTTTTTTTTGCGCTTTCGAGATCTAGATTTGCCAGGGTTATTTAAACCACTTACGATGCCAGTGGGATGATTCTCCGAGAACCCCGAAATAACATGAAATACCCTCTGGTAATTTAACATAGCTATTGAAAATGGCCATTTATATATAGTTGATTTACCCATTAAAAATGGTGATTTTCCATAGCTATGTTAGTTTACTGGAGGGTAACTACTTTGATAGGGAACATTTTGGAAAATCATGAAATACCATCAACTTTGTGCGTTACTTTTTTTTTCTCCCTCAGACATACCCAAATAAAACCCTCAACCCAGCCCATCCGACCATCCCTTGGTCCAGAAAAACCTTGCTCACATGAGCAGACATAAAGCTTCTTTTTTTTTTTTGTTTTTTCTGTAGCAAATGAAGGTCTAGGAACTTTATATGAACACATTGGCATCCACACACACATACATATATATATATAAATATATATATATATATCTATGGTGTGTATATATATATAAAACAGAATATAGTTATATATATATATGATATACATACACACACACACCAATATATATATATATATATGTATGATATGATGTATATGTATATATATATACTTAATGCATACTGTGTGTATAGACATATGCTTTGGATAAATTGCGTATGCAACACATGTGTGTAACAATATAGATATCGAGATGCATACAAGCAGATAGACTAATGTACATATACTGTATATATGTATATGTTGTATACATATATGTAAAGACACTAGCATGTTAGGTGGATATGCTTGTGTTTTTTGTTCTTTTGATTGGATCTTGGGGTCAATGCTGGGATTGCAATATTTTGACGTGGTCAGATTGACCAGGATCTCAATATCCCGGTGAAATCTCATCAAAAATCCCTGGTGAAATTCACGTTTGATGCTACCCCCATGAAATTCTCATGAAGCCTGGGGACATTGCCTTCTGAGATTGTGGTTCTTTCGGACATTGCCTTCTGAGATTGTGTTGGCCCAGCCAGACGCCAACATGAAACCACCGGCAGCCAGTGGCAGAATCAAGTCATAAATCCCGCACTGATAGACATTGGAAGATATTGGAAGTAGGTTCGTGAAGGTAATTGTTATTATTTTGTATTCTCCTTCTAGTAGAGACTAGGAGGGAGTCCATTTGCCAGAAGCTAGACGCGCTGCAACAAACAGACAAGATGACTCAACAGGTCTTCTGTTCCCACTAGTTTTCCCCTTACCCCCCAAAAGTGCGTGCCAGACCACGGGATATATCCAACTTGCCAACAGCAATCAGGTGGCGACACCAGTAATTTAATTTTCACCTGGCCATGGAAAATATCAGCAATTTACAGAGGACTTTCCCATGATTTACGCCCGAAAAAGCTGGGATCTCCCACCATGGCGAGAGCAGTATGTCTGAACGGTCAAGATCACCAAGGAGCGACCGATTTCTGGCAGGGAGGGGGCCTTTGGGGTCAGATGTAAGCAGTAATGAAATATAATGCATCATGCAAAACGTCCAGATCGACGTTGCGTTTACATCTCGACCATCTGGTTTTTAACAGTTGAGATGGGCGAAACCACGGCCATGCTTACGAATTGCCCCAGAGGGACCGCAATTTCAAGAGATTTGCAAATTCAACGAATGTTTGAATTTCTTGGACGGATCTAGACTCAGGCATTTGACATCATTTGACCTTTAGCTTGCTTACATCAGTACCCTCTGGTTATTTGTTACATAGCTATTGAAAATGACCATAGAAATAGTGAGTTTTCCCATAAAAAATGGTGGATCTTTCCATAGTTTTCTTTAAACGTTTACCAGAGGGTAAGCTTCCTGAATGGAACCGAACATCATTGAACTGGAAGCCTGACTTCCGAGCCGTTGGGATCTCACAAACACCATCTATAGGAAGTAAAATACACCGACAACGGTGATGGATATTACTACAGAAAACATCAGACAACCATTAATATTATAGGATATTATTATTATACCCAATAGGGGTATCCCATAGTGATTATTGGGTTTACTACAGTTTTTGCAAGTAAACCTTGAGATTTCCATATCTTATCCCGGATCCCGGATTGCCATGTTTCATCGGCAGGGTCGGTGGTGTCTTCTTCTGGCGCATCAATCAGGTTGAAATGGCAGGGTTCCCTTGGGTCAAACATGGCCGGCTGGAATTTCCCAACTATAAATGAGAACATGAGAGGCTTTACTGTGACCATGGCCCAGAAAGATCAGAAAGAGAGCTTTCTTCATGGAACATCGAACTGAACGAATTTTCCAGCCATGTACGAAATACCCAGAGGGTAAAATCACAGTAGAAGTAAGAGCATCAAAGATTGACATCCTCATCTTTCATCATGATGGAAGATGGAACGCTCCTTCAGATCCAGTCCAAACACCCCTTGGAATCCATGTTAACAATGTTTTTTTTTGTCCCGATGCTACCGTATGCTGCCCATTTGTGCAAGATCTGTCTCCAAAATGACCACATTGACATCCCATATGGTATATATATATTATATCATATTACATTACATTACATTTCATATTACATTACATTACATTATATAATATAATATAATATAATATTATATTATATTATATTAAATAATGTATATGCACAATATACATACGTACATACATACATACATACATACATACATGCATGCATGCATGCATGCATACCTACGTACATACAGACATACAGACATACAGACAGACAGACATACATACATGCATGCATACATACATACATACATACATACAGACACACACACACACACGGATACATACACACCGATGTATACATATATACTATATATATAAATACACACACACACATATATATACATATATATATACATATATATATACATATATATATACACATACATATATACAGGTATATTTACATATACATATACATTTATATATATATATATGTATCCACACAATTCCATACATGCGCTTACTGCAGATGGGCCCTGGAGCTAGTTAAATGGTGATTGTAAGTAGCTAATTTTGTTATACCCCATGAAATGCAGCTAGATATGTTTTAGGATATCCATTTACCAAGCAGTTCGCTTCATAGATATCTAAGCACTAGCAATGGTAACCTCACCAGCGATGGCGGTTTAATAAGGCCCGGACATAAGACTTAATCGGGTTTAATAGCCCCTTCCCACCGCCTTATTTGTTGCGGGATGGTGACATTATAACCACTATGACTGTCGCACTGAACAATTACAACACATTATAGATATTACCATCAATTTACTTCAGCATTATAGCCATTATGGTCATCCCTTAACGATATTGTTGGATATCCGTATATTCACACATACACTTAGATGATCTTAGATGGGTGATGGAGCTAGTTAAATGATCGTAAGTGGCTAATTGATGCCAATGGCAATGTATAACCCATGAAATATGCCCAGTCATGAAAACAACTCATATATATATATATCATGAAATTGGAAGATACCTGGCATATATATATATATCTATCCATGCCCAGTTATACTTCTTTACCAGACCCACACATTCCATCGCCCGCGGCTACTCGCGGCGCCAGGCCAAGTATCGCGGTCCAGGCGCGCAGGCGGAGCAGTTGCTGCTGTCGGTGCTGGAGCGCTATGGCGTCACGCGGAGCGAGGAGCCCAAAGGTGCGACGGTCGGGTGCAACGGTCCGGTGATGTCGGTAAATAGCTACATGAAGTATAAATAGGCCATGATCTGTGGCAATGTGAAGCTGGGATAAATGAATTTATCAGATGTTGATGTTTCCAGTGCCTAGAAATGCCAGGTGCTACACTGGTCTGGGCCAATTGCTTCGAAAGCAAGTTGTGGGCATCTGCAGGCCCTGCGGGTTTCTCGGAAACTCTGGTGGTATGGCCAAAAATCTAGGCCTTCCATGGAGCTCATGACTTCGGTAATCAATACAACGGCCTACATGGAACCAGGCGGTGTAAGCGATGCCTGTTGGACCATGGACCACCTCGGTGGTCCCTGGGGTCTCCCTGGGGTATCCCCGGGGTCGCCATGGCAGGGCATTGTTTCATCAACCACTTCCCACGGTCCGTGGAGTTGTCCCACAAGCACCGGCTCTGCGAGACCTTGATGCGTGCGAACTGCAGGCAGGACATGGCAGGCCTGCCTTGGCACAGCGACAACAAGAAGCACATAAAAAGGAATCAGTTCATATCAGATCACAAAACTACATATATATATGTAACACAACCTAAATGAATCTACTGTAGCCATCCTTCAAGAAAAGATAGAAAAGTAACATCCTACCTGAAATAGTGTTTAACTTACTTTTCTATCATTTTTGTTGGTGTCTCTATACATTTCGCTTCCAGAGGGGGCTGCTGCCGAGGCACTTACCACCCAGCTTCATCTTGCCCGAGCAGCTGTCTGACTTCGAGGCTGCCTTGAAGCGTGCTGCTCCGGCGCCAGGCACCGGACAGCCAGGGGAAGTTCCTTGGTTTCAAAAATGCAACAATGAGGATTTAGCAAGGGATATCATCTACCAATCATGGGCTTACTGGTGGTTTCAAAATCTTTCAAACACTTTTGATTTGAAGCCACCCGCTACAGGGTCCGGGAAGGCGCTAGATACGCAACATTTGAGCCGCGTCATGTTCGCCCAAGTGCTGTGTGACCCTGACACCATAGTGCCCAGGAAAACACTTTTGATATTCTATCCTATTTGGGCCACTTATTTTGGGATGATCCAAGTGACTTTTGGATTTGTGGGATGGGTTGGAAAATCTCGGGGTTCAGGCGGGAAATCTGGGATTTAACGAGTAGTGGATTGGGATTTGACACACGGGGGATGTCCAAAATGGCTCTTGTGATGGGAACACCAATTGATGGGATTTTGGTGGACCACCAAGTGTGGAGATCTCATGTGACGACTTCGTGATTCCCTATTGTTTGCTCAAGACCGAATGCTGATGCTAGTAGAAACAACCAAGCCTGGTCTTGAAATATCCTGACATCGTTTATCCCACTGCTGGAAGCCCAATGGCTTTCAGCTTCCAGGGCAACAAAACCTTTCTGAACCACAAGTAACGGGCATTTTACCCACTGCTTTAATCCAATCAGGAACCTCTATGAATGACCGAGCACTCATAGAACCAATGCAGCACTGGAGTTTCGGAACTTGCTGCCATTTGCTGCAAATGGCAGTTATTGAGGCTCCAGAAAACAGTGCAAGCGTTTCTGGCGGTTTCTCGTTTCAAAGGCTCTTTCAACCGGGGAAAGGTTTCATCATGCCGCAGCCACGGTGGAAACTATCAAACTCTTCGGGTGGGTTTGAGGGCCCTCATGGTCCATTTTCAGCGCGCCAGAAGCATCTGCAGAGCTGGGCGATGTCGTCGTTTTTTCCAATCTGCCGATGTCGCCGGGTGTTGCAAAAATGCCGGGGTGGATGGCAATGGGGTTGAAGCGTTTGTGGTTAAAACAAGAAACCATCCATCAAATCACCATTTTTATAAGTGGGATTTCAACCATTCCCAGTCATGGGTGGTTTATGGCATGACGATTCCCAGCCTTGGATGGCCGTCATTCCGTAGATGCAAAGGCTTTTGATTGGAGCCTTTGCCTCTAAATCATCCCATGTTCATTTTTTTTCATAACATGTTCATAGGGACGTTCATAGGATTTTCCATTATAAACACCATCCATGTTGAGGCATTTTCCAGAGATTTCCAGACCAAAAATGGGCTGCCGACCAGGTCTTTCTGGACCATCGGGAAGCGATTCATGGGAAGTTGAAAGCAAGATACGAGGACCGGGAGACGGTGTCCAGGCCAAACGGCCTGGGAAGTGCCGGTCTCTTCTGAATCAAAGGCAACACGGTCAGCAACTTTTTATAGATTTTACTGTAGATGTACTATATATATAATAATAATATAATATAATATAATATAATATATATATAATATAATAAATAAATAAATAAATAAATAAATATATATATACATATAATACAATAATATATATATATATACATACACACACACATATATAATACGATTCTGATTTGATAAGGCATCCGCCAGGAATAGTCCGGATCTTGACATCCCGCAGGACAGCTTTTCCGAACCCAGAAACACGATCCACATGTTTTTATTAACCAACAGTTTGACGATGTTTATACGACCCCCTAAAACAGGTTTCCTGTAGATTTTCCTGAAACCAACCAAGGTGACGATATCTCAGGTAGGATGTTACTGTTCTAGCTGTTTTGAGTTTTGTGGGTTGCTCTAGAATGAGGGATCCCTTAAAAAGATATTCTGGGGTATCAAGTAGGTTACGGAATCATTTCTTTTGGAATAATTTTCCTTGAATAATTTGCTCAAGGGAATGCTCTAAAGATGTCCGAAGAGTTTTCAGATGTCGCCTTCCACAGCCAAGAAGGACTTTGTGGTGCGAGAGGTGTCTCAGCAAGGGGAGGTCGCCCATGGGCCCATGGGGGAAAGGCAGCACCCCACTTTCGTTGGCCTTCATGGGGATATATATATATACAGTAGATACAGTAGAGATAAACACATAAATAAATAAATGAATAAATAAATAAATATATAAATAAGTAAATAAATACATATGTATATATATATACACCGTATATATATATTTATTTAGGGATTATATAGGGATTCAACCAACAAAATCAGGAATCACCTCCCCCAAAAATCCCAAAGCTGACCCCCCAACAAGAAGATAAAATCTACCATCTAACCACGAAGAAGGGCTGACTGTATTGAGCATCTAAATCTATCATGGGGGGTGCCCTTTGGGAGGGGATGGGTTGAATCTGCCTGATTTTCATTGTGGTGCAGCAACCAACGGCTAGAGAATGGTTGACCCGCTTTCATGCCAGTTTCCTCACGGATGATTTGATTTTACCCTATAAAGTCGCCATATTTTGAGTTAAACCCTGGGTAACCCCAAAAACTTGGTTACACGGGGACTCGGGGTCCCTGATAATTTGCACATTTTTATACTTTGTATATGCATCTACTACAAGCATGTTGTGTTACACGAAGATGTGGTTCATGTGGTTCTTGTGACATGGAGATGTTCGACCAGGTCCTCTATGGTTCATCTTCATGAAGTGACAAAGGTGTTGATACGCTGGGTGTTGGTTGGGGTGGTTTCGGGGGGGTGTGGGGGGTGTGATAACGTTCTTGAAAGTACGCTCTTGATGGTTCATCTTCATTGAAGTTGGGTGTTGGTTGGGGCGGGTTTCGGGGGGAGTGGTGGGGTGTTTGATAACGTTCTTGATAGTACGCTCTTGATGGTTCATTCATTGAAGTGACATTCGTGTTGATGTGACGCTGTCCACTTTTTGCGGTACATGAGTTGATATGTTTCCTTCTGGTTCATGTACATGAAGTGACATACGTGTTGATACGCTGTGTATGGTTCATGCACATGAGTTGATGTGTTTGCTTATGGTTCATGCACATGAAGTGACATACGTGTTGATACGCTGTGCACTTTTCGTGGCACATGAGTTGATATTTTTCCTTATGGTTCATGTACATGAAGTGACATACGTGTTGATACCCTGTGCACTTTTCGTGGCACATGAGTTGATATGTTTGCTTATGGTTGATGTACATGAAGTGACATTCCTGTTGATACGCTATGCACTTTTCCTGGTACATGGGTTGACATGTTTCCTCATGAGTTGAACAGGTCAAACACTATCGCTCTGAGTTCACTCGCAAAATGCGAGGAAAGAAGAAGCGAGGATAGAGTAGAGTTGCTGGAACGCAGCAAATTGATAAGATGTGGACGTGGTGCAAAGGCTCCATTTGTGGCCTTGTGAAGACACGCATCGATGGCCTGCCCAACCCACAGTTGTTCAGCCAAACATATCAGTATGTATGGGGAAAGAACAATGTCGACAAGGACTTGTTCCAACTGTTGGCCACGGAACTTAAAAGTTGACGATAAAAGCAATTCTTCTCAAAAAAAAGTTTTGAAAATGATGGGGCGCAGAATCCCCTGCAAATACCATTGGAAAGTGTGTTTTGGGCCCCGTCCTCATGGCATTTCGTGGCCATTTTCAAAGTAGCGATGTTCACAAAACACTGCGAGGGTTGAACAATTCATTGCACGCTGCTGACAATGTTGATTTTGTCAGGGGCGTCGAGCCCCCGTGTTGCCAAAAACTGGGGTATCTTGGCATCTTGGGTTTGGTTCTGCCGGTTCAGCCACATTTCTTCACCATCAGCCGTGGATCTCAGCTGTCGTGGCAGGTGGTGGAGTTGAAGGATACCGACCTGGCAACGCAGTGGCAGAAATCTTCGCCGGGCGAGGTGGCCCGACTGGTGTTGGCCAAGGCCGGGGATGGACTCCATGAAGGGAGGGGTGGTTTGGTTTAAGCATCTTCAGTTTAAACATCGTTTAAACAAACAAACCGTTTAAACCAACCTTATAGGCCCAACCCTGCTACGAACCGTGGTTCCCACATGATAGCTTAGAACTTATGATATCTTCTGACTTATCAAGAATTTCAAACTTGTGCTTCAAATAGTTTTTAACTTATTATATAAACCCTTCCCTTTCGGAATCAACAATGATGAAATGGCATGAAATGGCCCTTACAGCTGGGGCTACACTGCGTAGCTACCAAATATACCCTAAATATACCTTAAAATCCTTAAATAGACATAAATATCACATTATACACCAGATTCGGCCACCTGGGTGTTTTGCAAAGTCTTGAACAAAGACAGGTAGAGACTTTCGGTGCCAGAAAAGAAATCGTTGCGTGGCCGGCACGAACCGCGAAAGACCTTAGCTCCAGCAACACGGTCGTGCCAGGAAAACCGCGACGTTGCAGATGCCATCGCCATGTTGGCGAAGCATCTGGAGATCGATCCCCGCGAGGTTCGTTTCAATGGCCTGAAGGATCGCAGGAGCATCAGCTATCAACACGTCACCAGGAAGCGATATGCTGGAGATTTAGGGTGAGGGTACAATGCTGGGTTAGCCCCATAGTGACTATTAGTGACTTACCCTCTGGTAAAGTTACATATCTTACTGCGTAATTCATCTATAAATGGTCCATTTTCCATAGCCATCACATTTTTCATCACTGCGACTTTCGGAAGAAAGTATGGCGCGCTTGTGCACCACATCCCCATCTCACAATCCGTCCCTCAAAAGCTCTAAACGTTTTTTGGAGTCTAGTCGAGTCAAGAATTTGCTATTTCTCTTTATGGTCAATGTCACTGGTTGGTGGCTCAAGTTTCTTCAAACGTGTTCTGGCCTGGGCTGCTCCCCAATCACATCCAATCAGGTATATTTTTATACATTTTCATGTCGGTTGCAACCACCTGATATTATAACATCTTCCAACCACGTAACACATTGACTTTCCATACAATTACACATCCCACTTTGGGATATTCCGGGATGGTAGGCCACTTAAGTTTAATTTTTAGCCTTATACTGTGCCACCACAGCTTCATTTTTTCACAATTATAGTAATTTTCAGATAAAACGGATGGAGTATTGTTCGGCCAAGTCTAAGTAAAACCGTGGTGAGTCCTGCCCCCATCCCAAATCCCAAGACATTAAATCACCATTTTGGCTGGTTCAGACCCATTACGAATCCCAATAAAAGTTTTAAAAAATCCATGAAATGTCCTTTCAAATCTCACTAAATCAATCTAAATCGGATATAATCGGATCATTTTCCTCCCTGTCCTCCCCCATCTTCCGAAAATGTTGAGGTCAGCCTTCCCTGGCACCGCCTCTCCCTTCGTGCACTGCAACGCCTTAGCACCGGCGTCTCCACCTGGGACCCAGCGGTGCAGCTGGGAGATCTGCGACGAGGAGAGCACTGCCGTGGCTTGGTACCAGGTTATAGTCATCACCAAAAGGATAAGTTACCAAGGGATTGATATATGTAATTGTATATCTTATATGTTTATATCTAATATATGTATATATCTAATAAAAGATATGTATACATCTAATACACACACACACATATATATATGTGTGTGTGATGTATGTATGTATGTATATATATATACAGGGAATGTACTTATGTATGTTAAGCCAGAACATGGGATATATTCCCAATGATGGGAAAACAGCGAACAATATTCGGAACACCATTGACGTATAGTAATCCCCAGATAGAAAAACAATGAAAGGAACAATTTCCCCATTGTAGTGATGAATCACTTTTTGGATCTTTTCAGTAGGTAGGTTACCTCCTCTCACAATCAAATGTGGCTGGCCAGAAAATCCCTTAAAAATGGAAGTTTATAGCTGTGAAATTCGGTTTATAGCTGAGATATTCACCGAAATAAATGGTGGATTGTCCATTGCGACGTTTTATTATCGGAGGGTAATTGATGGGAACGTTAATGGAACTGGATAAGATGGCCTTGAGAAACTTATGAACAAACTTGGCACAATTTGTTCATTTTAGTTCTGGTGATTTCCGCCAGAAAACAATTCGCTTCTAGGCCGGTGTGGCATTGCCACGCATTGATCATTTTGACTTTCTTTACATTCTCTGTTGAAAAACGCACACTGTCCATCATTTTAGGCTGCACGCACATAGAAACCCGCAGTGGTTTCTGTCACGTCTTACCTTTGGAATTCTGATGTCTAGTTGAGTTGAATGTTCCGCAGGCATTTGGATGTTGTTTTTTCATGGTGTTTCCCAATGTTTTTGACATCTAGGATATTTTAGTTGAATCATGGAACGAAACATTGATAATTTGAACTCTTGGAAGAGGCTT
This sequence comes from Cladocopium goreaui, assembly GCA_947184155.2. Lineage (NCBI taxonomy): Eukaryota > Dinophyceae > Suessiales > Symbiodiniaceae > Cladocopium > Cladocopium goreaui. The sequence continues at coordinate 49,585 of CAMXCT020000641.1, read as the reverse complement.
TTTGAGAGACCGCAAAACTAACAATCTAGATTTCATGTTGAACAGACTTTTGACTGTTTGCATGAATATAATATTGACAAAGTTGAAGATCGAATGCCTCGCACATGTCTCGGATGCGGCCAAGTGGGACATCACTTGGAAACCTGCGGTTCCAAGGCCGCCGTGGAGATTAGAAGATTGAGATCGAAGTTATAGAAGACCAGATACAAAGCCGGTGCAAGAAACAATCCCGGTCGGAAGAGCAGAAAGTCTGGATATACGAAAGAGAAGGCTCTAAAAGCCTATGCCGAAAAAATGTGAGGAAGACGTACTGTCAAAAACGTACAAAGGATGAACACACTTTATATGCATATACATGGATGTAGCATATGTTGCGTAAAAACATCTACGTACATAGTTCGTAGAACGTTAACATGCCCCACCCCACCCCATCCCCCACCCCCCAAACACAAATATGAATTTTGTAGTGCGGGTTTCTACATGCGTGAATGGTTTTAGTGATAGCTGGCGGAAGTCATAGTACATGCCATGTTTCTTTCCTCCCAGCATGAACCTATCCCAGCTTCCCCCAACTCAGCCTGCCAAGGCCTGGGTGATCTGCGTGGCAACCACTTCACCATCGTCCTCCGCGACGTCTCGTTGCGCCATGGCACGGTCGCTGCGCTCCTGGAGCAGACGCAGCGGGCGGCGGAGCAGCTGCGAGGCGATGGCTTTGTGAACTACTTCGGGGAGCAACGTTCCGGGGGCTGAAGGATGGTTCCATGTGGGGGTTTCCTCAATTTGGGGGTACCCCAATATCTGGATGGGTTATCAGTGAAAATCTTATAAACGTGGATGATATTAGGGGTACCCTTATTTCAGGAAACCTCCATGTGGTTCCATGTGGTTACCCCAGTTTTTGGTGGGATAGGCACCTCAAAACGGCAGAAAACGGCATTCGGAAAGCAAAACTATTTGCGGATAGTTTTTGACACTGATTCAGGAAGAGGCTTGGCCTGGTTCTTTTCCGGACTCCTACACTCTAGCCGAGTCTTTATCACCCGAAGCCACCATCAAATGGTAGACATATGGATAGACATGGTGGGTGTATGTAGGTGTCATACATGTACCTAACAAAATATGCAGAAATGTTTGAGTCCATTGCTACCTCATCCCCGGTCGCCCACTGCGCCTTTGAGGCTTTGGGGGTGCCATGCGCCCGAGCCCAGCTGTGGGAGCAGCGCTCCTGCAGAAGGATTTCCGGCGGGCCTGCGAAGTCATGGTCTGTCAGATGCATGAGGTGCGCTGAAGGGTTCCTGGCGGTTCCTGGTGGTTCCTGGTGGAGGGTTGGTGGGATGTGAGACGTGAGATTCATCGGGGGATGTTTGGAATCATTCTTGATGACGCTTGGTGGAAGGAAATGAGGGAGTTGGGGGGTCCAAGCAGGATTTTTGGAACATTCATTGTCTTTATTGGTTGACTCTTCATGTTCATTTTATTATAGATTTTGTAATCATTGCTTGTATCCCCAAAGTTTACACCCCCTGCTTTATACATAGGGCACCCCCACACACCTTTGTTGGCCATGCTGATTGCTTCAACACTGAATACACCTCCATCAGGTTGGTAGTGCACATGTCATATCATGTCATGTGCACAATGTACTATACACTCACTAGCTGTTCATATTCATGGGATTTCATAGGCATGCATTCTTGGTCCAGTTCCGTGGTTTGCATCTATGTAAAAGAGATGACTCAAATCTCTGATGGTTTCCCATGCCGCTTGAACATGGGCTCAAACCTGATTGCCATCCGCATTCTTTTGTTCTTCAAATTCCATCTCCGCTCGTAGAATGGAATGTCCCAATTGTTCATCAAGAACTATTCCAGAACCTACCTTTACACTGTTTATATCAATCCCCCTCTGTTATACTGCTGGTGAACATCCCATTCCCACTGTCAAAAAGTGAAAACTCCAATCGTTTTCCCATTTCATAGATGAATTCACGCAACAAAATCCGAGATGTCATCGGTAAAACAACTATTTTTTGACCTTTCCTAAGTCTTAAGTCATAACATGTCCTGGGTATATCCTCAGATGTCCTCAAGTATCCTAACATCTCCATACATCTCCCAGGTATTTCAATTTTCACCAATTTTCCCTTGGATTTTGTGACATTTTTGGTCTTTTTGGTCCATTTGTTGCGCACTCGAACCCCCCAAGGCCACCGCCTCCAACGCCCAGCTCCCGGCACTCTTCGCCGCGGCGAAGTTCGCCGCGCTGCGCGCGGCGCTGCCGCGGCGCTGCGCTGCTGAGCGGCGGCTGCTGCGGCGCCTGGAGCGGGGCGAGGGCTTCGAGGCTGCGCTGGAAGAGCAGAAGATGCTTGGCAGGTGAAGGATTTCATGGGGAAACAACAATAAACCAACCATGACTGGGAATGGTTGAAATCCCACCTAAAATGGTGTTTTGGAGGACGCATGGTGATTTATGAAAGATCCATGAAATATCTATGGTAATGAAGGGATAAACAATAATAAACAATCATGTAGTGAAGGATTGGGGATATAAATGGATATAAATGGATATAAACGGATATAAACGGATATAAATGGATATTATATATGGATATAAACGGATATAAATGGATATAAATGGATATAAATGGATATAAATGGATATAAATGGATATAAATGGATATAAATGGATATAATCAATGGCTGTGTTCCTTTCTTTCTACAGTAATGTATCCGATTCTATCAATGGATTATATTTATATAATTGGGATTAATGTGGGTAAAACAAAGATACACCAGCCCCAATTTCACCATAGGTGGGATGTCAACCATTCTCAAATGGATGGTTTATTGTTGTTTTACCTACATCAATGAGGATATAATATAAATGGTTATAAGAAATAATGGGATAACCACACACATATATATATATATATATATGTTATACGTATGTATATAATTGTATATATATATGGGAGAAATCATATAGCACTAAACCTGGCAAAACATGGTGATTTAATGGATATAACCTGATATAACCATCAAACATCATGAAACTGTGGGACCCGGTTGCTTGATGATTAGCTCGGGGATTCTACTAACCAATATCGTGAGGAACAGCAGAATCCATTAGGGGAATTCGGCCAAAAAAACCGACCTATACTGGGCTCGGACGACACAGGATTTTGAACGCTGATCATGGGGTTTCAACATCAAACATGGTGTTTTTTTTCATGGATATTACCCTCTGGTAATTTGTGACATAGCTATGGAAAATCGCCATTTATAGTGAATTTTCCAATGAAACATGGTGATTTTCCATAGTTATGTTAGTTTACCAGAGGGTATGATGTGGATCAATTTTGAAGGTGGGTGATTTTATTTTGGGATTGGCTTTGCGGGGGTCGGGCTTGGTTGGGATTCACTCTCCGCCTCTGGGGGATGGAGGGTGGGAAACTATAATTCAACAAAGCAAAGAATTGATTGAAACAATGAGAATTAAGAGGAGGGGGAACAGGGGAGGCCACATAGAATTGGAATCTTGATGAAAGCTGATGAAAGCTGGTGAAACTTGATCGAAACTTGTATACATGTGCATTTGGTATGTTGTGCTGCTGCACGCTTGAGTCTGGGAACACACTACTGCTGGCAAAAATCAGACCAACAGCGATGTTTATGATGCAACTTGATAATACTTGACATGCAAGATGTATCAGACATGGTCCAGTGCAAATTATATATAATATAAGTATTTGCGTATCAATTTCCCCACGTTTTTTCCGACCGCGCCAAGGTTGTTCTTCTTGAGATCCTTCACGTCACATGTATGGAACCAGGCAGCTAGTGAACCCCTGCTGTCACTGTGGATGATCAACATCTAACAGCACTGGAGGTTTCCCAGGCGTCATGGGGGTACCCCTGGCCATCATCAATTCGAAGTCTGGATTTTCGATTCAACCATCCAGCTCTTGGGGTACCCCCATTTATGAAATCAAACATAAGTGATTCGGAACCTTACGTATGATCCATGATTTCAATGATAAGCATGATCCTGATCAAGCAACTTTGAGCCGCTCGAATCCTTGGTCTTTGTGGTCCACTTGAAGAGTTATTTCCCCAAATCATATATCAGTATTATCAGTTGGAGTCACACACACGAATAAAATACATATTGCACTCTGGTAAACTAAGACAGCTATGGAAAATCACCATGTTGAATGGGTAAATCAACTATTTCTATGCCCGTTTTCAATAGCTACGTTAAATTACCAGAGGCTAATTGTTATAATTATTGTGTTTGTGTCCCACAAACTCCTCCCATTGAACAGCCATGAAACCCCTTAGATTTGCTGAAGGCAATGTTTTGGGGAATCTACTGGGGGTTGGCTGCCGGTTGGCTCTTAAGCAAATCCAAGACACCATGAAACCCCAATGAATCACTGTTAAATCAGCATTCATCATACTTAACGATAGTTTATCATAGTGAATTCTCATGAATTCCCCCTAAATCCCAATTTTTTCCCATTCAATGACCATCTGCAGCTGCCATTTCTTTGTGAATATCAGGTGGTCACCCGGCGCTTGCAGCGCTTCGGCTCTCGCGTCTTCCCGGAAGATCGGGTGATCGATGGCCTCGATGGGCTCCGTGGCTGAGATCAGCTTTCTGGCCGTGGCCAAGATCGGGTTATACCACTCTGCACACAGAGATCTAATGATATACCCTCTGGTAAATAGACCCTGAAAATAGCCAATTTTCATGGAAACTAGTCTTCCAACCCCTATCTGCCAGGGTCTATGTTAATTTACCAGAGGGTAATATATAGTCACTGAATATTGTATAGCATAGTATATCTATGTGCATATCAACATCTATATTATATAATTTTATATGCTAACACATGATATATTTTATGTAGTTACTGATATTACTGTATATGCCCTGGGGTCAACTAACAGAGATCCTATGGAAAATGAGTTTTCCACATCTTTTTGGGAAGTTTACCCGAACGGGTACCCTTGCTTTCCTACCGGCTTTGGCTTCAACTCCATGAGAGGCATCCGCATTCCTGAACGCTGCACTTGGTTTCTCCACTTTTCCCTGGATTTCTCCACTTATCCCGACTGAATGTGGCTTCTATCATTTTGATCCGTTTTCGGGCCCACTACGATGTATAAGCTATACCATATATATATATACATACTATATATACACATATTTAGCAACCCCGAAATAGATAGACACGTGGGAAACCCTGGAAATAAGCACATATTTTCTGGAATAGCCTGGAAACACTTTTCTATCTTTGGGTGTGCTATACACATATATGATCATATATGAGAATGTATGTTATTTATAATGCACTCTATACATCTTTGTAGGTGATATATATATATATGTATTATGTATATATATATATGTGCGTGTGTAATGCATTTTCATATGTAGGTTGAATTCGATGTAGTGGGTATGTGCTGGATATACGCCATATGCATTGCGCTGTTTCACAAAGGCCCGTTGGATGTAACTGTCACAGGCTCCATGGATCCACCATGCGCAGTCACTTATGAATTGGTGCAGCCAAAGTATGGGTCACCACTCAGATCAGCAGCCATACCCTCTGGTATGGGTCCCACTTATAGCCGATTTACCTATTAAAAATGTTGATTTTATGGGATTTAATGGGATTTATTAGGATATATGATGGTATACCCTCTGGTAATTTGTGACATAGCTATTGAAAATGGCCATAGAAATAGTGGATTTACCCATTAATAGCATGGTGATTTTCCATAGTTACGTTAGTTTCCCATTTTGTTTGTTTTTCGGATTTTTCACAGCATGTTTTTCATCATCACCAAGCTCCCGGACTTGGATGGAGGGACCATTTTGGAAAACCCAACATCAAACGCTAAAAAGATGCAAGACCCATGGTTTTCGATTAAACATTTCCCAAGAAAACTATCCAATGATTGCTTGATCCCCATGGTTGAGATTCCATTGATATATCCCCATTTTCCATGGATTTTCCCATAGATTTTCCCATGTCCCATGGATTTTCCCGTAGATTCGTGGCTCCAGCGCCGAGGACCTCCGGGCCGCAGCTGCGCCACGTGCTGCTGCCGCTGCCCGACACGGCCTCCGCGGCGGTGCCGCAGCTGCCGCAGGCGGTGCGGGAGATCTACGAAGAGGTGCTGACGGAAGCGAAACTGGAGCCTTGGCGCTGCCGGGGTGGTTGTGGAAAATCATGGTGGATGATGCACATTTATATTCATATAATTATATATATATATGATATATCTACACATATATATATATATCTATAAATATGATTATAGATGGATATATGCATATATGCATATATGTATTCATTTAATAGGATATGATCATAATTGGAGTCTTGGAGTGTAGACATGATCCAACATAATTCAATCAAAAACAGGGATCTCAGCTGAAGCGCTGAGAAGTCTCAGAAAGACGAAGATGCGGCTGGCTGCACGAAACATGGCTTGCTGGACAATCCACCGTTTATACCCTCTGGTAAACAAACAGTTTGCTATTGAATTTGGCCCAGTCGAAATAGTGAGTTTACCACCCATTAATAGCATGGTGATTTTCCATCGTTTTTTGTATGTTTACCAGGCCGTTTATAGACGATTTCCAATTAAAACCTTCATTTAGTTCGTGGATTTTTCCAGCTTGCCATGTTTGATGGCATCGGAGGGTATCCCCAAAAATATGTCCCAATTCTTGAGAGTAAAAAAATCCTTTTTATCACCAGAAAATCCCATGAAATCAAAAGTATTCATTCTAAAATTCCATTCAAATCACAGTTAATGACTCGAAAATCCCATCAAATCACCATGAATCACTTTCAAGCTCCATTAAATCACCACTAATCACTTGAAAAGTCAATCAACACCCCCTTAATCCCTCTCAAACTCCATTAAATCACCTTAAATCACTCTAAAATTCTATGCAAATCAATAAGAACCTAAAATCCCATAGATGTCCTTTTCCCATTGGTTGGTTGATTCATAGAGAGGTTTTTGAAAACAAACCCTTTCAACAACAGGTAAATGGTGATAGATGATGATAGATGGTTTTTACCGGTTTCCGGCCCCTAAAAAAAAATGACCAAAAGGACATGAAATTGAAAACAACCAATCTCTCCTATAGGTTTCCTATTTTTGAAACTTCCGCCACCGCCTTGTGCGGTACTACTGGTAAAATTCCATGCCATTTTCCCATTGAAACACCATGAGATTCCCAAGGACCCACCTGGGCAGCGCCCTTCGCTCTCCGTCCCCTGGCGTCGCCTCGTGGCGCAGCCGGAGCTGCTGCGGTGCCGCCTTGTGGCCTATGAGGAGCCCGTGGAGCGCCTGGTGCTGTCGGCCATGGACACGTTGAAAGGACGAAAGTTGGAGGACGCTGGGAATTTCATGCAGGATTTTCCATGGATTTTCCTATGGAAATCATGGATTTTCCTATGATTTTCCATGGAGTTTCCGGAAAATCATGGATTTCCCTATGATTTTCCATGGAGTTTCCGGAAAATCATGGGCATCTATAGATTAGATGGATTTTCCATGATTTTCCGGAAAGGATTTTAGGGAGTTTGATGGAGCATAGTATAGTATAGCAAACCCAAGTCATAGAATTTCTTTTAGCAAACCTTCAGGGTGGGGCTTCAGTTTGTTAGCTCCGTTGGTGTATAACTTCAATAGTCGAGGTTCATGGGGGATATAAAACTATAGTTATATAACGAGGATTACGAACCAACTTATATGTAACTGGGGGGCACCCTGCGACTCATAGAAAAGTGAGAAACCTGGAAATGCGAAGTAAATATCATCGATCAGATCCTGAAACACTGTCCGGCATCTTTTTTGGGGTTAGCGATGGGGTTTCACCAACCAACGATGGGATTTCACCAGCAAATATGGGATCTATCATGGGGATGCACGGGGTGAAAAAACGATCGGGACCAAGAAAGATGCGTTTTATTGGGGAGGATGGGGGTTGGGTTCGGGATAGGGGTTGGGGATGCAGTTTTTTTTTTTGATGTTTTTTTCTCCTCCAGAATTGGAATTACGGGGGTGGGTCAAAGCCTATGACTTTCCATAACGGGAGTTCGCCCAGTGCTGTCAGTGACAGAAATGGGGATTCGGATTTCAGAAATGGGGAGCTACTGTCAGCAGAAAGGAGGATTGGGGAAAGAGACTTTGAGATTTGAATGATTTACCCTCTGGCAAACATACAAAAAGCTATTGAACATGGCCATTTATAGTGGATTTCCCCATTGAAAATGGTGATTTTCCATAATTATGTTAGTTTACCAGAGGGTAAGCAAGAGAGATGGGGAAAAAGAAAACGCCAGGCACCAGCGGACATATGCGGACATTGCAATCGCAACAACAGGAAACCAAGGCTGAAAAAACACCCTGGACTTCCCCAACAGGTGCTTCCCGTTGATGCCTGGTTCAATTTCGTTTTCAAAAATCAGGGGGTATAGCCTCTGGTAATTTAAGTTCAACTATTGTTTCAAAATCTTCAGTCGAAATCGTTGATTTCCCTATGACAAACATGGCGATTCTCCAGCCTCCACCGGTCGTTTCCAGTGAGGATGGGATCAATCCCTTGGAGTCGCACAAAAGTCTGCAGGATCCAAGGTATGGTGACCTGCTTTCGATGGGATTTTCGCGATCAAATTGGGAAGGTCCGAAATCGTCAATGCGCGAGATGTGGCCGGCCGTGTTTTTTTTATGGACCTACTGTGGGATGAAGGTCAATGATCACTTTTCGAACTAAGATGAAAAACGATTTTTTTCAGTTAAGGGATTGAAGCAGGTGTGTTTGGATGTGTTTGGGATTGTTTAGATATGTTTAGATGGGCATGATCAGGCATGATCGGTCCGTGCGGTTTGCTGGTTGATACAAGACTGGAAATCCTTCTGTGTAATTACGACATATTACGACGAATATCAAAGGAATACCAACTTATATGAAATGTTAACATACTAGGTCTATTGTATGAATATGGCGTGTGCTTGGCTTGGCTTGGTCGTTTTAATTCTTCGTTTTCTATCATTTTCTATCCTGGGATGATCCCCAGCATACCGGCATCGGTTGCTCCTAGAGCAAGGTATCATCATGGAACTCCAGCTGTCCGCGGGCGAGTACGCCACCGTGGCCGTGCGGGAGTTCATGCAATGCTCGCCGCAAAATGCGTGGCCAAAAACGCCACGGACGTGCGGACGTGTGGATTGCTGCAGTGGTTTTTTTCTCAGGGAACATTTCATGAACAGCGTCATCAACAAAAACCACTACACTGAGTTGAACTGGATTAAGAGTTGTTTTTTTTTTAAACATACATTGCCAATTTGTGCTTTATTTGGGAAGTCTTATCAGATTCAATAAAGGACTAGTAAGTCGGCACATGTCGGCACACTGATGGCAAGCCCATTTGCCCAATCATCAATCATGGTGCCATTTGAGGCTGGTTTGGAATGCAGTTACTAAAGGGGGGCACTAGCAGATGCCCCTTCTCCAAAGGGGGGGGCAGGGCGGCACATAAAATCACCATAGCCAGGTCGGGTAGATTGTAAATTTGTTTTCAAAAAAATAAAGGGGAAACATGACCAAACATGACCAAACGAGGATTTACTTTTCTTCCGTTCTACTAGTAGGTGCCGAAGACCGTGTTTCCGACCGGAAGTTTGTGTTAACTGTTTGATGGGTTGTTTTATTTATGATTAAACATTTAATGATTATGAGGGTCGTTTGCGGTTGTTCGGTGGTGTCTTGGTTTTGGCATCAACTTCTACCTGGGGACTGCAACAACAATTGCAGTTGACTGGACGATTTCCACTGCGACCAGCCATTCAAAGCATTACAAAACGCATGAACCATCCTACCCGAAAAAAGTGACCAATTTGGTCAAATCTGATTCTAGCACAATGACTTAAATTGAACCTGCTCTGAATGTTTTGTGATCAGCAATCATTCAAGCCAACTAGAAACACACAACAAACATCATGAAAAAACTAGCTTTCCTACCATTGTAAAACGCATAAACAATCATCTAATTCTATCTTTGGGCGTTGCTATTAGTTTTGCCAGATCCTTGGTACCCAAAAGAAACTAGATAGAAACACTACCCACTAGATAGACAATTATAAATTATATAAATGACAAAACTAGATTATATTCTATACATATTTATAGCCTATAGCCTATAGTTTTTTTTATCGAAAACTAGATAGAAACTAGAAACAACTACATGCTACAAATAGAAGAACGGTAGTTTTCAAATGTTTGTTTTTCTCTCGATAACAACAGACAGTTCAATCTACTAGATATTCATAGATATTTGGCAGCTTTTGGGAGGCGACATCCTTGGTTGTCACTGGATCCTCAAGCCCGGTCGTTCCGGTGGTGGACGTGGGGTGCAGGCGATTTTGGACGAAGGGGTCATGGTGCGAGTTCACCAAGGAAAAATGGTGATGAACATGGTTTGAACATCAGAAATGATGATTTTAGCTAGGGAACACCGATGAAATGACTTAAAAACAGTACGGATGAAGACGTCAGAAGATTTTCATTCACCATAACCCCGGACATCGCCAGCAAAGTGTTTTCACGGCAGGGTATCAGGTTCATCCATACCTAGATGAGGATCACAATCATTGAACCCCTGTTTTCTGCATAGTTACCATTGTGATTCCTAGATGCTATGAATCTAATGGTGATATAAATCTTAGGATGGCAATAGAAACTATCAATGGACTCATTATGAAAACCCAAACATCCGCAGAAGTTATAACAACTTCACGTCGCTTTACGTCGAATGACGGGAACCTAAAATAGAGGTAACCATCCCTTAAAATGCCCCGATATGTACATCCACACAGCATCATAACGATGAAACACAGTATCCCATCCATCCATAATTATAATTCAGCGAGATGGATGGGATCATACCAACATTCACCCACCTCAGCCGTGGGTCGCTGAGAGATGTAGGTCATTTGCTGTGACCCAGAGACTTCTGCCAACGATGCTTGGGCACCTGATACACGAAACCATAAGCCATCCCCAACATTGGGGTTTCCTAACTGGATCCTCAAAACCATGGGTTTCGATACTGGGATGGTCTGATGTTGGATGATTTGGGGTATGGTACCCCTAGGAAAAGTTAGGAAATCTCCAGATTGCCAGAAATAAGTGGTATAAGTATAAATCCTTTGGTTTACCACTTGATTCCTGCATTTGAATCACTGTCGAACACCTTTAGAATCTTTTAGATACTTCATCTGGTTGGTGGTTTGGAACATGATTTTTTATTTTTCCATGCAGTTGGGAATGTCATCATCCCAGCTGACGAACTCATATTTTTCAGAGGGGTTCATATACCACCAAGTAGTCATGATATTTCCGAAGTGCAAATCCAGAATCTGGTTTCATGCCACGTTGGTTGGTGGCTTCACAATCCCTGGAGATGCCTCCACAAATCTGGAGAAATAATGACCAGTTACGGCAAGCTTCGTGCTTTATAACATTTTATAATCCCATGCCCCCATCTATAAATGAATCATGGGTAAATATACCATACATGGGGTTATAATAATAGACCATAAATGACTATAAACAACATATAAACAGCAACAAAATGGATAGCCATGACGAAAATTTCTGAGAATCCATAGGTGGGAATTGGAGGGAACGGTTCGGAGCATCCTGGATCTGCATCTTCCGTACTAGTGAGTTTCCCGTTACCACATGATCATCTTAAAGCAAGAGAAATGGTGATGGGTCAAAACAGCCAAACACCTATGATTTTCCAGAAAGTTTGGGGAAAACAGCCAAGACCTATGTTTTTTTCCCATCTTTTCCATTTTTTCCATAGTTATATCTACCATAAACCATTGAATTCAGCCACTTATAAACCAACTGAACGCTATCTTGGGGGCCCCATCCTGCAGATATGACTCTCAAAAAATCCTGCTCCCAGAGCTCAAGGTAGCCGCAACGTTTGAATCCTTTGGCGCCTCTCCTGCAGTGGTCAGTCAATATGTCAGGGGACCCCAGTTTTTTTCAGTTTTTTTCGCTTAAAATGGAGAGATTTGCTGCTGAAGTGATTACGCGACCATTAAAATATATTAAAATATGGCAATATGGGGAACCCTTTCAGTTCGATCATTTTGATTCCTTTTTTCTGAGTCAAGAGTGATTTTGGATACAAGACATGGGATTGCTTCCCTGAAGATCACCAGTTCATGTATAAGATTATATAAGTTCTTTACAGGACCTGACATTTGACGCCGTTTCAACTGGATCTTGGCCGGCCCTAATCGTAAAAAGGCATCACTTGGCCCATGCTCTTTGGAGAAGAACTTGGTGAATTGTAGGTCAATGGTTTGTTTTCTAGCCATTTTCATGGGGTTTAGTTCCTTACACAGCATCGGTTCAAACACATTTTGTTGCAGGGCCAAAGGCCTCCAGCACCATGACCGGGTTGGAAAAAAACTGGGAGGCAGTGGTGTCCAAAAGAGGCGAAACTCTTTTGGAAGTAAAGAATGTAGAGATTTCGTGACTTTGGGCTTAAACATGCTTAAACTGCTTAAACATGCTTAAACATATGTCCAGGATTTATGCAAAATTAAAAAAACGTGACATAATTAGTTTGCCCAGCGACAGAGGTCCAACGTCCCTTGCTGGTGGAGGGGAAGAAGGTGGACCTGCGGCTGTATGCGTTAGTGACCTCCTTTGGACAGGACGCGGTGGGAACTGGGAGACAGGGAGTTCACATGGGAAGTCCATGGGAAGTCCCATGGGAAGTCCATGCCGGAACATCAAGCAATTTATGGTTTGGAACTGGGAAAATTGTGGAAAAAAATTGACATGAAAAAAGTTTCTGGATGGCTCAATGCCTTGGTTTTTCTGGAACAATGGAGAGGCCCCACTGCCGCCACATCGCCACATCGATCACCAAAGTTTGTGAAATCTCCTCTGGTGGACCCCAACAAATAGTTTTAAAGACCTTTAACTTACATCAAAGATAGTAGATATTACCCTCTGGTTAAACATAGCCATGCTATAGATGGCCCATTTATTTATAGGTGGTTTACCAGCCTCCAAGCCGGAGGAGCCATCAGAGCTTCGCGTAGCTTGGCGAGTTGCGCGAGTTGCGAACGCCGGTCGAGAGCCGAGAGATGACTGGGAAAACCGGCCGGAAAAATCATGGGAAAATGGAGGTTTGTCATGGAAAAATCCATGGAAAACCATGGCAACATGCCGGAACATCAACCAGAAATGGAGGTTTGTCATGGGAAAATCGTCGATGGTAGCCATTCTGTTGGTCACTGCCTGTGATTTGAAGATCAGGCGCAACCCTGACTTCCCCTTTTTTCCTGCAGTGAATCTCAAAGAATATTATCCTCCAGTAAATTAGCATAGACCCTGGCAGATAGGGGTTGAAAGACTAGTTTCCACTAAAGATTGGTCATTTTCAGGGTCAACAAGTTAATTTACCAGAGGGTAATGGATACTTCACAGAAAATCCCAATGACTCATTTTGCCTTCGCGTTAACTGTGCATGATCACTACAACGGTGGATAATGATGAACATGCCCCTCATTGGGGTTATCAAAGCACTAGACAAACGTCCAATCGAAATGATGTACCCTCTGGTGATTTAAGAGCTGGCTTTGGAAAACCACATTTTTTAAAGGTAAAAAAACATCGCACTAAATAGGCCATGGCTTCCATAGCCATGTTAGTTTACTGGAGGGTAAGTTCCATGTTCTCGTCTGACAAGTAGCAAATTTGGCGTTCCCAGCTGCGAAGTTGTGGCCTTTCAGGGGACGATTTACTTCTCAAAGCCTCAGAGGCGACTCAGAGGTGTCATTCTCCCCTTTTAGCTTAACAGATTGCGTCCTAATTGTCATCTAATAGTATCTAATAAGTATCATCAAATAATGATAAGGGTTGTAAATCTTCTAATTATCGAATATTATAAATCCAATCTCCACAAAGTAGATAGTTGGATGGAGTCCATCGGTCAAGCATTTATTGGCTACTTTGGTTTCTACCATGTTTCCATTATTATTGATGACATTGTATTTCGATGTGTCATCAATGGTATCCAATTCTGGATTCTTTGAACCCAGCATATTATCCAAAATCATCCAAAATCCACCAACTAGTCAATAACTATATATATATCTGTGGTTGGTGGTTTGGAACATTTTTTATTTTTCCATATCTTGGGAATAATAATCCCAACTGACTATTATTTTTCAGAGGGGTTGAAACCACCAACCAGATAGATTTTTTCAAGGTGAACTATCCCCAAATGGCCGAACTTTTCAGTACCTGTCCTTCTTCGCCAATCGGCTGGGAAGATTGGTTGCCGAACTTTTCAGGTTAGTGAATTACTACATGGGTCCCCCAAACAATAGCTAAGTTAGTTTAGTTCACTCCAATAAAGTGCGGTTTATGGCCGGCCTTTACAACTAAAGTATTCATATGTATTCATGGGGTTTCTAAACCAACAAGCATAACTGGGGGGCCTCATCTTGTACAAACCCGTTTGTGATGTATGGGCCGTATGGGTCCCATTAAATGCTATGATATGCCTATCTCAATCCCATCAAATCCCCATTCATTCACTAGTAAATCACCAGTATTGGTATTGGTGTTATGCATGTGTGATGAATGTTAAATCACCATTCAATCACCATTTATGGCGTATAAAACCGCGCACTTTCAGGTGAGTGAACGATTTGTTTTTTTCCGCCCGAGGCATACCTCTACACCGAGGGCTTGGTTCGCTTCTGTAGTGAAGCCTTCACCCTGGACCCTACGCAGCTGTGCAATGGCTGCGTGCACCTGACCAACAACGAGGCGGCAATGGCCCAAATGGCAACGGGGCTGCGGCAATGGGGCAGATTTGGCACCACTGAAAGGGTGGATTTTTGGTTCAACAAGTGTGGATTTGAGCGATGGGAGATTCACCAAAAAAGATACGAGTATATTGGTATATGGGTATGGATCAATACCTATTAATACCATTTTTAGGGGGATGAACATCCATAAATCCCAGCTATTTTGATGTTCACCAGGGGTACCAGGGTTTTGACACACTGCCATATTGGTATAAACAAGAAGAAACAGGAATTAATCGAGGAAAGCCGTAGGATATCATAGGATATAAGCAAGAAAAGTTGGGATTTCACCAAGAAATAACGGGGATTTATGATTTAAACATCAAGGAGAAGGACTTACCCATCGAACTGGGAATTTAACAATGGTTGCATCTCAAAATGTGGGATGTGCTCTTAATTTGTGGCAATCCCTATAGAGGGGAAATGATCGAAACTATTTTTTAAGCTTTGAATGATTGGGGGTTTAGCATTTTTATCCATGCCATGGATGCTTCTTTCATTCGCCCGGGACTTGGGTGGATTTTTCGATTCTGTTTGTCGCCAAATCTTGATTTCAGAACAAATTATGCGGAGTTTGAAGCCCAAAACTGTTTGGAAACCGCGATATTGATGGATTCTCGATGGTTGAACATAGATAATCATACTGTAGATATCCCAATTTGTAAGGCCATGATCTCCACTCCATCCACGTGCGTTGCAGGTGAACGCGTCGCCCGGCGGCATGGTTTTCACTGAAGGAAACTGAGGTCCTTTTTTTGTGAGAAATCTCCAAGTACCCTCCAGTGTCATCAAAGGTGGCAATGGAAAAAAACATGAAAAAAACCTATCAATGGAGGTTTTCATGGGAAAACCATCCATAAATTGGGGATTTCCATTGCCATGTTTGATTACAATAGAGAATAGGGTAGATTCAAAAGTAGATCATCCCTTATCCTTTGGTAATTTAACATAGCCATGGATAAATATTCATTTCTATCGTATTTACCTATTAAACATGGCAAGTTTCAATGGCCAACTGTAATTACCAGAGGGTCAATGTTTGGAAGTCTCGGGAAGTGTAGCCTTCCACTTGTACATCTTGTACCTTTTTCATCCTTTTTCACTTGAAAACTTGCCTCATTAAAATACCATGAGGGTAGATCATGTTTTCACATGTTTTCACCAGTCAATCATCAGTAAATATCATGGTAAGCTACCACTAGTCATCACCATGAAAATACCATGAGGTCATCATGAAATCACCATGAAGTCACCATGAGTCACCGCTGCTAAAAGCGACTCACGACTCGCCCCCTCAGGAAGAACGCCAAGGCGGCCACCAACCGCCCGGGCTCGGCGAACTGCGGCAACTGGCGGCTTTCGAAGCTCCTTTCGTGGCTGCAAGGCATCCCAAATATGTGGAAACTTTCCTACTAAAGCATGGTTTAACTGGGGTGTGTTGAATATGAACGGAGGAAGGGATGCTGAATTTTGAGACTTGAGAATACTTGAGATGATTTTGAGTTTGGACACGTTTGGACCCCGCTTCATGACGAGAAATCCGACTTTTTGTGTCGGGCCTTCGTGAGGCTTGACCCATGCCGGTTTTCTAAGGATGTCTCCTGACATCCCCAATGTGTGCCAATGAGATTTTTTGGAAACGTAATGAAACGCAAATTGAGTCTTGAAGAACTGTAGAGGGGTACACGGTACACTCATTTGGCTATGGATCAATACCTATAAGTACCATTTTTAGTGGGATGAACATCCATTTACCAGCTATTTTGGGGTTCACTAGGTACCAGGGTTTTGACCCATCCCCATTTCATCTCATGTGGTGATGGCCATTTTTCATGGAATCTGCACGGGCCAGGTCAATTCCAAAGCTGTTCTGACCTAGAGGACTGACCTAGAGGTCGTTGGAGATGGTTGATGGACGTTTGATGTCAACGGATTAATAAACCATGGTTTATTCATTAAGGGGGTACCCCCCCAAATAGTTACAATCTTATATTCAACTGATCTTAAGTAAACAACCTACCAACCTAGGATTTGATTAATCCAGGCTTGACAGTTACCACATTACTCACGCAAGGGTAACTTTCACTGAGCAATCCACAGACTTGCGTCTTGTTCTTGCTATCAAAGCATCCGTTTTTTTGGGTGCCTCTGGCAATTAAACACGGGTATGCTGTAAACATGGCACGGGAATATCATGGAAAATGTCACATTCGTAGATTATGCCCTTGAAACTTGAAACTGGGGATTCTTTATACCCAAGTCTGATTACCAAAAGGGCATGATCAAAATTCCAGATAAACTTGGTTGTATTTTACATTTGAATCCCTTTGATCATCTTTGACCCAATGATTTTTGGTGCACCAATGTAGGATTTTTGTCATTTGAATCCATTGACCCATTCCCATTTGAATCCATTCCATTATAAATTGGACCTCACCCTGGAATGTTTTGACTTATGCCACATTTTGTAGGACCTATGGCCACGAATTCGACGTCTTGTGGTGGATGTGCTTCAAGCAGCCAGGTCCGACCGGCTTGGGGCTTGGGGAATGTTGGGGATTTCCTCAGGAAAATCTCCAAAGGAACATCTAATATAGCAACCCCCAAAGGATAAAAAGGGTTAAAATCCTTCTTACATCTGGTTGGTGGTTTGGAACATTTTTATTTTTCCATATATTAGGAATAAGAATCCCAACTGACGAACTCCATCATTTTTCAGAGGGGTGGCTCAACCACCAACCAGACATGGTGATAATGGACTTTTCTAGCTTTTTTGATTTTTCTCCTGCTATGGATCAAATGATTTGGATCCGACAGGGCCAAGCAATGGGGGGAGCCGAGCTGTCATCCAAGTTATTGGTCATTTTGATTGGAATTTCACAGACATCTAGATTAAAGCAGTCAATTTGGATTTGACATTTTCTGGTTGGTGGTTTGGAACATGACTTTTATAACTTTCCATTCAGTTGGGAAGTTCATCATCCCAACTGACGAAGTCATATTTTTCAGAGGGGTGGCTCAACCACCAACCAGTTATATATATATATGGTCCCGTCCTCCGTCTCTCCACCCCCCCCTCCATGGGTTGGGTCCCCAGGTAGTAGCCCCAATTCCCTTCTATTTGCAAGCTATTGGCAGCATTTCTGAGGTCCAGCTTCGTATTTGCTAGGTCTTTGCAGCATTTCTGACTACCAGCCTCGCATTTACTAGGTACATGCTACCTTTTAGGCGACCTACGTAGCACACATACTCCTTCAAAGTACCTACGTGCTACCTATAGTCATACATATATGTGCTATGTATCTACTGTATCTACTTCCTGTTTACTACCTGTGTACTCTGACAACACTACCTCTGTTGAACATATACCGTACCTACCATACATGTCAATGATGCCATGCATACCATACCTATCATATCTATCATACATACCATACATACCATACATATGAAATGTAATTACCACACCTACCATACATACAATAGCATACATACAATAGCAAGCATACATGCCATACATACCATACCTACCTTAGATAGGACATATTCCATACCCATCATAGTAACCATACATACCATACAGACCATACATACTGTCATATCAAACATACCATATCCAACAGACTTACATACCATACCTACCATCCATACAATACCAACCACTCATGCCATACATACCATACCTACCATACATACCAAACATACCATACTTTCCAAACATGCCATACCAGACCGACCATACACACCATACATACCCACCATACCATACCACACCCCCACCACACCACAGGGGGGGGAGGGGGAAGATCTCATATGGGACCAGTATATGGGACCCATCCCATATGGGGGGGGGAGGGGGGGGGTGGCAGGGCCTGGTGCATATATATATATAGTCAATATATATATATGTGTATATTCTTCCAGATTGTTGGTTATATTCCCATTTATCCCAGTTATATATTGTTCTATTCTAGATTGATCTATTCCACAGTCCATCCACTGCTTTAATGGGTCTAGTCGATGCAATCGACTAGACCCCAAGATTTTTGCTGCTTACATCCCGCGAAATCGCAGATCATTTTGGTTATATATGACCATTTACATTCTTGAATGCCCATAAAATCCCCAATTTAAAGATGTTAAAAGCATAGTTACTTACTATAACCCATTCAATCCCCCCTTAAAAAATCTAATTAGAGCCCATTGAATACCCATAGTTCAAAGCCAATCATTTTATACCCCATCCTTGGTTGCATGGCCCGCAAGGCCCCAGATTGCTGCCGCAGTAGCTGAGCTGCCGAGCGATGCGCAGCGGCGTTGCTTCGAGTGGCTCGGCGGTTTTCAGCCGGGCTTGGGAGTGGTTTGGCATTACCAAAAGGATGGTTGAAAGCCTATAAAGTGAAATTTCCAGAAATCCTGTTACTATCCCAGATGCGAACCATGGTGCTGGAATATTTACCTACATTTGGACCATTTTTTTGAGGTAGATGTCGGCAAATATTCCAGCACCATGGTTCGCATCTGGGTATGGTACTTCCCTGTTACATGGTCCTGTGGATGGTTAAGAAAATCCTGCATCACCAATTTTGGATGGTTGAAAGCCCAACAAAAAAACCCATGGGACCTTTACCATCCATCGGTGCAGGATTTCGGGAGCAGAAACGGAGCTAGTTTGGTGAGTTTTTTGAGGAAACATGATAGGATGAGGATGATGAAATCATCTGGCGGTGCTATGAATCATCATTAACCATCATTAACCACATTAATAGTGATGGTGATGGTGATGATGATGATGGTGGTGGTGGTGGTATGTGGTGGTGGTATGTGGTGGTGGTGGTGGTGATGATGATGATGATGATGATCCCTAAATCACAAGGACATCACCAGGTCCATGTAATTTATGGCCAGGAACACAAGGTGGACCCCGGCCATGAACTCTCGTAATGTCTACCATAAACCATAGTTAACCATTAGCCATAGTTTACCATCGTTTACCATACGTAGTTTACCATGGGTTTAAAGCAACTTAGCCATCCAGGGGGCACCTCGCGGGTTTTTCTTGCTCGAAACATCTGCAGATCTGAGGTTATTCGGCTTCGATGTGTTGGTGGACGAGTCTCGGTCAACAGGGGACACCCAATTCTTTGGCAATTCCAATGGGGAAAATGAATGAACATGAATCAACATGAGGCTTTCATAGGTTTTCTACCATGAATGGTAGGAACAAAAATCAATACACATTTCAACCAGGGGGGCGTTTCAATCTATCGAGTGATGGTGCCGTGTTTCCTTACAGGATGGTGCCCCCCAGTGATGTGAAGGTTGGTTTATAACCCCCATGAATATTATAGTTCTATAAGTTATATCTTCCATAAGTTATATACTATAGTTACTATAGTTATATCTTCTAAGTTAAGTTAATACTATAGTTACATAAGTTATATCTTCCATCAACCATCCTTAATTCAGCCACACCAATATCTCAAACGCACCAACCAAAACAGGCAACCGTGGCCCCACCCTGCGAGTTGGCTTAGTGAATCCACCACTTAGCCTCTACCAGAACTATGGAACATCTATGGATAACTATGGATGGTCCCATGGTCCATATAGAAATAGATGATTGATGTGACCATGGTCCATAGAAATAGATGATTTATAGATAATTGATGATGATTCACCGAAAAAAAATAACCTGGTGATTTTCCATAATTAGCTACGTTCAATTCTCTCAGAGGGTCGTTCGATGATATTCCCATTAAAACATATTAAAACCATGACACTGACCAGGATATTCCCATTAAAGCCAGGATAACCAGGATATTCCTATTAAAACTATTAAAACCATGAGATTCCCGTAAAAACCATGATATTCCCATTTGGTTCCGCGATTTCCCATGAAAAAAAGTGTCCCAGGAGTCATTGAGACCCTGGCTCTGCGAAGTGAACAGCTTGCCATCGCTTGGAATAGGTGGACTTGAAGATTTGGAGGACCGGGAGGGGAGCGGCATTTGTTGAGCTTGGGATAGGAGCAGTTGATTTTTCTCCGTGTCGCATTTTACACAATGTTTTTTTTTTAAATACACACCCACACATGTATATATACAGAATGATACAAATCTATTATGGACACATTTTTAAGCGCACACACAAACACACACACACAAACACATGTGTATATATATATATACACGTATATCCCTAAGGTAATTGCTCAGGTAGTTCTAGAGGTGAATAAGAGGGGTGCCATACCTGGGCTGGGGTGGGGGGGGGTCAGGACGGCCCAATAAATCAGCTGGAACTTTGTGGATCAAAGAAGCAACCCATCAGATCTTCATTTTTCTATCATGGCTTTGGGACCACATTTCGTTTTAAAAAGGCGCCCAACTCAAGTCAAGTCGTCCAGAAATTACTGGCGCCAGTAAGGCTGGAACTGTGGTTTCCACTCCAGCCTTCAGCTCCAGCTCCAGATGGGTCAACAGAGTCAACCATGAACTCAGCTTGTGAAGATTTGTAAATCGGACACCAAACAAATGGGAACATCGGGCCCCCGTTGGATAGCGTTCAGTTGCCATATAAGTATATATATATGATTATATATATATATATATAATTATATATAAATATATATATATATATATAAGTTGCTGAATTCTATGGTTTATGGTAGATAGAACTATATAGTATTCATGGGGTTTATTAAAACCCCCGTTCTCAGGTGGACCGAGACATGCTCTCCAGCCTCTTTGCCATTGTCTTCGAGGCTAGGCAGTTGGCCGGCACTTGGGCTTAGGCGGCTCCAGTGTTGATGGGTTACCCGGCCTGGTAAACTTACAGAAAACCATGGAAAATCACCATTTTTCATGGGAAAACTCACTATAAATGGGGATTTTCCATAGTTATGTTAGTTTACCAGAGGGTATGATAGAAACATTCGAGTATATACCTGGTTTTTTATGGGGATTATGAACAATAATCCAACAAACTACAAGAACTATATAAGAACTATAATTACTACCGTGGATTGGGATTTTGAAGCCCATAATAGTACATAATAGTACATAATAGTACATAATAGTACATAATAGTACATAATAGTACATAATAGTACATAATAGTACATAATAGTACATAATAGTACATAATAGGACATAATGGGACATAATAGGACATAATAGGACATAATAGGACATAATAGTACATAATAATACATAATAGTACATAATAGTACATAATAGTACATAATAGTACATAATAGTACATAATAGTACATAATAGTACATAATAGTACATAATAGTACTCACCAAGCAGTATTTCAGGGTTATTTTCGACGGCTCACCTGATTTATTGAGTCTTGAGGACGAAATGAGATGATAAGCCATGATCAGCTACGAAATGATGATTGATTGGTTAATCCGAATTTACACTCACTGGTTTATTTGGACTTACCATAAAACATTAAAGTAATTAGGGATATCGGATACCTATTTATCAACCAGTCTTTTAAGGGTGAATGGTTATTTCTCATGGCTCAATGTTTGCATATTTTGCTGTTGTCTCTTCCACCCAGTTCGACGCCCCTTGTATCGCGTTAAGACTGACCTTGGAAGAGCATACCTTCCAGCAATCTTCACATCCAATACGAAAAAAGCTCACCTCGAGGATCAGTTTGCGGATCTCCAAATTGATCTACCAAAAATACATGATTACATTAATTACTGGTTGGTGGTTTGGAACATTTTTCATTTTTCCATTCAGTTGGGAATAATGATCCCAATTGACGAACTCATATTTTTCAGATGGGTAGGTATACCACCAACCAGATTACTAACTGCATAGATACCATGGTTGAACGCATGCCTTCGTTTCTCCAGTCGTCCCGACTTTCCTCCAGCGGAGGCGGCCCGGAAGCCGGAAGGACCCGGACGTGACGGACCCGGACGTGACTCCGGGCATTGCTTTGAGCCGCTGCCGCTGGAAACGGTGGAAAAGTCTGCATTGGTTTCATGATGTTTCTACAGGAAAAGAGATGAACAGAAATCTATTTATGGGGTAAAAAAACAAAATATGGTTTCCTACACATTGTCCTTTAAATCACTGAATTTTGACTCTGGAGTGTTCTACTGGGGGATCTTGAAACAACTCAGGTTTTCCATGGATCTTTCAAATAACAGCCCAACCACACTGTTTTCTTCTTAATTTAAGAATCAAAAACCAAACTTTTGAATTGTCATTGGGTTGCTTTGATTGAGAAAAATGCTGGCGTTTCCCATGGGTTTGCCACCAATTCACTGAGTGTTTTGGCGGGGAAGCCATCTGTCTTTGGATCCTTTTGTGCACGGCTCAGTCTCAAGCCGTTTGGATTTGGCGCTGCGTTCTGTCTCAAGCCCGGCTTTCCAGCCGCGGCTGGCGAATTCTCCGGCCATGGCGTCGTTGACGCTCCGTCCTGTCCAGCCGCAAGTCGCCCAGAGCTGGTCAGCGCCGCGCGTCGCCAGCGCACCGCGGGCAGCCAGTCCCGTGGATCGTACCTGGACGGAGAGCACGGCTTCGAGTTCTAGTTCAAGTTCACGGCATTTTGTGACCCTTGGCGAAGTCGATAGCAGTGTTCAATTGATGCTGATTATTAGGGATGCTATCCAAATCTATCGAATATGTTGGGGATGATCAGAATATCCATTAGGGGAAATCCTATTAACCAGCAAGTATTAAGGGACCACAAAGGGTTTTGAACACCGCTCATGTGTGACTCGATTGGGAGAGTGGTGGAACCTGATGGAATTTCTTGGATGAATTTGCGTAGGTTTGGGGGGCCATTTTCAGGCTAATATTGATCCGTAGTAAGATACATATATATATATATATACATATATATATATATATATGTATATATATATGTATATATATATGTATATATATATACATATGTATATATGACAATATATCGGTTCTCATCATAAACAATCGCATTTTCTGAGATTACAGTTGACTGTAGCCAGCAGCTGGATGATTTACATGGCTTCTTTGATACAAAAAGATTCGTCCTAAGATCAATCATTCGGTGTCAAACCCCCATGAGTTTGGAGTGAGCAACGGAAGCCAGTTGGGAGGGAGCTACGAATGGACTTTCCCAACCACATCCATAAAACATCCATAAGTCCCAGCTATGTTGCCGTGAACTACGGGGAAGTGCCTCATATTATCATTGTAACTTATAATCATAGTTGTAATTACAATATGATTGTCATGATAATCATGTGTGTAACATTGAAACCATTTGTGGTGAATCATTCAATAATGGTATGAATACAACATATCATGAAGCAATTGGGATTACCTTTTAATCAACAGTAATGTGGGTAAAGCAATAATAAACCATCCCCCAAATCACCATTTTTATAGGTGGTATGGTTACCATTGCCAAATGCGTGGTTTATGACATTGTTTGAATCAACATTAATCATCATTATTAAACATACATAACTATAGATTATGACTATTGACCATTATTAATTAACCATAGTAATATTAACCAATATAGCTATGGTTGACCATTATATTGATATATATATATATGGTTATTAATCTTAACTATGGTTATATTAATAACTATATATATATATATTAACCATATATATATACATAAATCATTATTAACCATCATTAACCATCATTAACCATCATTAACCATCATTAATCCATATGTTTACCATTGCCAAATGGGTGTTATGAACATCATCATTCTGCCGAGGCGCTGTTTGGCGCTGGTGTCACTTTCTTCACTGGCCGTGAGCAGACGGAGATCACTGAGATCAGCGGCTGGGTCGAATGATTTGGACAATTGTCGTGTCCAAAACAATAGTCACTTTCAAGGGAAATCAAGGGCAGAGAAATATGGTATTAATGGTATATAGGGAGTGTAATGTTTATGGTATATAATGTTTATAAAAGAATAATGTTTATTAATAACCAAGACTTAGTATTGTAAGATACCATATATCTGGGTAAATTATAACGAACTCACTGATCTCCCGAACCCTGGAATCATGGTTTATTCTAGGGAAATCATCCCCAAATGGCCGCAAGATTCAGGTTAGTGAATTATGATAATTTACCCAGATATATGTTGGGTGTAGCCGAACCTCTGTAACAGTCGGAAAATGGATTTCCGATGAAAACCTCTTCAAAAGGAGCACAAGGAAATTCACTCATTTTTGTAAAACATATATGTATATTAATGTATGTTTATATAAACAGCATATATACAGTATATGTATCAATGTATCATGTCTTTTGTATTTATACATATTATCATATATTATTTGTGTTGTACGCATATGTACACCTATTATATCACGATCCATATCAAACATATATATATATATACATACACATGTATATAGGGTGCAAACTGGAGTTTATCCGGGAGCAAGTTGTTGTTTCAACAATGGCTTTTGGCTCATTGATTTGGCTTATCAACATGTCGTTGATCGTTGCTTTTTTTTATTTCGCTGGGAGATGAGCAAGTCATCCTTAAGATGCTTTTTTGGGAAGCATTCTGAGGAAATCGCTGCAAGTGATTTCCCATTGGAATCGGAGTTTTGATCACGGCATTTCTTCAGAAGAATCTCTCTCTCTCTCTCTACTATTTATACCATTATATACTTATGTTTATGTAGCTATGTAATTATCTATCTACATTTCCACACATTATGTCACATTATTATAAAATATGGCAATGCGTTGCCATTAACTATAACGTTATCATATATATATATACACGCAATGCCCACCTTCGGCCCCACCCCAGCAACTTATTTTCATAAGGATCAACCCGCCACCTCGCCAGCGTCGTTGTGGGACAGGGGCAAAAGTATACGGCATTTGCCGTATATGATATACATGATATGTACAGATGAATTATATTATAGGTACATGTGTAGAAGAAATATACTATCTCTCTCTATCTGCATATATATGTATACACTTATATGTGATCAACACAGTCTCTATATGTAGTATATAACATATTTGTTATAGGCAAGGTGAGGTCCCCCAATTATAAGTTTGGTTAGAAACCCATCAACTATAGTTATACTATAGTTATATGCCCCGTCAAGCCTAGTTAATCAAGTTATAAGTCAACCATCATTCCAATGACGTCACAGTGGGGTCATTCTAACTTATCCAGATATATTTATATTGGTATGCATATGTGGGTAGAACTATAGCATAACTATAGGTAGAACTATAGTAAAACTATATAATTCATGGGTTTATACACCAACTATCACCAACTATAACCAACTTTAGCCACTCGAATTCATGGGTTTATAAAGTTTATGAACCAACTATCCCCAACTATAACCAACTATAACCAAACTATCACCAACTATCCCCAACTTATTGGGGGCAAATTCGTT
This sequence comes from Cladocopium goreaui, assembly GCA_947184155.2. Classification (NCBI taxonomy): domain Eukaryota; class Dinophyceae; order Suessiales; family Symbiodiniaceae; genus Cladocopium; species Cladocopium goreaui. The sequence continues at coordinate 23,221 of CAMXCT020000641.1, read as the reverse complement.
GCTTCCAAGGTACGGAGCCCACGGAGCCCTGGACGCCGCGCCGAAGATGAGCGCAGGACGTCCGAGGGGTCGGCGGCGGTGACGCTGAAAGCGCAGGATGAGCGCAGCAGCGCGGCTGAAACATTGGTTAATATATATATATAAAGTTATATAGTTACTATATTAATATACATATATATATATATGGTTACTACATAGTTATTAATATAACCATACTTAATATTAATAACCATTATATATCAATATAATTGTCAACTATGAGTATAGTGGTTAATATTACTATGGTTAATAATAATGGTCAATAGTAATAATCTATAGTTATATATATATATATACGTATATGCTTAATAATGATGATTAATGTGGAGAAAACAATGTCATAAATCACCCATTTGGGAATGGTAACCATACCACCTATAAGAATGATTATTTGGTAAATTTGGGAAATGGATGGGAAATTCATGGGATATATTAATGGGACATGTATGATGATGAAAATATTAAATGGGATTTGAATGGGATCTTAATTTGTAGGATTGTTATAGATTCTAAATATGTCTAGGATGTCCATCTTGATTTACCCTCCAGTAAATTAACATAGACCCTGGTAGATAGGGGTTGGAAGATTAGTTTCCTCTAAAAATTGGTGATTTTCAGGGTCTATGTTAATTTACCAGAGGGTATATCTTAGAGTTATAGCCTTGTTGATTGGTGACTGGGGATTCGACTGCTTCAATGACGATTGCAACACCAATGGCCACCCCCCCGAGATGGGGGATAGTGTTTACCACCCATTTATGGTAATATTGGAGGATGGTTTTTGTTTAATAATGCACGTGCCCATGCAATGCACAAGGATTTCAATCCTTCTGCGTCTCCGGAGGATGGTTTATTGAACATAGGGATTCAAGTGGTTACAATAATGGGCTTCACATGGGCATATGATGGGACATAATGGGGACAAAGCTGGCGTTGGTCCATTAGTATCACAATGTTATGTTCATTTGTTACTGTAATGGTTAGATTCCCGTTTGTGGTGATCCCTTCCCCCGATTGTCAACAATACCACCTTGGAACACATGCTTTGGTCTTGGATTTGTGTGATCTATGGCCCGGTATTGTGAGGGTCTATAGTATCAGGGGGATAAGATTACCATCCACATTTTCAATGTAAGGTATATGGTCTTTTTCTGGGCAACCTCATGCTGGAAAATGAGGATTTATGATCAAGAATGAAGATCGCCATACAGTTTTTTTGTTTTTCCGTGTACATATGCGCATAAATATATAGTATATAGAAATAAATCCTACCAGATGTTGTTTAATCTGGTAAACCCATCAATACACCATACCTAGTTTTACTACTTGGGTGTATTTAAAACCGTTGTAGAGTGGAGGTTAGTTATCATAGGATACAGGCATAATCAAGGTATAACTCCCATCGTAAGCAACATAAGAACGCCTGCTTGTATACCCCCAAATATCACATGGTGGAATTGAGAAAATGAGTATAAACAAATATTTTAGGATATCTGTAGGGTTTTATACATATCTACACTCACTTGGCAACATCAGTGTTCAGTTCAGTGACTCGAGTGATGAATCAAAAATCACGATGAGATGTCATCAGATAAAAAAACTCATTTCAACCCGAAAAAACAACCTTGGGTAGAAGCACCAACGGCCTATAAAAAAGAGAAAAAGCCACAACGATCCGAAAATGAAGCAACGATGAATCCCATGCATCGGAGTTGCTGGGGGTTGCTGGGATGATCATAGTCATACTTAGCAGTTCCTTTGAAGTCCCATCCCTCTGAGAATATGTTTTATACCACCCATGAATATGGTATGTTTGGAGACTGTCGTACACCATTAACCATTTATATCCATGCATATCCATTTATCATGATCTTCATATTACTACATCCATTGACACATATTTGTATCATTATATATTCATATTACTAATCATGATATTCATATTACGATCATCATTTATAATCATTTATATATATTTATATCATACCAAATATCATACAAATATTATATTATATATATATATTATACCTGATTTATATATATTATATCATATATTTGGTGATTTAATCATCAGTTTTTTCACCAAAAAAAATATCTGAGGCCGTCCGCGACGTCGTCTGCTCCGTGTCGCTGTTGCCTCGGTCGCTGTGGCACTGGGCTTGGTGGCGCTGCTGTGTCCCGACAGAGAGAGGAACGGAACTGGGAAGATGCGGCGAGACAAGGGTGGAATTTTTCAATGATTTTCACATGAATTTAATGGATTTTAATGGATTTTAATGGATTTTAATGGATTTTAATGGATTTTAACGGATTTTAATGGATTTTTCAACTTTTAATGCAATTTTAATAGATGTTACATCGTTTTTTACAATCGAAAATGGATCCACCTGGTGATTTGAGCAACACAATGGGTGATTTTTTTCACAAAAAATGTGGATTTGAAGCAGCACAAAGACGATTTCACCAGCAAAAAGGGGTGGATTTAATAATCACGATACTGTGGTTAAAGCAATAATTAAAACCATCCCCCAGTCATCACCATTGTTATAGATGGTATATATAAACCATTCCCAGTCATTGGTGGTTTATGGACATGGTTTTAACCACATGAATCATCATTATTAACCATATATATAACTATAGATTGTGACAATTGACCATTATTAATTAACCATAGTAATATTAACCAATATAGCTATGGTTGACCATTATATTGATATATATGGTTTTTAATATTAACTATGGTTATATTGATAATTATATATCAACAATATATATATATATATGTATATTAATCATCATTAACCATCATTAACCATCATTAATCCATATGTTTACCATTACCAAATGGGTGTTATAGTTATTATGATTATTACTTGACCATTATTAACCATAATTACTATTGACCATTACTATAGATTATTACTATTAACCCATATTAACATAGTTGACCATTACTGGATTTTTACCATCCCGGGGACAAAAAACCCTGGGAATCTGGGTATGGCACCAGGATGTCACGATTGGAGGGTGGCGTTTACGCCCTCCCTGGGGATTGGATTTGAATGGTTATAATAGGGTTATAATGGTTATGGTTGGATTACATGGTTATTTTTAATGGTTATAATGGGTTCATGGTGGATTAAATTGATTAAATGGTGGATTTTCATGATGGATTGGATTTGAACATGGTTATTTTTCATGGGATTTGATGCAATGTGGGACTCCCAGGTGATGTGAATGATGTTTTTTTGAAGCCCATGAACACTAGTTCGTTCTTTGCGTATCATAAACCATAGTTATTGGAGTTATTTGCATCAACTTAGCTGTTGCCCACCGCAAAAAAAAACATATAAATCATCCACCAAGAGTATCTGTTGAGCAAAACTGCTGGATGAACACCACTTTTCTTCATGAGGATTTCACGAACCTGAAGGTGACACCCCCAGTGATAGATGGTGAAAGCGCTTCAAAAAATGTTGGTTAAGAAGCCACCAATAAACCCCAAAATTGTTGGGGGGAACATTTGGGCAGGTTGGCTGAGACCCCGTGAGTTGTAGATGACTTATCCGTTCAAATCTCGGATATTGGTCTCCCTACCTCTGGTGCCACCGGAATTCCGTGAAGATCAACGGGCGAAGAGTATCAAATATACACTAGAAACCATCTTGTTGGCGAGAAGATGTTCATGTCCCCCTTCTTCAAATCAATATACCATGTCAAGTTGATATCAATATGTAAACATCCCAAACCATGACCTGAGCTTTTCAACTCCCCATGCTTTCGTTGATCCCACCCACAGGTATTGCACCAGTTTTGTTGAGGGGGCCATGCACAAGCTCTTTGCGCCGCCTATGAAGGTCCGGGATCAGGGATGGAGCAATTCATGGACCGCGACCCATGGCTTTTCTTGCGAATTCTCTTGGAAAACTAATCCATTGCTGGTGATTTCACAGTTTGACTCGCACTACTGAAATTCACCGATATCTGAGATCTTTCATCTTTTCCGAATGGTTTCAAGGATCCTGGCCGTGTTTTTTTATTGGATTCCCATCCTTTTTTTTTGGAGCTTCCGGCAACGGCCAAAGACCAAACCCAAACACCGAGGCCAAATCACCGAGCTTCGCACTCCTGATCGGCCTGGCCGTGGGCGGTCTTCACACGGTGGCAGGCGCCGTCCCACAGAGTCGACGTCCAGAAGGGTCGGTTTGGATCCAGGGACGATGGGGATGGGGATGGAAAAAGCATGAAACAACTAGGATTGAAACGGGTTTGTCTGAAAATACCTCAAAATCCAATGGTTTATGAATGATTATGATCATTTTCCTACTTAAAAGCATTATTTTGGAGTATACCCCATTTTCAGAGACACCCAAATGATTGAAATGTACGAGCAAATCCAACTTAAGCAAGAAATATATTAGGACTTAGCCAACAAAAAATGGAGACATAACTAACTAAGAAAAGAAAATGGTAGGTTGTTGGAGGAGCCATGATAAACCATGATAAACTATGATAACCCATAATATAAACTATAAACCATGATAAACCATTATAATAGAATACCAATAACTATGAATATTGGTAGGTTTATTTCCTACTTTTATTGAGAGGAACCATGATAAACCCTTATAAACGAGGCAGTAGAATGGGATTACACCCATAAAAAGTGGGGATTGCTCAAGGCAATTCACCCCGCAGCATGATCTACTTAGAATCTACGTTGATCCGTCAACGTGTCATAACATTTCTTGCCAAGTTGAGAATTTCAAAGTCTCCAAGCCTCCCCAGTTGTGTTACCATCTGGTTATGGAAAATGGCCCATAGAAATAGATGGTTCACCTATTAAAAATGGTGATTTTCCATGGCTATGTTAAACAACCAGATGGTATACCATCATATATCCTAATAAATTCCATTAAATCCCATTAAATCACCATTCAATCATCATTGAATCACCATAGTTCATCTCAATATTCATCCCACCATCAGTTTCTCACTTGGTTTAAATATGGAAACTCTCCAGGAAGTCACTTGGATTTTCAGCCATGGACGTCCACAGCATTTCTCTCTATGAAACAGGATCAACATCAAGAAAAAACATGGCAAAGGTACCCAAAACATGGTCCCCCGATTGAATCCCCTGGTTTTTCTCATCATGTTCACCTTAGGTTTTCTGTTGTTCTTTTCTCTTGGTTTTCTATGGATTTTTCTATAGGAAAACCGTGTGGTTTTCCTAGGTTTTTTTATGAGTCTTCTATGGGTTTTCTGTGGTTTTCTGTGGGTTTTCTGTCGTTTTCTGTGGTTTTCTGTGGATTTTCCGTGGGTTTCCCCCCATTTTTCACCCCTTTTCTCCACGTTTTTGGCCCGCTGGGACCGCAGAGCAGGCCCTGACCACCTGGCCGCCCTGGCGCCGCTGGTCATCGGCAAGCGCCGCAGCATCTTCGCCGCCTTCGGCCTGGGGGCGCTCTGGGGCTCCGGACACGCCACCGGACAGCTGGTGCCCTGGGATTTTAATGGGGATGGGGATGGGGATGGGTGAGTTTTCCCATTAAAAATGGTGATTTTCCATAGTTTTTTGTAAGTTTACCAGAGGGTAATGGTGATTTAATGGGATGTTAATGGGACTTAATGGGATTTAATGGGATTTAATGGGATATTAATGGGATTTTAATGGGATTTAATGGGATTTATTAGGATATATGATGGATATACCCTCTGGTAAACATACAAAAAGCTATAGAACATGGCACATTTTTTTCGTTGATTTACCTATTAAAAAAATGCATGGTGATGTTCCATAGTTATGTAAACGTTTAGTAGTTGGAGATGGGGGATGGGGGGGAAATCATCCTGGGATGGGAATGATGCGGGTTTCGCTGGTCGAAACCAACTCCATGCAGACCTCTCTCCGGATCACGTCTCGAGTTCCGATCCGGAGAGCCACCCAAAAGTCGGATTCGAGTCGGCTTCGGGTTTCGGGTTTCGGGTTTCGTCGATTGAAACCAACTTTCGCTGTCGGTTTCGGGTTTCGGGTTTCGTCGCTTGAAACCAACTTTCACTGTCGGTTTCGGGTTTTGGGTTTCGTCGATTGAAACCCACCTTCGCTGTCGGTTTCGGGTTTCGGGTTTCGGGTTTCGCAGTTCGAAACCAACCTCGACCCTCCACTGCCGAGGAAAAAATGGTCGTTCCAAGAAGATAGGTCAAACAAACCAAGAAATGATTCACTTTGTTCCAAACATGTATGTTTCTGGGAAAATCTCAGCACTACGGCCGGGCACACAAACCTTGATGATTTTTGGAACAACCAAAAAAATCCGAAAACTACCTAAAACAACGAGATTTCAGGATTTGCGGGTTTTTGCGTGTTTTTGCGGGTTTTTGCGGGCTTTTTGCGTTTTTTTTTTTGCGGGGTTTTGCGGGTTTTATCCCCAGTCGTTTGATGCGCTGCAAACATTTTTTGGCCTTTGTCTCACCAAACCCAAAAACATGCAATCAAAGTCCTAAAATCCAAGATCTAGGTGTTTTGGGTAAAATCAGTCGATATAGGTGAAATTCCGAAAACACATATTTTTCTAGGATTTGGAGGGTCGAGGAACTTTGACAGTCGGTTTCGGGTTTCGGGTTTCGGGTTTCGGGTTTCGATCGGCCCTGGGGAAGTTAAGTCTTCAGAGTCGGTTTCGGGTTTCGGGTTTCGGGTTTCGATCGGTCCTGCAAGTTAAGTCTTCAGAGTCGGTTTCGGGTTTCGGGTTTCGGGTTTCGCAGTTCGAAACCAACTTTAACAGTCGGTTTCGGGTTTCGGGTTTCGGGTTTCGCTGGTCGAAACCAACTCCATGCAGACCTCTCTCCGGATCACGTCTCGAATGATGATATGCAATGAGAGTAGTTGGTTAGTTCATCCCCATCAGAGAAGCACAGCTGATGGGTTGGTTCTTCAAAACCCCTTTTGCAGGCTCGATGATTAGTTCGGGGATTAGACTACCCTTCATATGTTGGGGATTATAGTAATCCATGCACGGGGAATATCTATAAACCAACCAGTATAATGGAATGATGATAGAGGGATTTTGAACACTGCTCAAATATGCTCAAATGGGATATCACCTTTTTAAGGTCTAAGGGACATGTATTGGACTTATCTTGGGGATGGGAATGATGATGATGAAAAATGGTGGTGGAAACGGGAAGATTTAATGTTTTTTTTTTTTGATTTAATGGACTGTTAGGACTGTTTGGAATACTTGAGGGTGCGGGCCCCACTTGGTAAATGAGTGAAAAAAAAACCAGTGACATGTGGAATATCTTTGAATATCCACCATTTTAGATGGGATTGTATGGCTTATATATGGATTGTAAACCACTTACTAAGTGGGATGCACATCCAAGTATGGTATGGGAATATATAACCAACTTAACTAACTATAGCTGGTTGGATATGGTTGGATAATGATGATCTAACCACCAGCAACTACAACGTAATCCACTGGGGATGTTCTGGTGATTTAATAGGATTTAATTAGGAATATAACCAACGGTAATGGAATCTAAAGGGAATAATTATTTATGTTTTTTCAACGATAGTTGGGATGATTGGTTGAGATGACTAAAAACAATGATTGCTTGGGGAAGATGTTGAACATGTAGCAAATACCAATAAACTCATGGTGATTTCTCATGGGATTTCTCATAGGATTTGAAACAACACATGGAATTCCATGGTGATTTTCTGCTGATTTCTAATGGTTTTAAATTGGGTTTTCATGATGATCGATAGGGGTTTCATCCCCATCAATCATCATTTAGTTGTCCTCCAGCATTGGCTTGGTTTCATGATCACCATTATCATCATCACCACACTGATACCCTCTGGTAAACTTACAAAAAACTATGGAAAATCACCTTTTTTAATGGGAAAACTCACTATAAATGGCCATTTTCAATAGCTATGTTAAAGTACCAGAGGGTAAATCATAGAATTTCTTCTGTCTGAATTCTCATTGCCTACGAACGGGGGGGGGGCACATCTGACTTAGTAACGTATGGTAACAACCGACTTTATATATGGAATCCCCAGTTCTTTATATGATTAGTGGGATGCATCACTCAGGCAATCATCATTTTACCCATACAAAATTGTCAATTGCAGATTCACACATAGTTTATTCATCATTTTCAGCTCATCATGTAACTTCCCAGTTTCATATCCAATATCCGATGATATTCCTCTATTATATTGTCTTCTTATGAAATTTAATCACCATTAAAACGCATTAAAACATGTTTTATGGTGTATGAATGTGAACTTCCCCCTATATCCAGATTTAATTCCACGTTTTTGTTGGTTAAATCATACTGAATGCGTAATTCAATCATAATTTATTGTGTGTAAATCCAATTAAATCCAATTATATATATGCCCATTAAATCTCAATTTTACATTTGCATGACATACCAACTGAACCCATTTTCTTATTTGTAATCACCCTGAAGTAGACGACCAAACTTCCAATACTCCCATTTCTCAGGGAGTTTTTGTTTGACCAAAATTGCTGTCACTGAAGGATGACCAGGATGACAATTTTCAGTCGTTTTCAAATGCATGTTTTTATTTTACACTTCCATATTCTATCCATATTCTATCCATCATCATTTCATACAGATCACCCATATATATATATTATATCCATATAGATTATCAAATTCAAATATACCTGGATGGTGGTTTTAAACGTTTTTTATTTTCCATAATATATGGTCATATTTTTCAAGATGGTTATTGCACCACCAACCAGATATAATCCTTTTATTAATATCTAATAATCACTATGATCATTATTAATTAATCATTAGCCCACCATTCATCTCCATATAGATTATAAAAATCAAATATACATAGTCTATCCATTCCATCATCACATTCTGTGAGGTCATCGGTCTGGGATGTCTGGCAGTTCACTTGGGTTTGCTCCAGATGCACGTGGCGACTGCCCTACAGCAGATGAGTGCCCTGGCACAGTCGGGGACTGACTAACAGCGGTGAAAAAGGTGGCGAAAACCTGGGCAAAAAATGGTGATTTTATGACATTCAATGGGATTTACCCTCTGGTAAACTAACATAACTATGGAAAATCACCATTTTCAATGGGTAAATCCACTATAAATGGACCGTTTTCAATAGCTATGTTTGACATAACCAGAGGGTAAGCCACTTTTTGGATGATTCATACCAGCAAGCATGGCGATTTACTGGCAAGAAAAATGGGAGTTAACCATAAAACTATGGGATAAAGATGGATCAAATTATGGGATGATTGGATACTGGAATAGCTACCACGGGTTTTCACCTTTTCCGATAAGTTGACAGAGTTTATGAGAGAATATAGCTCTAGTTTTCATGAATGGACTTATAAATCAACATATGACTGGGAGGCCTCACCTTGTGGCTTTGATTTACTGTGGTAAACCCAATAAGTAAAAGCCATCCAACAATATCAACCATTTGGGGGTCATACAACGTCATCCTAAATAAGGGGTATACCCAACAATAAATCATTATAATATATTGTAATAAATCCATGTTGGGATTGTTCATTATTGGCTTTACCACATGAATGATGATGTACTGTGATGCTGATACCTAGGGGGATGGAGGGTTGGTGTTAAAGAAGGGTTTTCATGGGTGTTTAAGGAGTGTCACATGTTTTTTGACCGTTTTTTTTTTCAATTGGGATGTTCGAACAAACAAGCATGTACCCTCTGGTAATTTAACATAGCTATGGAAAATGACCATAGAAATAGTGGATTTTCCCATTAATCATATTTAATCATGGTGATTTTCCATAGCTATGTTAAATGACCAGAGGGTAACACACCCAATAATAAGTGGTCAATAAACCGTGGTTGAATCACCATGAATCGACCACGTTTTTTTTTTTTTTAACGGGGCTGATATTAGCACTGAAGAAACATGGTGAGACGGCGGTCTTCAGGGGTGGGTTTACTTCAAGAACTCGCCGTGAAGATTTTTTCGCAGTGTTCAAAAGCCGGATGTTTGATGATTATGCGATCCTTTCTATTCAAAATTACCCTCTGGTAATTTAACGTAGCTATTGAAAATGGCCATTAATAGTGGATTTTCCCATTAAAAATTATGATTTCCCATAGCTATGTTAGTTTACCAGAGGGTATCTGGAATCCCGTTCTTAACCAACCGGGAGCTTGATGGAATGACGGTCTTGGACACTGCTCAGTGATCCCCAACAAGAGTTGGAGAATGTTGGAGAGTTCCATTCAGGGGAGTTACATCCCATATGTTTCATAGTAGAAATATGTTTAAATCGACATTTAAAGATTACTTTCCGATTTTTGGGGGTTTCTTAAAGTGTTCTTAAAATGCTGAATCCCCAAGTCACAATGGTTGTTTCAAAATTAAGTCGTGGTCTAATCACTTGGATGATTTGGGGGTTTATAACCTGGTCATAAACCACATGAAACCACTATCGAAGAACTTAAATCAACATTTTTTTAGATGATGATGTTAGGCCTATATTTTCCCGTATTTCCACATCTTAAACACGCAGTTATTTAACGTTTTTTTTTTGTTCGAGACGAGAGCCACTGCAGGCGGCATCTTGGTGGGTCTCTCGCTCATCGCCATTGGCCTTCTGGGATTCAAGGTGGGATCCCGTGGGAAGGCGGAGATGCCTGGGATTTCACCATGGTTTTTAGATGTTTTTAAAAGATTAAAACCATTAAACAAAAAGTGAAATCCCAGGTCTGATTGTAAATGTTTATTTTTATTTTTATTTTTTTTATTTTTAATGTTTTTTTTTTTCTCCATGGTTTATTAATGTCTACCACATTTGATGTTTTTTTATATTGTCATTCTCGATGAAGATGCTGGAATGATTCGGAATGATTGAATGAAGCATCCAAAGAATGCTGATTTTAAACATGAAGAATGGTGATGTATGGATCAATTAACTATGGTGAACACATATGGAGATGGGTCAAAACCCTGGTACCTAGTGAACCCCAAAATAGCTGGGATTTATGGATGTTCATCCCACTAAAAATGTATCTACAGGTATTGACCCATACCCATATGGATTTTTTTACATCGATGTGCTCGGTGCTGTTTTGGTGCATCATCACTGAGGATTTCACTTCATGTTGACATTCGATTGACAGAGGGTAGAAGATCTCACTTGTAACATGATAAACGAACATTTGCTCTATATGGATATATGGGATATTTATAAACTGAGAAACTAAAAAAACTGATAGTTATCATAAACTGAACTGGGATATGAATGATATGAACATGAGTTTGCAAGATACTACGTTACACAAATATCGTCAAACATTGCCAGAGGGTCGGTAATTCTCCAGGTCTGTCACAATTCAGTCATGGTTCCATCCCTGAAAGCATGCTGAGTTTCTGGGGGATGTTTTCACTGATGGGATTGCCAAATAGTGCCAAGTTTCCATGGAAGTTTCCAACTTTTTGGGATAGTTTCATATATCATGATGACTGGTTGGTGGTGACTGGAACCATGGAATTTTGAATGACTTTCCATTCAGTTGGGAATTTCATCATCCCAACTGACTATTTTTCAGAGGGGTAGTATACCACCAACCAGTATATCATCATAGATGTATGCCACGCTTTTCTGGCAAAATTGGGGATGGTATGAAAATCACAAAACGGTCCACCGTTACCTGACTTGACATTGACCCAAGGTCAACCCTTTAAGGTGGGCCATAGACGGGAAACCCCTATGTTTAAAGAGTAAGACCCTACAATTTTATGCAAAATGTCTCTTGAACTCTAATCCATTGAATCATCATTTTCCATATTTATTTCCTATAATATATATATATATATAGATACGTGTGTATATATATATATATATAATCATTTTTTGATGTTTAAATCCCATTTATCACTATTTTTGCTTATTTTGAGTAACTTTAGCATAGACCATCCAAGTCTTTACGGGAAGGACTTGCCTCTCATACCATTTGGCACCGGAGAACTATCACTAGGTAACCATGGATAGAAATACTACAACTGGTTGGTGGTTTGGAACATTTTTATTTTTCCATATATTGGGAATAATAATCCCAAGTGACTTTCATATTTTTCAGAGGGGTTGAGACCACCAACCAGACAAAGTCTAGAGATCTTGTTGATGTACACATTTCGATTGGTCAAATAAAATTCATTGGGGACTTCGGTAACCATGAGCCAGGAGGAAGTGGGATCAACGGAGTTGCTGAAGGTGATCTCTTGTTTCCCCAAAATCCCTGGGTAAATCCCTGGAATTGAAGTCACTTACTGGTAATTTCAATCAATTTATTTCTTGAGTTTCAATCAACTTGATGCACTATGTGGAAGCATGTCTTGGAGCCCAAGCAAAATCCAAGTCTTGGGAACCCTTCTGTTGCCGAGGAAGCAAAAGACTATGACCCCACTGAGGAAGAAGAAACCTCCACAGGCGCGGCTCAAAGGTTCAGAGGCAGCAAAGGTCGACGGTCGGACTTTCGACCTCGGGCAGGTTGTACTTGGGGTTGCGGTTGGGATTGGGGCTATTTGACTATTTGGGATTGGGAATGACCATGGCGAGTTCACCTCCATGTGTTGGGATAAAACCTTGCAACAATTGTTACTGTATATATATATATATATAGAATGGGCTAGCGCCCAGGTGCCGCCGACCCCCCTCTATTTGGGGGGGACTGTGGGGAGAGAGAGAGAGAGAGAGAGAGAGAGAGGAGAGGGAGAGATGGATGGATGGATGGATGGATGGATGGGGATGGATGGATGGATGGATGGACGGATGGACGGATAGATGGATGGATGGATGGATGGATAGATAGATAGACAGACAGACAGACAGACAGACAGGTAGACATGTGAATAGATGATAGATTGATGGATAGATAGAGGGATAGAGAGAGAGAGAGAGAGATAGATTGATAGATAGGTAGATAGACAGTTTGATAAACAGGTGGATAGATATTGTTGGACGGATGTATAGAGAGAGAGAGAGAGAGGGAGAGAGAGAGAAAGAGAGAGAGAGAGATAGATGACAGATAGGTAGATAGACAGTTGGATAAACAGATGGATAGATCGATTGTTGGATAGATAGATAGTGGCATAGGAAGAAAGACAGATGGATTTATATATACTTTGAGTGTCAAGGACCCTCCGTTCTTAGGACTGTCATTGTAACCTCATGTTTTTAGTCCTTTTGTGAGTTTGTGGGGTAACGTAATGAAAAAAAGGGTTTTGCACTTAGGCGGTACATAATCATACATTTTGGAGCGTTTGGAGAGTTTTGGAGGGTTTGCGGGCTGGCAAACGGCAGCGTTGAAAGCGCATAGAAAGCCATTGCTGTGGCCTGGCCCTGGGGTGCCTGTTGGGGAAGTGGCCTTGGCCCTGGCCCTGGGGTGCCTGTTGGGGAAGTTGCCTTGGCCCTGGGGTGCCTGTTGGGGAAGGTGTTTGGAATTTTGTTTTGGAAAGTTTGGAGCCTTTGCGGGCTAGCAAACGGCAGCTTTGAAATTCATAAAAAGTGGTGGCCCTGGGGGTTTGGAATTTTGGAAGGGTTTGGAGCCTTTGCGGGCTGGCAAACGGCAGCTTTGAAAGCCTATAGAAAGTCATTGCTGTTGCCCTGGCCCTGGGGTGCCTGTTGGGGAAGTGGCCTTGGCCCTGGCCCTGGGCCCTGGCCCTGGGGTGCCTGTTGGGGAAGTTGCCTTGGCCCTAGGGTGCATGTTGGGGAAGGTGTTTGGAATTTTGGAAGTTTGGATCCTTTGCAGCTTTGAAAGCGTCAAGAAAGTCATTGCTGTGGATCTGGGGTGCCTGCTGGGGACGGTGTTTGGAGGGTTTGGCGGGTTTTGGAGGGTTTGGAGCGTTTGGAGCGTTTGGAGAGTTTTGGAGGGTTTGCGGGCTGGCAAACGGCAGCTTTGAAAGCCCATAGAAAGCCATTGCTGTGGCCTGGCCCTGGGGTGCCTGTTGGGGAAGTGGCCTTGGCCCTGGCCCTGGGGTGCCTGTTGGGGAAGTGGCCTTGCCCTGTTTTAAGGAAGGTGTTTGGAATTTTGAGGGGTTGCAGCCTTTGCGGGCTGGCAAACGGCAGCTTTGAAAGTCTCAAGAAAGTCATTGCTGTGGATCTGAGGTGCCTGCTGGGGACGGTGTTTGGAGGGTTTGGCGGGTTTTGGAGGGTTTGGAGCGTTTGGAGGGTTTGGAGAGTTTTGGAGGGTTTGCGGGCTGGCAAACGGCAGCTTTGAAAGCCCATAGAAAGCCATTGCTGTGGCCTGGCCCTGGGGTGCCTGTTGGGGAAGTGGCCTTGGCCCTGGCCCTGGGGTGCCTGTTGGGGAAGTGGCCTTGGCCCTGGGGTGCCTGTTGGGGAAGGTGTTTGGAATTTTGTTTTGGAAAGTTTGGAGCCTTTGCGGGCTAGCAAACGGCAGCTTTGAAATTCATAAAAAGTCTCATTGCTGTGGCCCTGGCCCTGGGGGTTTGGAATTTTGGAAGGGTTTGGAGCCTTTGCGGGCTGGCAAACGGCAGCTTTGAAAGCCCATAGAAAGTCATTGCTGTGGCCCTGGCCCTGGGGTGCCTGTTGGGGAAGTGGCCTTGGCCCTGGCCCTGGGCCCTGGCCCTGGGGTGCCTGTTGGGGAAGTTGCCTTGGCCCTAGGGTGCATGTTGGGGAAGGTGTTTGGAATTTTGGAAGTTTGGATCCTTTGCAGCTTTGAAAGCGTCAAGAAAGTCATTGCTGTGGATCTGGGGTGCCTGCTGGGGACGGTGTTTGGAGGGTTTGGCGGGTTTTGGAGGGTTTGGAGCGTTTGGAGCGTTTGGAGAGTGGCAAACGGCAGCTTTGAAAGCCCATAGAAAGCCATTGCTGTGGCCTGGCCCTGGGGTGCCTGTTGGGGAAGTGGCCTTGGCCCTGGCCCTGGGGTGCCTGTTGGGGAAGTGGCCTTGCCCTGTTAAGGAAGGTGTTTGGAATTTTGGGGGGGTTGCAGCCTTTGCGGGCTGGCAAACGGCAGCTTTGAAAGCCTCAAGAAAGTCATTGCTGTGGATCTGAGGTGCCTGCTGGGGACGGTGTTTGGAGGGTTTGGCGGGTTTTGGAGGGTTTGGAGCGTTTGGAGCGTTTGGAGAGTTTTGGAGGGTTTGCGGGCTGGCAAACGGCAGCTTTGAAAGCCCATAGAAAGCCATTGCTGTGGCCTGGCCCTGGGGTGCCTGTTGGGGAAGTGGCCTTGGCCCTGGCCCTGGGGTGCCTGTTGGGGAAGTGGCCTTGGCCCTGGGGTGCCTGTTGGGGAAGGTGTTTGGAATTTTGTTTTGGAAAGTTTGGAGCCTTTGCGGGCTAGCAAACGGCAGCTTTGAAATTCATAAAAAGTCTCATTGCTGTGGCCCTGGCCCTGGGCGTTTGGAATTTTGGAAGGGTTTGGAGCCTTTGCGGGCTGGCAAACGGCAGCTTTGAAAGCCCATAGAAAGTCATTGTTGTGGCCCTGGTCCTGGGGTGCCTGTTGGGGAAGTTGCCTTGGCCCTAGGGTGCATGTTGGGGAAGGTGTTTGGAATTTTGGAAGTTTCGATCCTTTGCGGCTGTGAAAGCGTCAAGAAAGTCATTGCTGTGGATCTGGGGTGCCTGCTGGGGACGGTGTTTGGAGGGTTTGGCGGGTTTTGGAGGGTTGGGAGCGTTTGGAGAGTTTTGGAGGGTTTTGGAGGGTTTGCGGGCTGGCAAACGGCAGCTTTGAAAGCCCATAGAAAGCCATTGCTGTGGCCTGGCCCTGGGGTGCCTGTTGGGGAAGTGGCCTTGGCCCTGGCCCTGGGGTGCCTGTTGGGGAAGTGGCCTTGCCCTGTTAAGGAAGGTGTTTGGATTTTGGGGGGGTTGCAGCCTTTGCGGGCTGGCAAACGGCAGCTTTGAAAGCATCAAGAAAGTCATTGCTGTGGATCTGAGGTGCCTGCTGGGGACGGTGTTTGGAGGGTTTGGCGGGTTTAGGAGGGTTTGGAGCGTTTGGAGGGTTTGGAGGGTTTGGAGAGTTTTGGAGAGTTTTGGAGGGTTTGCGGGCTGGCAAACGGCAGCTTTGAAAGCCTAAGAACGCCATTGCTGTGGCCTGGCCCTGGGGTGCCTGTTGGGGAAGTTGCCTTGGCCCTAGGGTGCATGTTGGGGAAGGTGTTTGGAATTTTGGAAGTTTGGATCCTTTGCAGGCTGGCAAACGGCAGCTTTGAGGCCTATAGAAAGTCATTGCTGTGGATCTGAGGTGCCTGCTGGTTGGACGGAAAGTTTGGAGCCTTTGCGGGCGGGAGCTTTGAAAGCCCATAAAAAGTCTCATTGCTGTGGCCCTGGCCCTGGGGGTTTGGAATTTTGGAGGGGATTGGAGCCTTTGCGGGCTGGCAAACGGCAGCTTTGAAAGCCCATAGAAAGTCATTGCTGTGGCCCTGGCCCTGGGGTGCCTGTTGGGGAAGCTGTTTAAGGGTAAAGGTTTGGAGGGTTTGGAAGAGGACAAGGTCCAACCTGCGGTGGTCTGGGGACGGTGTTTGGAGGGTTTGGCGGGTTTTGGAGGGTTTGGAGCGTTTGGAGAGTTTTGGAGGGTTTGCGGGCTGGCAAACGGCAGCTTTGAAAGCCCATAGAAAGTCATTGCTGTGGCCCTGGCCCTGGGGTGCCTGTTGGGGAAGTGGCCTTGGCCCTGGCCCTGGGCCCTGGCCCTGGGGTGCCTGTTGGGGAAGTTGCCTTGGCCCTAGGGTGCATGTTGGGGAAGGTGTTTGGAATTTTGGAAGTTTGGATCCTTTGCAGGCTGGCAAACTGCAGCTTTGAGGCCCATAGAAAGTCATTGCTGTGGCCCTGGCCCCCTGTTAAGGAAGGTGTTTGGAATTTTAGAGGGGTTGCAGCCTTTGCGGGCTGGCAAACGGCAGCTTTGAAAGCATCAAGAAAGTCATTGCTGTGGATCTGAGGTGCCTGCTGGGGACGGTGTTTGGAGGGTTTGGCGGGTTTTGGAGGGTTTGGAGCGTTTGGAGGGTTTGGAGAGTTTTGGAGGGTTTGCGGGCTGGCAAACGGCAGCTTTGAAAGCCTAAGAAAGCCATTGCTGTGGCCTGGCCCTGGGGTGCCTGTTGGGGAAGTGGCCTTGGCCCTGGCCCTGGGGTGCCTGTTGGGGAAGTGGCCTTGGCCCTGGCCGTGGGGTGCCTGTTGGGGAAGTGGCCTTGGCCCTGGGGTGCCTGTTGGGGAAGGTGTTTGGAATTTTGTTTTGGAAAGTTTGGAGCCTTTGCGGGCTAGCAAACGGCAGCTTTGAAATTCATAAAAAGTCTCATTGCTGTGGCCCTGGCCCTGGGGGTTTGGAATTTTGGAGGCGTTTGGAGCCTTTGCGGGCTGGCAAACGGCAGCTTTGAAAGCTCATAGAAAGTCATTGCTGTGGCCCTGGCCCTGGGGTGCCTGTTGGGGAAGCTGTTTAAGGGTAAAGGTTTGGAGGGTTTGGAAGAGGACAAGGTCCACACCTGCGGTGGTCCCAGGCGCCGCCCCGGCCTTGGCGAAGGCCGGGGTGGGCGGATATATAATGATTTATACAGTATATGAATTATATATATATATATACGTATATATATATATGTATATATGTTTATACGTATATATATATATATATACGTATATATATATATACACGTATACATAGTATACGTATATATATATATATACGTGTGTTTACGTATCAACTTATAATTGGAACTTCACCCCCAAGTACCCTATGGACAACCTGTTTGTATTCCGATTGGCGGTAGAATGGGGAACCACACAGGACTTCTTAGCGAGTAAGCTCGTTCCATTGGCCCCTGAAGTGGGTCGCACCAAGGGCAAAACTGGGTAGCACTAATCCAGTTTGGGAGGTTCAAACCATAAGGAAATTTTCCATCCGGACATTGGGAGAGGATGGCAATCGGCCAATATTTTTTGTGTCAGGTATGTTCAATCATCCATTAATCATCCATTAATCATCCCATTAATCATCACTATTAACCACCATATGATATGTTCAAAAAATTACCAGGTAGGGTCCCGTCCATCTCTAGTGGTTTTTCGAAAGGGCCCCAGATGACGGGACCTTGACCGAACTCAGAGGTTTTGCCAACAGAGGTCTGGAGCACTGCGAAAAAATGATGGATGGTTTCAGATCCTCAAAATCGTAAACTTTCGTGGTTTCATGGTGTCTGAATTCCCGGGTTCCATGGCCACAGGTTGCCATTTTTCATGGCCCACAGCCGACTCGGTTCACCCATCTTCAAATGGGTATGGCTTAACTTCCAAAAATAGATGGATTCAGATCCAAAAAACTTGGCAATTTCTTCCAAAAAGGATGAGCATGGGATGATTTCAGACCTTAGAAGTTGGCAAATTGCCTGGGGTAATTATATATATATTATATGTATATATGTATATATGTATATATGTATATATGTATATATGTACATATGTATATATGTATATGTATATATGTATGTACATATGTATATGATATATAATATAATAACTATATATAATATAATACAATGTAACATAATATAATGTAATGTAATATAATATATAATATATAATATGTAATATGTAATATGTAATGTATAATGTATAATATATAATATACAATATATATTATACAATATATATAATATATAATATATAATATATAACATATAACATATAATATATAATATATAATATATATTATATAATATATAATATAATATGTATATAATATAGTATAATATAATATTATATTATATATGCTTATAAACATACCTCGCTGGTTCGGTCACCAACATTTTTCTCAGGCAAATTTGGCTGGGCGACCTATGCCACTGGTGTGGTGCATGGCCTGTCTCTGGATGCTTGGCAGAAATTCTACACTGGGTCACCTCCAACTCATTCTTGGTAAAATGATGGCCATAACAGGTGGATTTTCGTCATTTTACCTCTGTATATATATTCAATTTAACCCGCCTTGTATCTCAAGATAGACAATTTTCTGTCATTTTCTCATCGTCAGGAATCCCCCGTGACACTGGGATGTTGACCACGGCACATATCCTATCTCATAAAGCACGACATTTCGAAGGGCATCTCAGGATAGCAGCAAACATGGGTAGGACAACCATAGATCCATTTTGGGTCACTGCTCACATGGTTTTGCCGCAAATCAACTACTATCGCTTGTCTTTCTGGAAACATAATGATATGGGGATGCGCCAGAACCTGTACATTACCATACATCAACATTTTTTGGAGGAATGAACATCCATAGATGCCAGAAATCCCAGCCATTTTGGTCTAGAAGGTGGCTTTAAATCAACAGACATTCTCCAGGTTCTCTTGAAGGTTACCTTCGTCGGTAATCCTTGTTGCACAGACCCACTGGAAGTGAAGGTCGTCACTTAAATTTGTTGGTTGAATCAGTTGCATCCTGATTGCTGTGGGTTCCGCAAGTTTTCGCCATTTCATGGCTATTTTTTGTAGTCCCCTTGGGATGCCATTTCATCTCATGACTCCAATGCCAATAATGAACTATGGTTTACGATACTTATTTCTATAGTTGATGGGGTTTATAAACCAACAAACTTTACTTGGTTCATGGGAGTTCACTGTGTTTTATCATACTTATAACTTATAACTATAGTTAACTAATGTTAACTATAGTTAATTAATGGCGTTGATACACCAAGAAACGTAACTAATAATGGGCCCCACATTGAGGATGCCATCATCTTCATCCTGCCCGCATTTTCGCTTCCACGCTTCTCAGCCATAGTGCATGTCTTCGGGGTCGTGCCTCGTTTATCGGGACATGGGAGGCCAGGAGTGTGAGATTCTGCTGAAAACCTGGTGTCTTGGTGTAGGATTTTTGTTTTTTTGGATGAGATCCATTGGGTTTAAGGCTAAATAGAGGACATCCCTCTCAAGTGACGATCCGAGTGGCTTCACACTGCCAGTCTTGATCAAACCTGGATGGTTCTTTCAAAATAGATTGGTTAGGGGTGGTAACCATGACATTTACATGTCAATTTCATGAAATTTCTGGAGATGTTTGAAGTATATAGTAGTATATAGATGTAAGCAATTTGAGCATAAAAAAACAAGGTGGGCCAGAGAACCCAAAAGCAAGACGGCACACAGCACGATTTTTTTAAAATCTTTGGTGTGTGCTCTGCACGAAATCGACGTAAGATCTTTACTGAAACATCGTGCGCGCTGATGGTATCAGGGGCCGCAATTCACCACAGCATGCTGTGTCAGCTACGTCTACATTCTTCGAGTCGCTATTTCTGCTAATGTAATTAACTCTATCCCATCTTTTTAGCCGCTATAATTCCTGCGTTCTCGTTTAGTTTGCTTCGCCGCAGAGGGAGCGAGGACGAAGCGTCGACGGACAGAACACCGTGCAAAATGAAAACTAAACGACGGAGGGAGCTGACCAAAAGAGCATGAAAACGAAGATATGAAGGTGATAGGTGGTGAATGATAGTGAAAAATGAGACATGATGAAAAATGGGTAAAGACTTCTCTGTACAAAAGATTCTTTGCATAAATGCTTCTGTATGTAAAAGCTCCTCTGTGTTAAGATTTTGTTTGTGTAAAACTTCTGTGTGCAAAAGCTTCTCTGTGTAAAAGACTTCTCTGTGTCAAAGCCTCTGAGTGTACAAGCTTCTCTGTGTAAAAGTTCCTCTGGGTAAAAGCTCCTCGGTGAAAAAGCTGCTCTGTGTAAAAGGCTTCTCTGTGTAAAAGCCTCTGTGTGTGTGTGTGCAAGCTTCTCTGTGTCAAGATTTCTTTGTGTAAAGATTTCTCTGCGTAAAAACTACTCTGTGTAAACGCTTCTGTGTGAAAAAGCTTTCCTGTGTAAACGCCTCCGTGCGTAAAGACTCCTCTGTGTAAACCTGTCTGTGTGTAAAAGCTCCATTGTGTAAAGGCTTGTGTAAAAGCTTCTGTGTGTACAAGTTTCTGTGTGTAAAAGTTTCTGTGTGTAAAGCTTCTGTGTGTAAAGGTTTCTGTGTGTAAAAGCTTCTGTGTATTAAAAAAACCCTATGTAAAAGCTTCTGTGTAAAAAAGCTCCCCTTTGTCCTGTGTGTACAAGCTTCGCTGCGTAAAAGCTGCTCTATGTATATAAAAGTTCTGTGCGCCGTAAAGTCTTCTGTTTGTATAAAACCTCCTGTGTGTGAACGCGTCTGTGTGTACAAGATTCTGTGTGCAAAAGCCGTGCTGTCTCGGTCCCTCCCACCGAAGATCTCCCCAAGCTATTTCCACGCTTTCCTCCCAGCAAAGCTCTCCCCAAACTATTTCCACGGTTTCCCCTCCGTCCAGCATGCTGTCTCGCTCCCTCCCGGCGAAGCTTTCCGCAAGCTATTTGCACTGTTCCCTCTCCGTCCCGCATGCTGGCTCGCTTCCTCCCAGCAAAGCTCTCCGCAAGCTATTTCCAACGTTTCCTGTCCGTCCAGCATGTCTCGCTCCCTGCCAGCGAAGCTCTCCACACGCTATTTGCACGTTATTTCCTCTCCGTCCAGCATGCTGTCGCGCTCCTTCCCAGCGAAGCTCAATGCAAGCTATTGCCACTGTTTTGTGTCCCGTCCAGCATGCTGTCTCGCTCCCTCCCAGCGAAGCTCTCCGCAAGCTATATTTGCACGGTTTCCTCTCCGTCCAGCGTGCTGTCTCGCTCCCTCCCAGCGAAGTTTCCCCAAGCTATTTCCACGGCTTCATCCCGTCCAGCATCCGGTCTCGCTCCCTCCCACAGCGAAGTTTCCCCAAGCTATTTCCACGGCTTCATCCCGTCCAGCATCCGGTCTCGCTCCTTCCCAGCGCAGTTTCCCCAAGCTATTTCCACGGCTTCATCCCGTCTAGCATCCGGTCTCGCTCCCTCCCAGCGAAGTTTCCCCAAGCTATTTTCCACGTTTTCCCGTCCAGCATACTGTCTCGCTCCCTCCCAGCGAAGTTTCCCCAAGCTATTTCCACGACTTCATCCCGTCCAGCATCCGGTCTCGCTCCCTCCCAGCGAAGTTTCCCCAAGCTATTTCCACGGCTTCATCCCGTCCAGCATCCGGTCTCGCTCCCTCCCAGCGAAGTTTCCTCAAGCTATTTCCACGGCTTCATCCCGTCCAGCATCCGGTCTCGCTCTCTCCCAGCGAAGTTTCCCCAAGCTATTTCCACGGCTTCATCCCGTCCAGCATCCAGTCTCGCTCCCTCCCAGCGAAGTTTCCCCAAGCTATTTCCACGGTTTTGTCCCGTCCAGCATCCGGTCTCGCTCCCTCCCAGCGCAATTTCCCCAAGCTATTTCCACGGCTTCATCCCGTCCAGCATCCGGTCTCGCTCCCTCCCAGCGAAGTTTCCCCAAGCTATTTTCCACGGTTTTGTCCCGTCCAGCATCCGGTCTCGCTCCCTCCCAGCGCAGTTTCCCCAAGCTATTTCCACGGCTTCATCCCGTCGAGCATCCGGTCGCGCTCCCTCCCAGCGCAGTTTCCCCAAGCTATTTCCACGGCTTCATCCCGTCGAGCATCCGGTCTCGCTCCCTCCCAGCGCAGTTTCCCCAAGCTATTTCCACGGCTTCATCCCGTCGAGCATCCGGTCTCGCTCCCTCCCAGCACAGTTTTCCCAAGCTATTTCCACAAGCTATTTCCACGGCTTCATCCCGTCGAGCATCCGGTCTCGCTCCCTCCCAGCGAAGTTTCCCCAAGCGATTTCCACGGCTTCATCCCGTCGAGCATCCGGTCTCGCTCCCTCCCAGCGAAGTTTCCCCAAGCTATTTCCCCAAGCTAATTCCACGGCTTCATCCCGTCGAGCATCCGGTCTCGCTCCCTCCCAGCGAAGTTTCCCCAAGCGATTTCCACGGCTTCATCCCGTCCAGCATCCGGTCTCGCTCCCTCCCAGCGAAGTTTCCCCAAGCGATTTCCACGGCTTCATCCCGTCGAGCATCCGTTCTCGCTCCCTCCCAGCGAAGTTTCCCCAAGCTATTTCCCCAAGCTATTTCCACGGCTTCATCCCGTCGAGCATCCGGTCTCGCTCCCTCCCAGCGAAGTTTCCCCAAGCTATTTCCACGGCTTCACCCCGTCGAGCATCCGGTCTCGCTCCCTCCCAGCGCAGTTTCCCCAAGCTATTTCCACGGCTTCATCCCGTCGAGCATCCGGTCTCGCTCCCTCCCAGCGAAGTTCCCCAAGCTATTT